>CM035842.1:66027473-66516199 GCA_020510985.1 Pholidichthys leucotaenia
AAAACCTCTGCAGATGTCAGTACTGTGAAGCTTCACACATGTAGTTAATGCATAGTAAATATAAATCTTTTCAACCTTGGCTTAATCCATGAGGCCATCACCTGGATGGAGGCAGGTGTAGAAGGTGTTTGCTCAGCTTTATTACAATCAGGTGATTTTTGGGACCTTATCCACGCAGTCTCCTCCCAACAGTCCATTGCCAAGATGGAAGTCAGCAGTATAACTGACTTTTCTTGTTCTTCTTGGTCTTCCTGTGGTGCCGGTCACACAACCCATTTTGCTGTTTAAATTTGTCCAACACTTTTGTTTTAAACTTTCCTCTTCAGTTTACGGCAAATGTCTCATGAATTACTACAGCAGTTTACCAGGGACTCATTGTATCTAATGGAGAAAGTGAGTTTTTCTCAGAGAAATCTTCCAATAAGGCTCATACAACCTGGTGCACCCACTGAAAAAACCATCAGCAAAGGAATCTTAAAAACATTTTTGTTAATAAGCATACATATAGGTTTAAAATAATAATGGATTGCATTTACATAGCGCTTTTCATGACAAAGACACTTTACAATGAGTCCATTATTCAGTCACTCCACAGACAGACAATGGTAGAGGTAAGCTACTTCTGTAGCCACAGCTGACCTGGGGCAGAGTGATGGAAATGTGGCTGCCAATCTGTGCCAACGGCCTCTCCGAGCACCACTGAACATCTGTTCACATTCATACACCAGTATCATGGACATTGGAGACAAGGCGGGTTAAGTGTCTTGCCTAAGGACACTGCAGTGGACAGTTGAAACACGTAAAGGTAAAACATCTCTGTTTTATCCTTGTCTTTAATATGAAAAACAAAAAGCTAATAATTAAAAGGACAAAATGAACCTACTCAAGCTCCAACAGCAGGATGGCTGGGGGGAGCGAGATTCGAACCGCCAACCCTCCGGTTATTGGACGACTTGCTCTACCTCCTGAGCCACTACCGCCCCAAAAAGCACAATTTCATAGTGGAACAGTGGTTGGCACTGTTGCCTCACAGCCAGAAGGTTCCTGGTTTGAATCCCCACGTTGGCAGGGGTGGGAGCCTTTCTGTGTGGAGGTTCATGTTCTCCCTGTGCTGTGTGGGTTTACTCTGCAAACTCGAGTTTCTTCCCACAGTCCAAAGACATGCATGTTAAATTAATTGGAGATTCTAAATTGTCCCTAGGTATCTGTCTGATAAGCCTGTAGAATAGAGGGTTATTGTAGTTACAAGTTACGAGCTTTGAGGAGTCTGAGATTAGAAAAAGTGCTACATACAAACAAGTCCTTATCCCCAGGTATCAACAAATGACAAGGCCAGACACAACAACAACAAAAACCACCTTGAAACTTTATCTTTGAAAACTTTGAGGAAAAAAGTCCAAATGAAGCAGAAGTGGGCTTTAATTTCTACAGGATGAGCTACATAGGTGTCAGTGTTGTTGACAACTTATGAGATAAATCTCTGAAAACTTCCCCCCACATTACCAGATAAGGATTTTTGGCACATTCAATTTTTTGCCATCTAATGCTAGAAGTGTGACATGTCAAAGTTGGGCTGAGCTGCACCTCAAGAAAAGTTTACAGGCCTATCCCTTTATTGCTATTTGAGTCATGACACTAACAGTGGCATGAAACAGTGCCGATCATACCGATGCCATCAGTAAAACTCCCAAATTGTAATCCAACACTGAATAGTTGAGTGGGGGACTAACATTTATATTTCCAAGTAAAGATGACTCCCATGTTCAGTCAAAACTAGGCTGAACAAAAAACTAGAAACCCAAGTTGTTGCAAAAAAAGATAAATAAATAAAGAGTGTGGATGGATAGGAGCTCTCTCTCTGGAACCTCCCCTCACAGATGTTTCATTGTATTTTACTCCACAACACCTCCAGAAGCCTCTGCAATAAATTCTCCTGCCTGGGCCCGCCCCCCCGCCCCCAACCTATCTGAAAGGATCTAATGATGGATACTGTTGAATAACAAAGCCACAGGGCTGCACATCTATCATCTCCACAAATTACACTGCAGGATAGCGTTTGTTGGGCCCTGGGCTGAAACGTGAAGCAGAAGGCAGAGAAAGCTGGAGGATCAGGTCGTGAACTCTGGTCACATCTCTGTCATTCCTTCAGACTCCCTGAAGGAGGGTGTCTGGGAGCAGACGGGCGGACTCTCGCCCTCTGCCGCCTTTGGAGCTGGGCAGGGACACAGATGCTGCTCTGCTATTCTGAGAACTGGATTCCAGCAAAGAATTTCCACACTAACACAGAAGTGGTGGAGCAGGAAACGGTGGAACAAGTGCAGTCACAATTTTATTTAAAACAAGTCGATCCACAGAAATGAGGACTTAACACAGACAATACAAAAACAGAAGTTTGACAGCTAGATCAAATTATCAGAGCACCTAGAAAAGACAATCTTACTAACTGTAGGTGATAAGATAGGCCTTGGTCTTCTGGCCAATCAAAAGGAATGAAATGACAAATTGATCATTCTAACCTGTGCCCCTGCAGGGAAAAAAAAACCAAAAAAAAAACCACATCAATCAAATAGCCCAACAGTAAAACATCAGTCCAGGGTCCACAAGAATCCGCTGTATGCTCTACATCAGAGGTCACTCCCCCAACATGGAAAGCGTCCTTTCATGCACCAAAAAACTGCATGGAGCCACAAAACATGGTGTATTCACACCTCAGCATGTAGGTAAAACTGCCAAGTTACAGGAATAAACTAGCCTATCAGTGACCATGTTTACATGGTCATGAGTAAACCAATTATAATCAGCTTTCTGGAGTTACCTGATTATTCAAACTGTCGTGTAAACAGATTAATCCAATTACCTTCATCAGTTAATGAGAAAATGGATGAACACACCTAGTTTATTTGCTCAATAAACCATTTACTCGGTGCATGTAAACACCATAAACCATTTATTACCTTTATTGGTTTACTCCAATAATCAGTTTACTTGTGACTATGTCACCTTCTTTCAGCTGCTCCCTTTAGGGGGTCGTCACAGCGGATCATCTGTCTCTATCTCACTCTATCCTTTGCATCTTCCTCTGTAACACCAACCATCTCCATGTCCTCCTTCACTACATCCATGAATCTTCTCTTTGGTCTTCCTCTTTTCCTCCTGCCTGGCAGCTCCATCTTCAACATCCTCTGTCCAATATATCCACTATCCCCTCCTCTGCACATGTCCAAATCATCTCAGCCTTGCCTCTCTTACTTTGTCTCCAAACCGCTCAACCTGAGCTGTCCCTCTGATACTCATTTCTTATCTTGTCCCTCCTAGTCACTCCCAATGAAAGTCTTAGCATCTTCAACTCTTCCACCTCCAGCTCCACCTCCTGTCTTTTTGTCAGCGCCACCATCTCCAAATCATACATCAAAGCAGGTCTCACTACAGTCTTAAAAATCTTCCCTTTCACTTTTGCTGCTACTTTTCTATCACAAATCACCCCCAAAACTCATCTCCACCCACTCCACCCTGCCTGCACTCTTCTTCACCTCTCGTCTCACTGACCCGGCATCAGCTGGGAGATGACGGCTGAGCCTCCCGCACAGATTCTTAGAATCTTGTGATTGGGGCTCGCCAGAGGACCTAACCGAGGCAACAGTTGGACGGGAGCCGGATCGGAGTTCAACTACAGCAGCGGTAGGAGACGGGGACCAGTGGAGGAGTAGCCGGGGCTCCAGCTGGATAAGAGCCGGATCGGAGCTCAGTTACAGCGGCGGGGCTCGGCGGAGGAACTACTGAGGAAGACGGCGGCAGGTGGCGGGGCTCAGCGGAGGAACTACCGGGACCCCAGCTGGACAGGAGCAGGATCGGAGCTCAACTATATCCTCTCGGCGCCACACCAGTAGGCTGCCTTTTGCAACAGCGGCTCGATTCCGAGTTTTTTTTCCCTTCCTCTCTCTTTTGATCACTTTTTTTTTTCACCCCACTTATATCACGGACACACAGATCGTCCCAAATGTCTCCTGAGCCGGTGGACGGAGCCACTGTTTATAGCAGGATACGATACAACAGGGAAGAGCTGCTAGCATTTAACCGCCACCCGGTCCCACTGGAAAAACTCGACATACCGAGAGAATTGAGGCGAAAGCGCCGCGGCTGCCGGGCTGGAGTAAGGCGGAGGACAAAAAATATAAGGTACAGACCCTCCCTTCCATCTGTTGTCATGGGAAATGTACGGTCGATACTGGGAAAGTTAGATGAGCTAGCGGCTATCTCCCGTTATGATAGCACTTACCGGGAGTGCTCTCTCCTTTTGTTTACTGAGACGTGGCTAACTGAACTAGCAGCAGATGCTAACATTGAGCTGGAGGGTTTTCACATGATACGAGCTGACCGAACACCAGACAGTGGCAAAGCAAGGGGCGGTGGAGTGATAATGTATGTTAACAACAACTGGTGCAGACCGGGACATATCACTGTTAAGCAACGACACTGCAGCAAAGACATTGAGTTGCTAGCTGTTAGCATGAGGCCTACATATCTCCCGAGAGAACACTCACACGTGATCTGCATTGTTGTTTATGCAAATCCGACGGCGAACGCTGGGACAGCGCGTGACGTCATCCATTCAGTAACCAGCAGGCTGCAGACAGAACACCCAGATGCTCTTCTCCTCATCTCAGGCGATTTCAACCACGTTTCACTGTCTCCCATTCTGCCCACTTTCACCCAGTATGTCACATGCCACACTAGAGACAATAAAATACTGGATTTGTTCTACGCAAACACTAAGGAGGCGTACACCTCATCACAACTCCCCCCACTTGGGAGATCGGATCACAACTTGGTTCATCTCCGGCCGGTGTACAAACCCCTAGTGCACAGACAACCTCCGGCCATGCACACTGTGGAGTTATGGTCTGAGGAGACAATGGACACTCTAAAGGACTGTTTTGAAGCCACTGCCTGGAAGCAGCTCTGCGATCCACATGGTGAGGACATCGATGGCCTCATTCACACCTTCACGGGCTACCTCAGCTTCTGTGTGGACAAATCCGTTCCCACCAAGACCATACGGCGTCACTCAAACAACAAACCCTGGATCAACCCTGAGATAAAAACACTTCTGAGAGAGAAGAAGAGGATCTTCAGATCGGGGAACAGGGAGATGCTGAAGTCCGTACAGAGGGAGCTGAGGAGAAAGATCAGAGAAGGCAAGGACAGCTTCAGGAAGAAGATGGAGGACAAGCTGCAACAGAGCGACATCAGCGGGGTCTGGAGAAACCTCAAAACCATCTCGGGGCTCCAGAATACCTCCCCCCAGGCCACGGGGGGCAGGGAGTGGGCGAACAACCTGAATCTGTTTTTCAATAGATTTGACCAACCGCCCTCCCCCCTGTCTGCACAACAACCACTGCTGCCTCTAAGAAATCAAGTCCTGCTGCCCACTCCCCACTCCACCGACACCCCCCCCACTCCCAACACACAGCCCCCCATCCTGACCCTGACCAAGACCCAGGTGAGGACGGAGCTGAGGAAGATCAAGGCGAGGAAGGCGTCGGGACCGGACGGCATCAGCGCAAAGCTCCTCAAGTCCTGTGCAGACCAGCTGTGTGGGATTGTGACGTATATCTTCAACATGAGCCTGAAACTGGGGAGGGTACCACAGCTGTGGAAAACATCTTGTGTGGTACCTGTACCAAAAACTTCCCACCCCAAAGACCTGAACAGCTACAGACCGGTGGCCTTGACGTCCCACTTGATGAAGACCCTGGAGAGACTGCTCCTTGCTCACCTCCGCCCCCTGGTGGAACCAGCGATGGATCCACTCCAGTTCGCCTACCAGCATGGCATTGGGGTGGAGGATGCGGTGATCTTCCTCCTTCACCGTTCTCTGTCCCACCTGGAGAAGCCCGGGAATATGGTGAGGATCATGTTCTTTGACTTCTCCAGTGCTTTCAACACCATCCAACCGATGATCCTGAAGGACAAGCTGCTGCGCGCAGGGGTGGACCAGCACCTGTCATCATGGATCCTGGACTACCTCACGAACCGGCCTCAGTTTGTGAGAACCCGGGACTGTGTTTCCGACACGATCATCAGTAGCACGGGGGCCCCCCAGGGAACGGTGCTGGCTCCCTTCCTGTTCACTCTTTATACTGCGGACTTCTCACACAACACAACACATTGCCATCTACAGAAGTTCTCTGATGACTCTGCGATCGTTGGTCTCATCTCCAACGGAGATGAAGCTGAGTACAGAGGGCTTATCCAGGACTTTGTGGACTGGTGCCATCGGAACTGCCTCCAGATCAACGCGAGGAAAACTAAGGAGCTGGTGGTGGACTGCCGCAGGCATGGGCAGCCCCTCACAGCACCAGTAAATATACAGGGAACAGACATCGAGATGGTGACATCCTATAAGTACCTGGGTATTCATCTGAACAATAAACTAGACTGGTCACACAATACTGACGCACTCTACAAGAAGGGACAGCGCAGGCTGTTCCTGCTGAGGAGACTCAGGTCTTTTGGTGTACAAGGGGCGCTGCTGAAGTCATTCTATGACACGGTGGTGGAATCAGCCATCACTTTTGGAGTGGTCTGCTGGGGCAGTGGCATTACTGCAGCCGATAGGAAGAGACTGAACAAACTGATTAAGAAAGCTAGCTCTGTCCTGGGGCAGCGCCTTGATCCGATGGAGGAGATAGGAGAGAGAAGGACGGCGGCTAAACTGTCATCTTTGCTGGAGTCAGAGTTCCACCCTATGCAGGACATACTGAATGCACTGAGGAGCTCATTTAGCAGCAGACTACATCATCCCAGGTGCACAACCGAGAGGTTTCGTAGGTCCTTCCTACCAACGGCTGTCAGACTGTACAACCTAAGCAGGGCTGCTCGCAGAGATAGCAAAAAGACGTAACAAACTAATAGTTTTTTTGAATGCAAAAGATGCAATAGACTTACACAATGGTCCTCTCCGGCATACAACTAGGAACATACCGGTCGCTATGGAGGGTGAGAATATGTATGGGCACATAATCATACCATGTAGGATAACTAAATAGACGGTTATGCTGTTTCATCCCACCTAGCAACAATGCTCTGCACTGTGTGTGTTTATATATTTACATATTTATTCCATCTAGCTACAATGCTCCGCACTGTGTTTTTATATATCTACATATTATTCCATCTAGCTACATTGCTCCGCACTGTGTGTGTTTATATACTTGCATATTTATTCCACCTAGCTGCAATGCTCCGTACTGTGGGTGTTTATATATTTACATATTTATTCCATCCAGCTACAATGCTCTGCACTGTGTGTTCATATATTCATATATTTATTCCATCCAGCTACAATGCTCTGCACTGTGTGTCTGTGTGTGTGTGTGTGTGTATATATATATATTTTATAGTAATATGTACATATGTATATTAGCTGCTTTTGCTTGCTTGTTTTTTTTCTTGCCTTCTGATTGTTGCTCTGAGTGTTGCTATCCCTGTGCTGTTGCAATCCTGGAATTTCCCCGTTGTGGGACTAATAAAGGCTTATCTTATCTTATCTTAACTACAGTGGCGGTGGGCGGCGGGGCTCGGTGGAGGAGCTGTCGGCACCCCGGCTGGACAGGAGCTCAACTGCAGCGGCGATAAGCAGCGGGACTAGCAGCAGAGGGGGCTAGCTGAGGCCCCAGCTGGATTCGAGGTCAGTCGGATCAGATACCGGTGACACCAGCAGAGACTGTTTTATCATCAACAGGTCAGTAAAAATGCCACCAAAGAAGGAGGAAATGGAAGAGATTAAAAAAATCTCTGAACTTCTTGTCAGAAGAACTGACCAAAGTGGCCATTCAACAGCTTAAACTATTAGGGCTAATGGAAGAAGTCCAAGAATTGAAATGAACAATTAAGGAAAAAGACAAAAAAAACTGCAGACTTGGAGCGACGTATCGAGGATCTTGAACAATATTCTCGTATGGATGATCTAATTATAAGTGGACTAGACATTAAATACCAATCATATGCCAATGTTACAGCAGGAATGAGAGGTAAAGAGGCTCCCCTAAAGCCACATTTCCACTATATAGTTCTGCGCTACTCTTTTCTTTTCTTTACTACTTGTTTCTCCTGCGGCTGCGCCTCCATCACAACCGCGGAAAGCCGAGTAAATGAGTGAATCAGTCTCCCTGGAAAACCAAGTGCTGCAGTTCCTTGAAAGCAGAAATCTAAAGGTTGAAGTAAATGCAATTTCAGCCTGTCATACTTAATCCAGAAAAGATAATAAAAACAAAGAAATCAATTGTGATGCGCTTTGTGAACAGAAGGGTAAAGAATGACATACTGAGGCAGGCCAGAAAGCTACGGGGAACAGAAGTTTACCTAAATGAACATTTAACAAAGACTAATGCTGAAATAGCACGGCAAGCACGGATGCTGAAAAGACAATAAGATACAGGCAACATGGACAAGAAACTGCAGAGTTTGGATCAAGTTAAATGGAACACCTGAGGAAGTAAAGGCCATAATAATCAGAGATCTCACTGACTTGAATTAATATAGATGAACACTGATTACGAAAATTAAGAGACCATGATAATCCATATCCACACATGGCAAGAACAGTTCTTTTGTGACATACCATGTCAATGTACTTTAAAAAAAAAAAAAAAAACAAAAAAAAAAACTTATGACTGACTTGAGTAGACATCAATTATCCCCAGTTGGAGAAAGTCAGTTGACACAGAGTGAGGAAATTCAAACTCTGAAAATATGCCATTATGCTGAACATAAACTACAAGAGATGGAGAATGATACTGATCCTGATAACCACTTTTTCAATAATATTCTACTGAAAAGCAATTCAAAAGTCAAGTGCAATTAGATGGTAAACTATCAATAATACACTTCAACAGCAGACGTCTTAACAAAAACTTTCCACAGATTCAGGACTATTTAAAATAGCTAGACAAAAAAATTCACAGCTATCGCAGTCTCTGAAACTTGGCTAAGGGTAATGGTGTTGCACTGTATATTGATGACCTGTATAGGTGTAAACTTGTAAATGGAATGTCCTTTGCACTACCAGGGATTCTGGAATGCGTTACTGTTGAGATTGACCAAGATAAAACAAAAAATCTAATTATAAGTTGTATATATAGAATGCCGGGAACTTGCATTCAGACATTCAGAGATAAAATAGTTGAGCTGTACAATAATATTACTAGTAAGAAAATGGTTGTAATTTGTGGAGATTTCAATATTGATTTACTAAGTCCATTTCAACAAAATGTAATTACAGAGTTCATGAATTCTATGTACAGTATGAGTCTATATCCCACAATAACACATCCCAGTAGAATCACAGTTCACACTGCTACACTTACTGATAACCTGTTTGTTAATATTATTGATAAGAAAATAGAAAGTGGATTATTGATAAATGATATAAGTGACCATTTGCCAGTCTTTGCATTTATCCATGGCCACACGGGGGCCAATACAGAAAAAACTTTAAAATCTTTCAGACACAAATCACAAAATGCAATCAGTTCTTTTAAAGACTTGCTGAAGCAAGACTGGACAAAAGTCTATGTATCAGATGTAAATGAAGCCTGTGACACATTTATGAACATTGTAACCACTCTTTATGAAAAAAATTGTCCATTAGTAAAGAAAAAGCTTAAACAGAAATTTTTCGACAAGCCATGGTTAACCAATGGATTACAAAAGGCGTGTAAAAAGAAAAATTCATTATATAAAGCTTTTCTAAAGAAAAGGACAAAAGAAGAAGAGCAGCGGGATAAAACATACAAAAATAAGTTAACATACAGTATATAATGAGATGTAGTAAAAGACTATTACAGTAAAGAACTGGAGAAAAACAGAGACAATATTAAAAATACATGGACAATACTTAACAATATTCTTGGAAATAAAAACAGAAATACAAGCTACCCAACCATTCATTCATCTTCTTCCGCTTAATCCTTTTCGGGTCGCAGGGGGGCTGGAGCCTATCCCAGCATCTTTGGGTGAGAGGCAGGGTATACTCTGGACAGATCGCCAGTCCATCGCAGGGCCAACACAGAGAGACAGACAACCATTCACTCTCTCAGTCATACCTAAGGACAATTTAGAATCCCCAGTTTGATGCCAATTATCCTAACTTGCATGTTTTGGGCATGTGGGAGGAAACCGGAGAAATCCTGGAGTAAACCCATGCAGACACGGGGAGAACATGCAAACTCCACACAGATCACTGTTGGTCGGGGGCTGGGGTCGAACCCAGGATCCCCTGGCCAAGGATGAGTTGCTGTGCTGCTGCAGCGCTAACCACTCCTCCACCGCGCCGCCCGCAACCCAACTAATCTTCCCAAAAAAAATAAATAAATAAAACGACTCAGAGTGTGAATGCAGTCTCACTTGCAGATGAATTTAATAACTTTTTTGTTAACATTGGTCCTAATTTGGCTCGAGAATTACCCATTACGGCACCTACAGGTGATACAATAAGCAAAAACATTGCTATAAAAGACTCCATTTTCATAAAGAACACAGACGAGAGAGACATCACTGAAATTGTTAAATTGTTTAAAAGTAAAACATCTCCGGATTGTGATGGTATTGACATGCTCTTAGTCAAAACTATCATTGAATGCTTAGTGAAGCCACCGACGTATATTTGTAACCTGTCTCTCCAAACAGGTATATTTCCCAATGCAATGAAAATAGCTAAAGTAATTCTGATATACAAGACGGGTGACAGAGGGGAATTTTCAAACTATAGACCAATTTCACTATTGCCGCAATTTTCCAAGATACTTGAAAAAATATTCTGTGAGAGAACTGACAACTTCATAATGAAGAATAATTTATTGTGTGAGCAGCAATATGGGTTCAGACACAAGAGGACAACTACATTTGCTCTAATGGAATTCATAGAAAAAATATCAACTGCCGTTGAAAATAAAGAGTATTCAGTTGGGGTATTCCTGGATCTTAAAAAAGCATTTGATACAATGGATCATAATTTATTGTTAAAGAAACTACAAAATTGTGATATTGGGGGCTAGCACTGTCCTGGTTATGTAGTTACTTAAAGAATAGATATCGGTATGTATGTGTTGGTAACAAAAACTCACAGTTACTGAAGGTTACTTGTGGAGTCCCACAGGGTTCAGTTTTGGGGCCACTGTTATTCAATATGTAAATGATATATGTAAAGTTTTGGAAAAAATGGATTTAATATTGTTTGCCGTTGACACTAATTTATTATGCAGTGGAAGCAATTTGGAACAACTTTTGGATACACTCGGAAAGGAAATAGGAAAGCTTAAACTGTGGTTTGATTCAAACAAATTAATGCTCAATTTAAGTAAGACAAAATTTCTTTTTTCTCCCATCTCTTTGTCTTTATATCCTGATTGATGGATCCTTGAGTATTTTTTATCATGTTTATAGTCAGCTTCATGTGTGCCTGTGTTTGTGTTTATGTTGAATGTAATTGTGGTTTGTAAATATGGATATCACCAGATTGCAAAACAAATCTACCTACGGGTACAAATAAAGTAACCTGAACCTGATTTATAGTTTTTAACAACCATCACAACAACTTAGTATCTAAACTCAGTGTAAATGGTGTAGAGATTGAAAGGGTATCCAAAACTAAATTTCTTGGAGTAATAATTGATAATAAACTGTGTTGGAAGTCACATATTAATTATATTAAAGGTAAAATATCTAAATCAAATGCAATACTACACAGAGTGAAATATTTGCTCAATCAACCCACATTATATACTTTGTATCATTCATTAATACTCCCATACATAACATATTGTACTCAAGTATGGGGAAATACATATAAAACAAACATATATCCAATCTTTATGCTTCAGAAGAGAGCTATTAGAATAATAAACAAAGCTGCTTACAGGGAACAAACAAACCCACTTTTTCTTAAATTAAAAGCTCTCAAATTGAAAGATCTGGTTGACTTTAAAACTGCAGTAATAATGTTTAAAGTGAATAATCTATCACTGCCTGCAAACATCCAAAAGTTGTTCCAAATAAAGGAGAAACAATGTAATTTCAGAGGAACATGTAGACTACCATTCAAAAGTTTGGGGTCACCCAGACAATTATTTTGTGTTTTCAATGAAAAGTCACACTTATTTACCACCATGAGTTGTAAAATGAATAGAAAATATAGTCAAGACATTGACAAGGTTAGAAATAATGATTTGTATTTGAAATAATAATTTTTTCCTTCAAACTTTGCTTTCATCAAAGAATCCTCCATTTGCAGCAATTACAGCATTGCAGACCTATCATGATTGCACAAGGGTTTTCTAATCATCCATTAGCCTTCTGACGCAATGAAGAAACACATTGTACCATTAGAACACTGGAGTGATAGTTGCTGGAAATGGGCCTCTATACACCTATGTAGATATTGCACCAAAAACCAGACATTTGCAGCTAGAATAGTCATTTACCACATTAGCAATGTATAGAGTGTATTTCTGATTAGTTTAAAGTTATCTTCACTGAAAAAAAGTGCTTTTCTTTCAAAAATAAGGAAATTTCTAAGTGACCCCAAACTTTTGAACGGTAGTGTACATTTCAAAAACCTTCAGTGAGAACTACCACCAAGCAACACTGTCTCAGTGCAAGGAGTCAAGATTGTGGAATGCTTTTGGACCCGAATTAAAATCATGTACAACGCTTGGACAATTTAAACAAAAACTAAAGGAAGAAATACTCCAAACATCTATACAACATGACATGTAAAATCACATAAGGATTGTCATATCCAGTCTGTGTTGTTGCTTAGTTTTTTTTTGTCATGTTTTGTCTTAGCTTTGTTCTGAATTGTAATCGCTCTTGTTTTGTTTTTCTTTTGAATTCTTGGATGGAATATGGGTGGGCAATATAAGCTGTGGCTTCAGCCATCACCCATTTCAGATAACTTATGTTGAACTGTATGATCAGAGGAGTTATTGTTTAATTTGACCTTGTAAGATTTTGTTTCCCCTTTGTTGTATTATTCTGTTCCTTTCTTTTAATCTTTACTTTTAATCTATCCGAAATAAAAGATTCATTCATTCATTCTTGCACATTTTCCGTTACTTTGGATGACTGACCCCCAGACATTTAAACTCTTATACTTTCACTACCGCTAATCCTTCCATCTTCACTATTGCACCTGCTTCCCTCTCTTTCACACTCATGTATTCTGTCTTGCTTCTACCGACTTTCATTCCTCTTCTCTCCAGAGCATACCTCCACCTCTCCCGGTTCTCTTCCACCTGCTTTCTACAGATCAATGTTGTCTGCAAACATCATGGTCCACGAAGACTCCTGCCTGACCTCGTCTGTCAGCCTGTTCACCACCATGGCAAACAAGAAGGGGCTCAGAGCCAATCCCTGATGTAATCCCACCCCCACCTTGAATCCATCCATCACTCCTTCACCACCGTCTCGCTGTCCTCATACATGTCCTGCACCACCCTCATACTTCTCTGCCACTCCTGACTTTCTCATACAGTACCACACTTCTCTCTTAGCACCCTATCATATGCTTTCTCTAGATCCACAAAGACACCGTGCAACTCCTTCTGACCTTCTCTATACTTCTCCATCAGCACTCTTAGAGCAAACATTGCATCTGTAGTACTCTTTTTGGCATGAAACCATACTGCTGCTCACTGACTGTCACCTCTCCTCTTAACCTGGCTTCAACAACTCTTTCCCATATCTTCATAGTGTGGCTGATCAACTTAATGCCTCTGTAGTTACTACAGCTCTCAGCATTACCTTTGTTTTTGAAAATCGGTACCAAAACACTTCTTCTCCACTCCTCGGGCATCTTCTCACTCTCCAAGATTGTGTTAAGTCTGGGTAAAAAGTCCACTGGCATCTCTCCTAAACATTTCCATACCTCCACAGGTATGTCATCTGGATCAACCTCCTTTCCATTCTTCCTCCTCTTCAAAGCTGCCCTCACTTCTGCCTTGCTAATCCTCGGGACTTCCTTGTTCACCATCTTTCCTTCATTCATCCTCTTCTCTCTCATTTTCTTTATTCATCAGCTCTTCAAAGCACTCTCTCCACCTTCTCAACATAGTCTCGTCATCTGTTAGTACATCACCATTTCTGTCCTTAATCAACCTAACCTGCTGTACATCCTTTCCAGCTCGAGCTCTCCATCTACCCAGTTGATATAGCTCCTTTTCTCCTTCCTTAGTGTCCAGCCTCTCATACAACTCACTATATGCCTTTTCCATTGCTATCTCTTTCTTTGTCATGCACCGAGACTCCAAGTACATCTGTCTACTTTCTTCATCTCCCTGACTATCCCACTTTTTCTTTGCTAACCTCTTCCTTTGAATACTTTCCTGTACCTCCTCATTCCACCACCAAGTCTCCACGTCTTCCTTCCTCTGTCCACTGGGTACACCACATACCTTTCTACCCGTTTCCCTCAATACTTTTGCTGTACTTTCCCAGTCATCTGGTAATTCTTCCCTACCACCCAGAGCCTGCATCAACTCCTTCCTGAACTTTGTGCGACGTTCTTCCTTCTGTAACTTCCCCCACTTAATCTTTGGCTCTGCCTTCACCGTTTTCCTCTTCTTACTCTCCAAAGTCATCCTACAAACTACCACCCAATGCTGTCTCGCTACATTTTCCCCTGCCACCACCTTGCAGTCTCCTCTCTCTTTCAGATTTCTCCTTCTGCATAAGATGTAGTCCACCTGTGTGCACCTTCCTCCAGTCTTGTAAGTCACCCTATGTTCCTCTCTCTTCTTGAAGTATGTTCACCAGTGTTGGAAGTATACTGTAACGCCACTACTTTTGCAGTGTGCTGTGTCACGAAATTATGGTTTAAAAATTCAGTAATGCATTACAGATACTGAAATTTGATCAGGTGCATTACTCGAGTTACTCGTTTTATTAAAATGGATAGATATTTTTAGCACCAATAAAGTGCCTACCATAGCTGGCACAGCAGTCAGTCCCCTCCGCGGGTCGGTTTCCTGTCCTGCCTCAGTTCACACCGCAACCCTGTGGTGACTTCTCATATCGAGCTCTGATCACCTGTTGTCCGAGCGGTGAGTAGCCCCTAACAGCTCCTACCTCTGTGATTAAACATGAGTATTTTTTAAGCACGAAGCTTGCATTTAACGTCCACATTAAATAAATTTCAAGTTTTCTTATGCACAGAGAAAAAGTGACTGATTTGCTGCAGTAAAGAACAGCTTCTTCTAAGCAGTGAACTTTCATTTATCTGTGTTCTCAGTTTTATTTTATCTTATTCACTGACATGCTGTTGTGATATGCAACTATTTAATGTTAGTAAATCCTCTAAATACGCATTTTTAATGGGCTGGTCCAGGAGTGTCAAATATATAGCTCATGGGCCAAAAACGGCCCACCAGGGGGTCCGAAATTTTCTCTGTGTGGAGTTTGCATGTTCTCCCCGTGTCTGCGTGGGTCTCTCTGTGTTGGCACTGCGATGCACTGGCGATCTGTCCAGGGTGTACCCTGCCTTTCACCCATAGATGCTGGGATAGGCTCCAGCCTAAGATTAAGTGGAAGAAGATGGATTTACAGCTTTATTTCTCGTAGATTTCTGACTTTCTACCGATTACAATAGTTTATGTAAACCTGAGACATTTTTTCTCTATAAGATGAGACTCAGTTTTCTTTTTCTTCTTTTTTTCCTGATGAGAACAAGGGGCCCTTGATCTTGCTATGTGTGCAAGATGATTTAAGTATGCATTTAAAAGTAACATGAAAGTTACTTTTCCAAGTAACCAGTTACTTTAATCATGCAATAACTGGTAAGTAACTCAGTTATTTTTGAAAAGAAGTAACTAGTTACTATTTTTTAGTAACTTGCCCAACACTGGTGTTCACCACAGCCATTTCCATTATTTAGCAAAATCTACAACCATCTGTCCTTCCACATTTCTCTCCTCAAGCTCATACCTTGATCCCCTCATGCGCCCCTCCTGGGCGCATGCGCACGCAGCAACCGGCAGCTGGTGAACAAAGTCCGTCGTCTGTGTGTCTGTTTTTACGCACTTTAATGTGTTTTAACGAAATTCTCTGTCATTTTTGTCCTGGAATGTTTGTGGACTGTATAACGAAGAGTTCCCTGGTTCCATCAATATGGATTTCCTCCCCATTTTGGCACTGCTGCTTCTTTCCCACCGGCTCTGTGTCTCTGAGGTAAGCGCGATCGTGATCATGCCGGGGAGAATACAATATTCCAGGGACATGTTACTGCATTTGAAACACGGATAATGCAACATCTGTGATTGAGTCTATGCCGCAACTGCCGGACTTTATTTTAAGAGACGTTCATGGACACAGCGATGAAAAGAGAGACAAGAGGAGGAAACGCGGAAGGCGTGGAAGCGTGAAATTACGCCTGAGGAGATGTCAGTTTAATAGCATTCCTCTCCCTTCCTTGATTTTGGGGAACGTACAATCTCTGAGGAATAAAGTAGATGAAATTCAAGGGAATGTACGCTACCAGAAGGACTTCAAGAACTGCTGTGTCATGGCTTACACAGAGACGCGGCTTATTGCGCATGACCGGGACACAGACCTGTGGATTGACGGCTTTGGAGCCCCATTTCGCTCGGATCGGCAGGAAGAGGTAACGGGGAAACGTCAGGGGGGCGGCGTATGTTTATATATTAATAAACAGTACTGTACATCTGTCACGGTCAGAGAGCGCATCTGTACACCCGATGTGGAGCTTCTGTCCGTATTGCTACGCCCCTTTTATCTGCCTCGCGAGTTCCCCCAACTCTTCATCACAACTGTGTACATTCACCCGAGGGCAGACGCTGACTCCGCCTCCAGCACCGTCTTTGATGTGGTCCAGCGGCTGCAGTCAATATCCCCAGAGGCGCCAAACTTTATTCTTGGGGATTTTAACCATGTTTCTTTAAAGAAGACACTTAAAAACTTTTATCAGTTTGTCTCCTGCCCAACCAGGTGAAAAAAGACATTGGACCTGTGCTATGGATCCATTGAGAGGGCCTATAAATCACTCCCCCTTCCTCCTTTAGGATCCTCAGATCACAACTATGTACATTTGCTGCCCACATATAAAACTGCTCTCAGAAGAGGCAAGGTGGAGACCAGAGACATAGATGTGTGGACAGAGGATTCAGTGCACTGCCTCCAGGAATGCTTTAACTGTACGGACTGCGAGGTTTTCACACTGTCCTGCGGGGATGATTTGGACTCTTTGGTGGACGTCACATGCTCATACATGGCTTTCTGTAAAAATATGATCGTTCCACGTAAACATGTCAAAATATATCCCAACAACAAGCCACAGGTTACAAAATCAGTTAAATCCTGCTTACAGAGGAAAGCACTTGCCTTTAAACAGGGGTCCGTTTCTGAGCTACAGGTTGCCACAAAAGAGCTGAAGTCCGAAATTTTAAGAGCAAAACAGAATTATAAATCAGAAGTGGAAAGTAAGATGGCAACAAAGAAACTTGGTTCAGCCTGGGCCAGTATGAAAACTACTGCAGGCCTTCAGAGCACAGAGCACAGTAATCGTGTGTTTTTAGATGGTTTTAATTCAGAGACAGAGCTGGCTAATGCTCTTAATTGTTATGGTCATTTTGACCCCTTTGATTTTAGCACAGAAACCCAAGATTTGAAACAGAAACTCAAAGACAATCGGCACTTTAATATTGAGGTGCAGGATATTAAAAGGGAGTTCTGCGCTGTAAAAGTGAACAAAAGTCAGGGCCCTGATAATATATGTGGGTGCTTGGTAAAGTCCTGTGCACATGAACTGAGTCCTGTATTTCATTACAGTGGGGCAAAAAAGTATTTAGTCAGCCACCAATTGTGCAAGTTCTCCTACTTAAAAGATGAGAGGTCTCCAATTTTCATCATAGGTATACCTCAACTATGAGAGACAAAATGAGAAAAAAAAATCCAGAAAAATCACAGTGAATGATTTTTAATGAATTAATTGGTAAATTCCGCGGTAAAATAAGTATTTGGTCAGTAACAAAAGTTCATCTCAATACTTTGTTATGTACCCTTCGTTGGTCAAACGTTTTCTGTAAGTCTTCACAAGGTTTTCACACACTGTTGCTGGTATTTTGGCCCATTCCTCCATGCAGATCTCCTCTAGAGCAGTGATGTTTTGGGGTTGTCGCTGGGCAACACGGACTTTCAACTCCCTCCAAAGATTTTCTATGGGGTTGAGATCTGGAGACAGGCTAGGCCACTCCAGGACCTTGAAATGCTTCTTACGAAGCCACTCCTTCGTTGCCCGGGCGGTGTGTTTGGGATCATTGTCATGCTGAAAGATACAGCCACGTTTCATCTTCAATGCCCTTGCTGATGGAAGGAGGTTTTCACTCAAAATCTCACGATACATGGCCCCATTCATTCTTTCCTTTACACGGATCAGTCGTCCTGGTCCCTTTGCAGAAAAACAGCCCCAAAGTATGATGTTTTCATCCCCGTGCTTTACAGTAGGTATAGTGTTCTTTCTCCTCCAAACACGACAAGTTGAGTTTTTACCAAAAAAGTTCTATTTTGGTTTCATCTGACCATATGACATTCTCCCAATCCTCTTCTGGATCATCCAAATGCTCTCTAGCAAACTTCAGACGGGCCTGGACATGTAATGGCTTAAGCAGGGGGACACGTCTGGCACTGCAGGATTTGAGTCCCTAATGGCGTAGTGTGTTACTGATGTAGCCTTTGTTACTTTGGTCCCAGCTCTCTGCAGGTCATTCACTAGGTCCCCCCGTGTGGTTCTGGGATTTTTGCTCACCGTTCTCGTGATCATTTTGACCCCACGGGGTGAGATCTTGCGTGGAGCCCCAGATCGAGGGAGATTATCAGTGGTCTTGTATGTCTTCCATTTTCTAATAATTGCTCCCACAGTTGATTTCTTCACACCAAGCTGCTTACCTATTGCAGATTCAGTCTTCCCAGCCTGGTGCAGGTCTACAATTTTGTTTCTGGTGTTCTTTGACAGCTCTTTGGTCTTGGTCATAGTGGAGTTTGGAGTCTGACTGTTTGAGGTTGTCGACAGGTGTCTTTTATACTGATAACGAGTTCAAACAGGTGCCATTAATACAGGTAACGAGTGGAGGACAGAGGAGCCTCTTAAAGAATAAGTTACAGGTCTGTGAGAGCCAGAAATCTTGCTTGTTTGTAGGTGACCAAATACTTATTTTACCGAGGAATTTACCAATTAATTCATTAAAAATCCTTCAATGTGATTTTCTGGATTTTTTTTTCTCTTCATTTTGTCTCTCATAGTTGAGGTATACCTATGATGAAAATTGGAGACCTCTCTCATCTTTTAAGTGGGAGAACTTGCACAATTGGTGGCTGACTAAATACTTTTTTGCCCCACCGTACATTTTCAATAAGTCCCTACAGACACAACATGTGCCCAAGATCTGGAAAGATGCCGTGGTTGTTCCCGTTCCAAAATCCAGCTGTCCTAAAACGGTAAACGACTTTAGACCAGTTGCTTCGACTTCAATTTTAATGAAAATTTTTGAAAAACTGGTCAGATGTGAGGTCCTAAAGCAAACTGAACATGCATTGGATCCTCTGCAGTTTGCATACAGTCCTCACAAAGGAGTGGAGGATGCCACTGTCACTCTGTTTAACATGCTTTTTAAACATCTGGATTTTAATAGGACACACGCCATTTGTGGACTTTTCCTCCGCCTTTAATACAATCCAACCTCATATTTTAGTTGAAAGGCTCCTGCAACAATTTGATTTGAGCAATAATCTGGTGGGTTGGATTCTGGATTTCTTAACCAACAGGACGAAGAGAGTAAGGGTCAATGGTACATTGTCTGACCTAAAGTGCTCTTCTACTGGCTCTCCTCAGGGGTGTGTGTTGTCACCACTACTCTTCATCCTGTACACAAACATGTGTCGGAGCAGACATGACAGACACATAAAGTATACTGATGATTCATTTATTGTCAGTCTCCTCCAGGATGGTGAGAGTGGCCACGGCCCAGTAGTTGATGATTTTGTTCACTGGTGTGAGGATTCCTACCTGCAGCTGAATATGACAAAAACTGAAGATATGATTACTGACTTTAGGAGGGAAAACTCCCAGGCACAAAGTCACCGTACTAAAAGGTCAGACCACTGAATGTGTACAATCCAACAAATATCTTGGGACGATTATTGATAGTAATTTAAACCTTGAAGAGAACTGTGAAAGGGTGTGCAAAAAGGGTCAGCAACATTTGCATTGTTTGGGGAAACTTGCACGCTTCCAAATTGACCAAACCATAATGACAATGTTTTATTGGGCTTTTATTGAATCCGTTTTATCCTTTTCTTTAGTGTCATGGTTTGGTCAGATAAAACTGAAACCGAGGAAATCCTTGGATCAGGTAGATGGTCCAGTCGTTTGCTTGGTGAGTCACAGCTGAGCCTGACATCCCTGTTCACCAGACAGGTACAGAGGATTGCTACCTCAATTTTAAATGATGACTCCCACCCTTTGCACTGCAACTTTCAGCTTCTTCCCTCAAGACGGAGGTTTGCTGTCCCAAAAAGTAAAACCCAGCGCTACAAAAACAGCTTTGTTCCTGCTGCTGTCAAAGAGTTGAACAAGTTGTAACAATATATGGCACATAATTTAGGTACCTATTTATTAACTCCATTTTATATTTACTTATTTTTGTAGGATTTTATATGGGTTCTAAATCTTTTATTGGGTTTTAGACCTTTGAGTTTTTAACCTCTGATTAGTCTTTAAACTTTTTAATATGACCCTTCTCTCTTATCTCTGGTTTTTCTCTCATCTCTTTTTCTTTATATCCTGATTGATGGAGCCTTGAGTATTTTTATCATTTTTATAGTCAGCTTCATGTGTGCCTGTGTTTGTGTTTATGTTGAATGTAATTGTGGCTTGTAAATATGGATGTCACCAGACTACAAAACAAATCTACCTACGGGTACAAATAAAGTAACCTGAACCTGATACCTACCCAGGACCTCCTCATCATTTCTGTGCCCTTCACCTACATGTCCATTAAAGTTTGCTCCAATCACCCCCCCCCCCCCCAGGAACACTCTACCACTTCATCCAACTTACTCAAGAATTCCTCTCTCTCTTCTCCCTGATATCCAACTTGTGGGGCATACGCACTGACAACTTTCAACATCACATCTTTGACACCCAGCTTCAAACTCATGATTCTGTCAGTCTCTCTTTACCTCCTGAACACTTCACATACTCTTCTTTCATGATTACTCCTGCTCCATTTCTCTTTCCATCTAGTTTAAATCCCCCTCCAATGCTCCTAGCCTTGCTTCCCTTCCATCTGGTTTCTTGAACACACAGTATATCTACCTTTCTTCTCTCCATCATATCAGCCAACTCTCTTCCTTTACCAGTCATAGTCCCTACATTTAATGTCCCTACTCTCACCTCCACAGATCTACCTTTCCTTTTCTCTCGCTCCCTCCTAACACGCCTTCCCCTGCTTCTTCATCTTCGACCAACAGTAGCCCAATTTCCACCGGCACTCTATTGGTTAACAGCACCAGTTGTTGTTAACCTGGGCCTCGACCAATCCGGTATGAAAGTCTCATTTGTCATGAGCTGCATGTTTGATTTGGCAAAGGTTTTATGTTGGATGCCCTTCCTGACACAACCCTCCCCATTTACCTGGGCTTGGGACCGGCACTAGGAGTATACTGGCTTGCACACCCCCTGTGGTTGGGTTTTTACTTGTGACCATGTAACCAGGGTCATTGTCTGTAAAAGTTGCTTTTTCTTTCCTCTAATATATACAACTTGTCAAGAGTTTGCATTTTTTTCCATTATACAAGACTAGTGCACACCTGTGCATGCCTGTAGAAACCAAGTTCTTCTTCTTCTTCTTTTAGATTTGATTGGTGGTTGGCAACCAGCTTACAGGTGCATTACCGCCACCTACCGGACTATGTTGTATCACTTGTTGTATCAAGCGCTTATGATGTCCCTATGCCTTGATGTGTTTATGATGTCATATAGACCATCAGGACTGGCGATGCCTTTATGATGTCACATAGACCTATAGACCATCTGGACTCGCGATGCCATCATATAGACAAAAGGATGATGCCTTTATGATGTCATATAGACCATCAGGACTCGTGATGCCGTCATACAGACAAAAGGATGACGCCGTCATGTCTGGTCGGTGCCAACCCGTTTTAGTTTTTAAACGCATAAAAGAGTCACTTAAAATTTGTTTATTGCATCAAGGCTTTTTGACTTTGTCAGGAACCTTGATTTCAACAAAATTAAACAAAAAAAATTTTTTTCACTACATTATAAAATGCTCTGGTTGAAATTATGTCCTTTGTGGTGTTAGGATCGGTTTCAACCCGGTTATAAAAATAAGATTATAAAGCAATAATTAGAGCCAAAATTGAAATCATAAGTGCACTGTCAGCCTAACAAGGTAGCCAAGAGATGACAAAAAAAATTGGATGATGGGTTATTGTTTTTAGTGTATTTTAAAGCTGATTTAAGGTGTAAACTGGCTGGCTGGCTGGCTGGCACAGCTATTGACGCCACCGAAGACACAGTCCAAGGACGGATCATTTTTTCCACACATAAGGAGTTGTTCAGAACTCCTTATAAGAACAGCTCATGACCAGACAGAGAATGATTGATGATATAGAGTGAAGTATGTGGCAGTAATGCACCTGTAAGCTGGTTGCCAACCGCCAAATCTAAATGAAGAAGAAGAAGATATAGAGCAATGATTATCAAGTCAGTGGTGGATAGGGGTCGGGCTCAGATGACATAATGTTACACACTCTTGTACAGTTGGTGGCGGTATGCACCTTTGAGATGTTTGCTATCCGCCAGTAACCGAGAGAAGAAAAAGAAGATACACAATAGAAGACAGCACTTTAAAGCACACCCATTCAGAGCCTTTGATGGTCATTTTACATTCGCTGGCAGCCATATTACTTAAGCAAAGAGGTTCCACACTCCCCCACAAAACCGAGAAATGCCAGGAGATCCTCCACCCTGGTCCTGTAGCCAGAGACTGCGCTGCGTTTAAAGATGCTCGTGTCCTCTGACTGGAGGTACTTCAGACAGCAGAGGAAAGTTGCATTATTCCACTCCTGGCAGTGGAAGGCGAATTACAGAACTGCATGGAGGAATCCGATCAGACCTAAATGAAACAGTCATTGTCACCCCCAACAGACTGCTATGATGATGATGATGTTCAGTATTTCAGGTGAGTCCTGGATTTTTATGGCTATTTTTGTGCCACACAGAAGTTTGATAAGGGAGTCGACTGTCTTGTGCATCTCGGAGGGAGAAAAACACCTTGTGGGTAAAACCAGGTCTGTGGTGGACCACTCCCAGTTACATGGGGTGAGACTGGACATCCTGGCAGATAAGCACATCTGTCACAAGGTCTGTGGTGGACTTATGCCAGTCGGTGCATCGTGACACGCACTACACAAAGAGCAGAAATAAACAAACCTATCATCTGGTAAGTCACTGCAACAGACAATGGAGTCAGTTTGTCTTGGCCTGTCCTTGCCACTGATAATACCTCTATCTGCCAAGACTGTGCCGTTAGTCCAGCAAAAGCTAGCAGTACTCAAATGCTTTGCAAGCAGTTTGATGAAATGGTCAGTCAAGAGAGCAACTCATACCGGCTCGGACGTCGCCCGGGTTAACAAGGTCAGGAGTTCCTGGCAGCGGAAGGCGAATTACAGAGCTGCATGGAGTAATCTGATCAGACCTAAATGAAACAGTCATTGTTGCCCCCGACAGACTGCTATGATGATGATGATGATGATGATGATAAGCAAGTATTTCTGCATGCCCATAGAAAGCAGGTGTAAGTAAGGGTGTAAGAAAGCACGTCAGCACTTGTTCAGTGATGCCTGTGTTTGATCTTTGATGGTGTCATAGACAGTCCTATGATCTTTTTTTTTTTTTCTTCTCCCCTTGTCCTGTCAGCCAGCTAGGCAAACAGAACAGGGATCTGTCACCCTTATTGTGCCAAAACAGATTTACTTTGCCAAGAGGAGCTTATACAGTACCCAACTGTGTATTGTATATTGTTGTAAACTCCTACTGTAATAACTTAATACTTTATTTTAATTATTTTACCCATGGAAGACCCAACAGGATGGGGAAGAGGGAAAGGAAGTGTGTGGAGGGGGGAAAGAAAAGGGAGGGGAACAGACAAAAAACAAACAAACCAACAACTAAAACAAACAAAAGACAAACTGCTTCTTTCACCGAAGATGTCTCAACACGAGTCTGGTTTCCGCACCTGTTAAAGGAGAGACACTTGTGCGTGTATGTCTGCGTGCATATACAGTATATGAGAACGCGCACAAAATAAGTGTGTGCATGTGAGTGGTTTGTCAGGAAACATACAAAGCAGAGGGCCGGTCGCAGCAGCTCTCCCCCCGGGAACCCCGAGCAGGCAAGGCAGCGCCACCAACCCCCACAGGGCACAAACGTCTAAGGTCAGCAAGCCCCAGAAAAGCCAGGCATCCGCCCCCAGAGGGACAATCAAGGGAGGCCAGGCTGCTCGGTGACCGGCACGGCGAGCCCACACCCCCGGACCCGCCCGACACCCACCCCCCACCCCCGGGCCCCAGGAGGCCAGCGACCCCACCCAACTTTGACTGGTGAGACAAAACTGGAGCTTTTGGGCCAGTCACATCAGCTATATGTTTAGGGAAGGAAAACTGAAGCATACAGAGAAAAGAACACCATACCTGCTGTGAAACATGGAGGAGGCTCGGTTATGTTCTGGGGCTGCTTTGCTGCTTCTGGCACAGGGTGTCTTGAATCAGTGTAAGGTCCAATGAAATCTCAAGCCTATCTAGGCATTCTGGAGCAAAATGTTCTGCCCAGTGTTGGAAAGCTTGATCTCAGTCGTAGGTCATGGGTCTTCCAACTGGATAATGACCCAAAGCACACAGCTGAAAATATCCAAGAATGGCTAAAAACAAAACACTGGACTGTTCTGAAGTGGCCTTCTATGAGCCCTGATCTACATCCTATTGAACATCTGTGGAAGGAGCTGAAACATGTAGTCTGGAGAAGGCATCCTTCAAACCTGGGACAGCTGGAGCAGTTTGCTCTTGAGGAGTGGACCAAAATACCTGTCGACAGGTACATTAGTCTCACAGAGTTACAGAAATCACATGATTGCAGCGATTGCATCAAAAGGTTGTGCAAAAATATTAAGGGTATCATTTTGTCCTGGCCAGTTTCAGTAGTTTGCTTTTCAAAATGATTCTGTTGAACCAAAATTCAAAAGCAATGTCTGATTTTCATTAGTTTATTTTTAGAATTTTTTAAAATTTATTATTACTTCTGTCGGTTTCAAGTTATTTTAGTGACTTGTTGTTGAATTTTCTTTTAAATGGAAAGTTACAAACAAATTTGTCCACGTCCGCATGTTTGCCATTTTTCCCTACATAAATTTGATATTTTACTGTTGAAATGTATGCAAATTTTCTTTTTACTAGCATCAATGGTTATGGGGACAAGAACCACATGTGGCCGAGCCACATGTTGCAGACCTCTGGTGTGCACAATGATGTATATCAATCAATCAATCAATCAATCAAAGACTTTATTCCAGACTCAAGGTCCATCAAAAAAAAGTACAGTAAAAAGTAAAAAACAAGACAGTTGAAACAATCAAAAAGTTACAAGAAACACTAAGACACACTAAGACACAACTATACTCACAAGTATACTCACTGCCAATGAAAACAACACTAGAAAAGTTTGATATTTTTACTAACTGTTATGGAAATGGTCAATTAAAGGATGAAAATTATTTTTAGACATCTTCAGAACAATATCAGAGATCAACAAGTCAAAATCTGTGAGTCAACAATTTCAAAATTGTACAAAATGGAAGCACACTGACTTTTTGAAATAATAAAACGTCTGTCTTAAAAACAAAGTTCAGTATGAAATATGGTCTCCATTTGCATTAGGCAGTAATACGCCACTCAGCCACTCCTCCTGCAATGCCACGACCAGTTCTTGCCTGTTCTGCAGTGCTGGTACACTGGCTGAAACACCTCGTCCAAGTTGATCCCACAAGTGTTCAATGGGGGAAAAATCTGGAGAATAAGAAGGCCAAGGAGGGGCATCAAAGTTCTGTTGATGCAGGTACTCCCTGGTGACTTGGGTGGCACGTGGACGAGCAGTGTCCTGCTGGAACACCTTGAGGTCATGGTTTTCCTGAAAGAAGGGCCTCACAACAGGTTGCAGAGTGTGGTCAATGTACTGTCGGGTTGTTAAAGTGCCATAAAAGGATGACCAACAGTGTCCTGTAGTTACCTGAAATGCCAGCCCACACCATGACTCCAGCATCGCCCCATCGGTTGACGTGCCGGACACAACATAGGGCCCTGGACTGGCAAAATCACGATTTGTCAGAGAAAACAACAGTATTCCACTGTCGTAGGGTCCACCTGTTGTACTGACAAGTCCACTCATGGCGATTTTGTTGCCGCTCTGCCATCAGGATCATCCTTCGAATGGGCCTTCAGGCTTGTAGCTCCTGATGCCAAAATCTTCTCACGGTATTCGCCGAGATCCTTGGTTAGCATCTCTTTGGAGTTTCCTGGGCCATCTGGGTGGCTGTGCGGAACCGATCTCAGAAGTGCTGCAGCACGATGTACCGGTCTTGCTCTGGGGTGGTGACACATGCCTGTCCTGGATGTGGTCCATCCGCCACGGACCCAGTTTTGACCTGCCATTGCTGCAACCGAACAATGGTTGATTGCAGCCCAATCAGAACGACACCCGTCATGCTGACATTCCGCCCTCCAAAAGGCCCAGAGCATAATTACACGCTTCATGTGACAGTCACGGCATCATGGAGATTTCACAACATAGTGCTGTGGATTTTTGTTCATCTTTGCATAGGGAAGATGGCCACTTCTTAAAAATCACACATTTTTGACTTCTGAGTACCCAAAACGACTATAGAGCCAGAGCTCAAAAGCAGTGAGTCGTTGACAGTGAGTACAACCAGTGAAAATGAGTTCTAGAAGCATTTTGAATCATACAATCTTAGGATGGACCCAAAAATATTTATACAAAAATTGTGTTGCGTTTTCAATGGCTGTGAGTATAAGTATTGAACGCCTCCTTTTTTCCACAGTAGGCTACATACGTTTCTAATGAGGCTACACACATGAAATTTTCACCACACTTCTTTTTCTTTTCCAACCTCCTCCTAATATAATCCAGATAAATCATAAAAGGTGTCAAAAGATTAATTTAGCCTTCAACTTAAATACTGTATGAAAATATCAGTGCCAAGTGAATTCTGTTCACATTAATCACTGTTAGCTAGCTTTTCTTCTGTAGTCTTATTTTACAAGTCTAACTGTCCACAATTAACCACTGGACATCAGCAGTGGGTGAATCTGAGAACCCGATGAGAATATAATCTCCTCTCCACCGCAGTGCTAAGTGAAGCCTTCCAGGTCAAGGGGTCAACTCAAAACTCTCACAATCAAGAACACAGCACAGCTACCCGATACTTCACAGCTCAACAGGTGGACGCAGTCAGAAAGGCTTCAGACAGGAAAGGTTTTCAATTAAATGAGTCCTAATCTCGCTCATATGACTGAAGGCAGCTCCAGTTGCATTTGGAAACGTCCACAACTCTACTAAAGCCAAGAACTAGTGACAAACAGCTGCTGTCTGCAGGTCTTTAACTGCGTTATTAACAATGGGGAAAAATAAGTGATATTTACCTAATAATCGTTCAAGTAGGTTCATTTTGTCTTCTTTTAATTATTTATCTTTTGTTCTTATTAAAGACAAAAATAGAACTATTCTATTTAACTATTAAATAGAATAGAATAAACAGAATTTATTTAACTATTCTATTTTTGTCTTTAATAATAACAAAAGGTAGATATTTACCTAATGTTACCAAACTAAACAAAGACCTTAGATTGAAATGTCCTGATTCATAAAACTTTTTTTTTTTTTTTTTTTTTTTTTTAAAGGAGCTTTTACTGGCTCAACTTTTTTCTTTAATCTTCTGCACTCAACATACAGTGGTGTGAAAAAGTGTTTGCCCCCTTCCTGATTTCTCATTTTTTTGCATGTTTGTCACCATTTAAATGTTTCAGATCAAACAAATTTAAATATTAGACGAATAACACAAGTAAACACAAAATGCAGTTTTTAAATTAAGGTATTTATTATTAAAGGAAAAAAAAAATCCAAACCTGCATGGCCCTGTGTGAAAAAGTGATTGCCCCCTAAACCTAATAACTGGTTGGGCCACCCTTGGCAGCAACAACTGCAATCAAGCGTTTGTGATAATTCAATTCAACTTTATTTATATAGCACCATTTCACAACAACAGTCATTTCATAGCACTTTCAACTGTAGGGGAAACCCCCACAATTGCAGAAAAATGGCAATGAGTAACTTGGCAATGAGTCTTTTACAGCGCTGTGGAGGAATTTTGGCCCAAGGTTGGAATTTTGGAATTTTGGTTCCAAGGTTGTCATAGCCAGGAGCAGCACTGGGGTTAAGCTCCCAGTGCTTATAAAATGCTCCTTATGGCTTGCATCTCAAAAAGCCTCTGACAACTAAGTCCAACTCCTAGCCTGCCTGTGTGGTTTAGTTTCTAAGCCCGGCAGAACTGCTTTTACTAATAGGAGAAGGGGTGAGGGCGGATTTCTGGCGCCTTAAAACCAGATGCTTCGGGTAGATGGTGGCACGTTAACCTGGGAAGGTAGCCCATCTGGGGGAAGGTAAACCCTGATTTCAAACCTCCGCTGCCTTGTGGCATACCCAGTCACAGGAAAGGCTTTGGGAGTCAACCCTGAGGAAAAATCCGGAGTCGGAGTCCCTAAGGCAGTTCTCTGTTGTGCTCAACATCGTTCTGGCAACTCCTGCGACGGCGCTGGTGGCAAACTGTAGCAGCCCTGCTGTTCCTTTGGATTCATCAGTGACGTGGAGAGGGGGGACATGCTGTATGGGCAACATCTTGTCTTCCATATCTTCCTGCCCAGGCTTGAATCCTACCAACGCCCAACGCTGGAAGGTAGAACACCGGATCACTGGAGAGGACACTCCAGCTTCGCCTTCGGTGTAGACAAAACACGGGGAATGACAGTTACCAGTTATAAGCCACCGCTCAACTGGCATAGAGTGTGGTGCCAGGGGTTGTTCCCGACGGTGGGAGGGATCATCTGATCTCACTGGACAGCTACCACCCGCCTCAAGCTGGGCAGCCCCCAGCCAATAAGGTGTTGTCCCGCCACAGCCTGCTTTCCTCATTGGGTGCATGGGGATGAGGTGAAGTCCGAACGGCAGGCTGAGAACCTTTGCACCAGGCAAGACAATAGAACAAAAGAGACCAACTCTAAAACTGGGAACTTGGAATGTTCGCACTATGATGACAGGACTCGCTGCTAACCTCAAGGACATCAGCGACATCAGGAAGACGGCCGTCATCAATAATGAGCTGAAGAGACTGGAAGTGGATATCGCCACTCTCCAGGAAACATGGTTGGCTGACGCAGGCACACAGAGAGAAGGACTACACGTTCTACTGGCAGGGAAAGGGCAGTGACGAACACAGGGAACACGGAGTGGGCTTTGCAGTGAAGAACACCTTGCTGAAGATGGTGGAACCGGGCAGCAATGGCTCTGCACGACTCCTCACCCTCCGCCTTAACACCAGTCAAGGCCCAGTCTCCCTCGTCAGTGTGTATGCCCCAACACTGACAGCCACACCAGAGGCAAAAGACGAGTTCTACGAGAATCTCACAACAACTGTCAGGATCATCCCCAACTCTGAACAACTCATTCTCCTTGGAGATTTCAATATCAGAGTGGGTGCTGACCACGACTCCTGGCCCTCCTGTCTTGGACCATTTGGCATGGGCAGAATGAACGACAACGGACAGCGGCTGCTCGAGTTCTGCACTCATCATGATCTGTGCATCACAAACTCGTTCTTCAAGGCCAAGCCCCAACACAAGGTTTCCTGGCGACATCCGCGCTCAAAGCATTGGCACCAGCTGGACTTGATCCTGACCAGGCGCACCTCACTGAAGAACGTGCTAATCACCCGCTCGTTCCAGAGTGCAGACTGCGACACAGACCATTCATTGGTGTGTTGCAAGGTCAAGCTTCAGCTGAAGAAATTCCACCATGCCAGACAGCCTGGAAAGGCACGGATTGACACCAACAAGATGGCCCAACCAGAACTTGTTGAGCAGTTTACCTCCACCTTTGTGAAGGAACTTGGTGAACCACAAGAAGGAGTCTGCCAAGCAGAAGTGGGAAGAGCTGCGAAACACCATCCACCGCACAGCCTTGGCTACCTTTGGGAGGAAGACCTCGAAGTCACAGGACTGGTTTGATGCCAAGTCGACCGTGATGACCCCCGTCATTGAAGCCAAGTGCTCAGCACTTGCTGAGTACAAGAAGTACCCAAACGAGAAGAATCTCCAGATTCTCAGGGCTGCGAGAAGCAAAATTCAGCAGACTGCTCGGCGCTGCGCCAACGAGTACTGGACTCAGCTCAGCCAAGACATCCAAACCGCTGCCATAACAGGGAACATCCGTGGTATGTACGATGGCACCAAGAAAGCACTTGGTCCGGCTCAGAGCAAGAAGGCCCCCCTCAAATCCTCCACTGGGGAGATGATCACAGAAAAGAACAAGCAGATGGAGAGATGGGTGGAGCACTACTCTGACCTCTACTCCAGACAGAACACCGTGACACCGTCAGCCCTTGATGCCATCGACTGCCTGCCATCCATGGACGAACTTGACGCCGGGCCAACCATCGACGAACTCAACAAGGCCATTGATAGGTTGGCCGCTGGCAAGGCACCCGGCAACGACGGCAAACCCCCCAACCTGATCAAGCACTGCAAGACCGCCCTACTGCTGCCATTGCATGACGTCCTCTGCCAGTGCTGGAAGGAAGGTGCCGTACCACAGGACATGAGGGACGCCAAGATCATCACCCTCTACAAAAACAAAGGGGAGAGAAGCGACTGCAACAACTACAGGGGCATCTTCCTTCTCAGCATTGTGGCAAAGTCTACGCACGAGTTGTCCTCGTTCGTCTACAGAAGCTTGCCGAACGTGTCTACCCCGAGTCTCAGTGTGGCTTCCGCGCTGGGCGATCGACGGTGGACATGATATTCTCCATCCGCCAACTCCAGGAGAAGTGCAGAGAACGGAACATGCCCCTGTACGTCGCCTTCATCGACCTCACCAAAGCATTCGATCTGGTCAGCAGAGAGGGCCTTTTTAAGATCCTGCCAAAGATAGAATGCCCACCAAAGTTGCAAAGCCTCATCGAATAGTTTCACACTAACATGCAGGGGATGGTGCAGTATGACGGCAACGTCTCAGAGCCATTCAATATACACAGCGGAGTGAAACAGGGCCGTGTACTTGCGCCAACCCTCTTTGGGATTTTCTTTGCTATGCTCCTGAGGCATGCCTTCAGCACAGCAACAGAGGGAATCTATCTGCATACAAGCTCTGACCGCAGGCTTTTCAACCTCGCCCGCCTGAAAGCCAGAACCAAAGTACGTGAGGCTCTAATCAGAGATATGCTCTTCGCAGACGACGCTGCAGTCGCGACCCACACACAGCAGGAGCTTCAGACCCTGATGGACCGCTTCTCCCAGGCATGCATGGACTTCGGGCTTACCATCAGCCTGAAGAAGACTAACGTCTTGGCACAAGGCACGGAAGCACCACCAACCATCACCATCGACGACTACAAGCTGGAGGTCGTGAATCAGTTCACGTACCTGGGGTCCACAATCAGCAGCAACCTCTCCCTTGATACAGAGATCGACAAGAGGATTGGAAAATCAACCTCCACACTCGCTAGCCTCACCACATGAGTGTGGGAGAATCCCAAACTCTTTGTCAGGACGAAGATGGCAGTGTACAACGCCTGCGTCATCAGAATGAGCTTTATTGCCAAGCATGTTAAAAACATACGAGGAATTTGACTTGACATTAGGCGCGCTCAATAAGCGCTTCCTAATGACACAGCAGCCATGCAAGGCGCCTCATCAAAACAGTGGGGGGTAAAGAGGGGGAGGGGGGATGACACACTGGGCAGAGAGAAAAAACAGTTTATCAAAATAAAGCTCGTATGAGCAAGATTGTGATCACATAGAAAAAAACCCTCTAATGCACAATTAGCAGACAATACAGATCACACATTAACAAAGCACAAGCAAGTTGAGAGAGACAGTGTATGTGTGTGAGTGTCAGTATATGTGTATCAGTCATGTAAAGTTGTATGCAGTGTGTCTATCAGTTACTGGTGAACAGCAAAAATCCTCCCTCAGCAACGTTTAGATGTTATGTCTTTAGTGTCCTAAACATAGATAGCATGTCCACAAGAGTAACTCTCAGTGCATGTCCGATGGTAAATTCCATGCCAGTCACATGACGCTGTCCTTGAGAGTTCAGATTACTGCACACCAGTTTATGTTAGGGAGAAGCCAAGCCAAAACTCCCTTCTGCCTTATCTTCCTCCAGGAGGAATGAAACCTTCAGGGCGCCGAATCAAGGTCTAATAGGCATAGTTCACTTAGAGCATAGAATTTTCATCTCTCATGCGATTCTGTGCTTCATAATTTCCATACACAGGCTTTAAAATCATTCCCTGGAGAGCACTCAGCGACTCCAAGATGTTTTCCACCTACCGAAACATAGATAAACATGTCCACAGAGTCCATCTCTCTTCAGTGCATGCCAGATGGTAAATTCCATGTTAGTCACATTTGCCGCTATCAGTGCTCTCCCCAGCTGGTCGAATTTGTTGAGGGAGCTACGCCGGGTCCGCATTTTGATTAGCTCATCCAACTTATATAATTTTCGATACACCAGGAAAACTCCAGAGCCAAACAGCAGAAATCCTGTGATCATGCCAAAACAGGTAGATGTCTTCCACATCTTCAGTCGAATCACGCAGACACATGAGTTCCAATTGTTCCATGAGTCTCTCCACTTGGGCTCCCCCTGGCCCGATTTTCTGTTAAAAAGTGGTGTCAATAGCATTAAAGCCCACAATTCCATAATTTCCATAATTTCCGTTGAATCGAGATGCAGCAGAAGAAGAGCGAGACAGACAGGACACAGCAAGCTGGGATCAGTATCAAGGGAGGAGGAGAGGAGAGGAGAGAAATGCGTCTGCTCTCTCTGAAAGCCGGAAGCCGGAGCACACTGCTCTATGAGAGTGAGACATGAACAACATATGCCCGGCAGGAAAAGAGACTGAATTCCTTTCACTTGCGCTGCATTCGCTGCATCCTGGACATATCCTGGCAGGACAAAGTGCCCAACACAGAAGTCCTGTCACGCGCCGGCCTTCCCTCCATGTTCACTCTACTCAGGCAGCGCAGGCTCCGCTGGCTAGGCCATGTTCACTGTATGGAGGATGGCAGAATCCCCAAAGACGTCCTCTATGGAGAACTGGCGACTGGCAGGAGAGACGCTGGCCGCCCACAGCTGCGCTTCAGAGACGTCTGCAAGAGAGATATGAAGGCCCTGGAGATCAACATAGAGCGCTGGGAGGACCTCGCAATGGACCGCTCCAAATGGAGAGGCACCCTGACCAGACAGCTCAAGGCGGATGAAGAGAAACTGACTGCTGCAGCAGATGAAAAAAGGACCCGCAGGAAGAACCACCACAGACCCAGCAGCACGGAGACCATCCACAAGTGCGACCTGTGTGACAGAGACTGCCATTCGCGCATCGGCCTGTTCAGCCACAGGCGGTGCTGTTCCAGCAGAGTAGACATCTAGGATTCTCTTCCATGGTCATCATAGACCGACGGAGGCCGATGATGATGGAGGAATTTTGGCCCACTCATCTTTGCAGAATTGTTGTAATTCAGCCACACTGGAGGGTTTTCCAGCATGAACTGCCTTTTTAAGGTCATGCCACAGCATCTCAATCGGATTCAGGTCAGGATTTTGACTAGGCCACTCCAAAGTCTTCATTTTGTTTTACTTAAGTCATTCAGAGATGGACTTGCTGGTGTGTTTTGAATCATTGTCCTGTGGCTGGACATTCTCCTTCAGGATTTTTTGGTAGACAGCAGAATTCATGGTTCCATTTACCAAAGCAAGTCTTCCAGGTCCTGAAGCAGCAAAACCGTCCCAGACCATCACACTACCACCACATTTTACTGTTGGTATGATGTTCCTTTTCTGAAATGCTGTTACTTTTATGCCGGATGTAATGGGACACGCAGCTTCCAAAAAGTTCAACTTTTGTCTCATCAGTCCACAGAATATTTTCCCAAAAGTCTTGGGGATTATCAAGACGTTTTCTGGCAAAACTGAGACGAGCCTTTATGTTCTTTTTGCTCAGGAGTGGTTTTCATCTTGGAACTCTGCCATACAGGCCATTTTTGCCCAGTGTCTTTCTTATGGTGGAATCATGAACACTGACCTTAACTGAGGCAAGTCAGACCTGTAGTTCTTTGGATGTTGTTGTGGGGTCTTTTGTGACTTCTTGGATGAGTCGTCACTGCAGTCTTGGGGAAATTTTGGTTGGCCAGCCACTCCTGCGAAGGTTTACCACCGTTTCATGTTTTTCCATTCGTGGATAATGGTTTTCACTGTGGTTTGCTCGAGTCCCAAAGCTTTAGAAATGGCTTTATAACCTTTTCCAGTCTGATAGATCTCAATTACTTTGTTTCTCCTCTGTTGCTGAATTTCTTTGGATCGCAGCATGATATCTAGCTTTTGAAGATTTTTTGGTGTACTTCACTTTGTCAGGCAGGTCCCATTTAAGTGATTTCTTGATTGAGAACAGGTGTGGCAGTAGTCAGGCCTGAGAGTGGCTAGAGAAATTGAACTGCTTTCTAAAGATGTAACAAACTACAGTTAATTTATTTTTTAACGGGGGGGGGGGGGGTGTCACTTTTTCCATACGGAGCCATGTACTGTAGGTTTGAATTATTTTTTTTTTACTCTTAATAAACACCATTTAAAAACTGCATTTTGCGTTTACTTGTGTTATCTTTATCTAATATTTAAATTTGTTTGACGATCTGAAACATTTAAGTGTGACAAACATACAAAAAATTGAAAAATCGGGAAGGGGGCAAACACTTTTTCACACCACTGTATACAAAAAAAAAGCACTAAAATGAAGGTACAAGAGCATTCTGAACTGAGTGCAATATCCCACCTGTTTACTTTGAAGATCCCAATATCTTATTGAAGGAGAGCAGTTTTCAACTTTCCCATAAACTTATTGGGGCAGAACCAAATTATAAGCCCATCATCCATGAATATGCAACAACAATAGTTTTACAACATCTGGAATTCGAGAGAAGACTTTCATTAGTCGATACAAGTAGTTTCTGCCAACCAAAGTGAAATAAGCATATCAAGTTGTGGGGAAAAATATTAACTGAGGTAAAAATATATCATCGTAAGTCAAGAGTTATACAGCAACTCTGGCAAAAATCATCTGATCGGAGCCAAACTGCAATATGCACATCAGTGTGTATCAAACCCTGGCACCAAGTTTCAAAACATTTGGAACACAACTGTAGGAGGAGTTTCACAAGACAATTACTGTCTATTAACTGAGGTGAAATAGGACATATACTACTCACAAAAAGTTAGGGATATTCCGCTTTCAGGTGAAATTTCAGGATGCACCTGAAATGCACTATAACCTTTACAGGTGGATTTAATTTGGCCTTCTCTAACCTTTTGAAATCACATGTCCAACCGTTCAATGTTTCAGTACTTTTTGCATTACTTGCTGTTCTCTAACAAGGTGCTTAATGGCAAAATTCACCACAGGTGTTTGATCCATGAATTAACCAATAAATTTTCTGTTTCAATTAGAATTGGTATTTAAACAGTCCTCTTCATTATGCTGTTCACATTTTGACATCATGAGACCAAGATGACACCTAACAATTGATCAACAGTACCTCGCCATTACAAGGCTTCAAACAGGATGTCCTCTGAGGGAAGTGGCCACTGAGCTTGGAGTGTCACAGAGTGTCATCGGCAGGTTGAAACTGAGATACAGAGAGACTGGAAGAGTCACAGAAAGGCATAGAAGTGGACGTCCTTTGGCCACATCCCACGCTGATGACCGCTTCATTGTGAACAGTGCCCTATGGAACCAGATGATGAATGCCACTCAACTCTAGGCACATTTAAGGGAGGCGAGAGGCCCCCAAGTGTCACGTCAGACCATTCAAAACCATTTACATCAGCGTGGTCTGCATGCTAGATGATCTGACCACACCACCAGGCACAGGCGTCATTGTCTTGCATGGGCCAGGGAGCATTTATGCTGGACAAGGAACCAGTGGGCCCTCAGTGCTGTTCTCTGATGAAAATTGATTCATGTTGAGCAGAAATGATGGCCGCCAACGATGCTGGAGATGTCAAGGAGAGCGCTATGCATCAGCCACTAATGTCAACAGACGAGCCTTTGGTGATAGTGGTGTTACAGTCTGGGCAGGTGTGTCTAGTCAATACAGAACTGCCCTACACCTTGTGAATGGTACAGTGACAAGCAGATACTACCTGAATAACATCATTAATCCAGGCATTTTGCCCCTGCATGAACAACACACGCCTAATTTCATCTTCATGGACAGCACTGCTCCAGCTCATCGAGGTCGCATCATTAAGGAATGGCTGCTGGAGGCTGGGGTACCTCAAATGGAGTGGCCTGCACTTTCTCCAGACCTGAATCCCATAGAAAACCTATGGGATCAGCTGAGTCGCCGTGTAGAGGCTCATAACTCTGCACCCCACAACCTCAATGACCTGAGGGCCGCCCTTCAAGAAGAGTGGAATGCCATGCCTCAGCAGACAATAAGTCGACTTGTAAACAGCATGAGGCGTCATTGTCAAGCTATAATTGATGCTCAAGGGCACATGACAAGTTATTGAGACACTGACATTTTTTGTTGTGGTATACCCACCACTGTTGTTGGCTTTTGTTTTAAGATAAGATAAGCCTTTATTAGTCCCACAATGGAGAAATTCCAGGATTGCAACAGCACAGGAACAGCAACACTCAGAGCAACAATCAGAAGGCAAGAGAAAAAAAAAGAAACAAGAGCAGCAAGTATACATATGTACATATAAACATACATATACTGTATATATATATATATAAACATACATATATATACAGTGGGGCAAAAAAGTATTTAGTCAGCCACCAATTGTGCAAGTTCTCCCACTTAAAAGATGAGAGAGGTCTCCAATTTTCATCATAGATATACCTCAACTATGAGAGACAAAATGAGAAAAAAAAAAATCCAGAAAATCACATTGAAGGATTTTTAATGAATTAATTGGTAAATTCCTCAGTAAAATAAGTATTTGGTCACCTACAAACAAGCAAGATTTCTGGCTCTCACAAACTTGTAACTTCTTCTTTAAGAGGCTCCTCTGTCCTCCACTCGTTACCTGTATTAATGGCACCTGTTTGAACTCGTTATCAGTATAAAAGACACCTGTCCACAACCTCAAACAGTCAGACTCCAAACTCCACTATGGCCAAGACCAAAGAGCTGTCAAAGGACACCAGAAACAAAATTGTAGACCTGCACCAGGCTGGGAAGACTGAATCTGCAATAGGTAAACAGGTTGGTGTGAAGAAATCAACTGTGGGAGCAATTATTAGAAAATGGAAGACATACAAGACCACTGATAATCTCCCTCGATCTGGAGCTGCACACAAGATCTCACCCTGTGGGGTCAAAATTATCACGAGAATGGTGAGCAAAAATCCCAGAACCACATGGGGGGACCTAGTGAATGACCTGCAGAGAGCTGGGACCAAAGTAACAAAGGCTACATCAGTAACACACTATGCCGCCAGGGACTCAAATCCTGCAGTGCCAGACGTGTCCCCCTGCTTAAGCCAGTACATGTCCAGACCCGTCTGAAGTTTGCTAGAGAGCATTTGGATGATCCAGAAGAGGACTGGGAGAATGTCATATGGTCAGATGAAACCAAAATAGAACTTTTTGGTAAAAACCCAGCTTGTCGTGTTTGGAGGAGAAAGAACACCATACCTCCTGTGAAGCATAGGAGTGGAAACATCATACTTGGGGGCTGTTTTTCTGCAAAGGGACCAGGACGACTGATCCGTGTAAAGGAAAGAATGAATGGGGCCATGTATCGTGAGATTTTGAGTGAAAACCTCCTTCCACCAGCAAGGGCATTGAAAATGAAACGTGGCTGGGTCTTTCAGCATGACAATGATCCCAAACACACCGCCCGGGCAACGAAGGAGTGGCTTCGTAAGAAGCATTTCAAGGTCCTGGAGTGGCTTAGCCAGTCTCCAGATCTCAACCCCATAGAAAATCTTTGGAGGGAGTTGAAAGTCTGTGTTGCCCAGCGACAGCCCCAAAACATCACTGCTCTAGAGGAGATCTGCATGGAGGAATGGGCCAAAATACCAGCAACAGTGTGTGAAAACCTTGTGAAAACTTACAGAAAACGTTTGACCTCTGTTATATACCCTTTGTTGGCAATGACAAAGTATTGAGATGAACTTTTGTTATTGACCAAATACTTTTTTTTTTTTCCACAATATCTTTATTGAACCTTTTTTTTTTTTTTAACAAACATGATACAAACAATCAAACACTAACACTAAAGTACTACAAAAAAAAAATGCACTAAAAACACCAACAACCACCAACAAAATCAAGTCTTCAACAATGCTCCTCTGTTTAGTCTAGACAATCCAATACATAAGTATACATATTATGTTCACCAGTTTGGAATTTACAAGGTCCACACACATCATTCACCTTCTTCTTCAAGAGTTATGTTTAAATTTTTTACATAATCAATAAAAGGTCTCCATATATTCTCAAACACAATTTCCTTTGATTTCAGTATATATGTTATTCTTTCTAATGGAAGGTTTGTTAACATCTGTCTTAACCACTGAGTCACATCTGGTCTATGAGTCTTTTTCCATAATAGTGCAATACATTTTTTGGCATTAAGCAAACTGAGGTCTATGAATGTTCTTTCACTTTTATTAAAATTATGCTTTTCTGGGTACAGACCCAACAAAAACAGTTTAGGATTCAATATGATTTGTTTTGAGATTATTTTTTCAATTGTTACCCTCACCTCTTCCCAAAACATTCTTATTAATCTACATTCCCATAAACAATGAAATAGGGTTCCTTTACTTTCCATGCATTTTTTGCATGTATCTGGTATATTTTTGTTATATCTATTTAACTCCTCCGGTGTAACATACATCCGCATTAACCATTTGAAATGTATCAATTTAAGGCGTGCATTTATTGATTTGGTTTGAGCTTCTGTACAAGCCAATTCCCATTGTTCCTCTGAAATTTCAGTTTGCAGATCTTCTTTCCAGTAGTTTAATCTTTTCAGTGAATTTTCACTTGAAGATAGTGTCAATGAGTTATAAAACTCTGAAATAATACCCTTTCTTTTACTATCTTTCATCATCATTTTTTCCAAGGATGAATAAATAGGTCGAGTGAGAGCTTTATTTTGATTTGATCGAATAAAGTTTCTAAGTTGAAGATATTTAAAAAAATGTGTTCTATTGAGATTAAATTTGATCCTCAGCTCTTCAAAAGACATTATGTTATCTGCACATGGCAAATATAAATCCTGAATCTTTTGTATCCCTTTTAAATTCCATACTTTAAATACAGCGTCCGCTCTCCCTGGTTTAAAATATTGATTACCCCATATTGGACTAAATTGTGACAATAACTGTGGTTCTTTTAAATAGTTTTTAACTTCACACCATATTTTGATCATATGCTTTACAAATGGATTTTTAACTTGTTTTTGTAATTTTTTTGCCGAATCTGAGTATATGAATATGGGAAGAGGTAAAGGTAAATTGTATGATTCCATTTCAGTCCAGTGAGGGAGATCATTTGATGAAAAATAATATGTCATAGACCTCAGTTGTGCCGACCAATAATACAACATAAAATTTGGACATTTCAGACCTCCACGATCAAATGGTAAATATAATAAAGACAAACGTAATCTAGCCCTCCTGTTGTTCCATATAAATTCCACTAACTTTTTTTTTATTCTTGAGAATAGATCTAAAGGTGGTGATAAGGGAATGTATTGAAATAAATAAAGTATTTTAGGTAAAATATTACTTTTAAGTATATTGATTCTCCCGATCATCGACATTGGTAGTGACATCCATCTCTGAGTTAACTCATTGATATCTGACATTAAGGCTTCATAGTTGACACTGGCGACTGATTCTAGCTTAGGCACAATTTGGATTCCTAAATATTTAAACTGATTTACAACATTGAATTGATTTACCTCAGGGGCTGGGTAATTTCTCTGGGTCTCATTTAGCATTAATATTGAAGATTTAGTTTTATTTATTTTATATCCTGATATTTCCCCAAAATTCTTTATTAAATTCAACAAGGTTGGAATTGATTTTTTTAGATTCGACATAAACAAAATTATGTCATCGGCGTACAGGGAGATTTTATGTTCTGTTGGTCCAACTTTAATTCCATATATTTGTGAATGTAAACGTATCGCTATCGCTAAAGGTTCAATTGCCATAGTAAACAGTAAAGGTGAAAGTGGACAGCCTTGTCGACATCCTCTATTGATTTTTATTGGTTTTGAAATATTGTTATTTGTTAGGATTTCTGCTGTAGCATTATTGTATATTATTTGAACCCATTTTATGAAATTATTTCCAAGTCCAAACCTTTGTAGGACTTCAAAAAGAAAGGGCCATTCGACTCTATCAAAGGCCTTTTCGGCGTCCAGGAGAGCTGTATCCGGTGCTTCTTTATTAAAATAAATAATATTAAATAGTCTTCTTACATTATGGAAGCCTTGCCTACCCTTTATAAAGCCATTCTGATCTCGATTAATAATATTTGGTAAAATTTCTTGTATTCGTCTTGCTAAAATTTTACAGATTATCTTAAGGTCGGCGTTTAATAGGCTTATTGGTCTCATATTTTCACATTTATTAGAGGGCTTACCTGGTTTTGGCAGCAGTATAATTAAGGCATTATTTATGTATGATGGTAAATTATTATTTTGAAATGCTTCTAAAACCATTTCCAAAAAAGGTTTTATTAATTTATTCTTAAATTTTTTATAAAGGTCAACTGGAAGACCATCTGGTCCTGCACTTTTTCCTGATTTCATATTATCAATGGCTAGCCCAACTTCTTCTTGACTAATTTTAGACTCCAATATCTCCCTGTTTTCATTTGGAATACACGGTATAGATAGTTCGTTCAAAAACCCATTTAGTTTTGTTAAATCAGGTTCATTTTTGGTATAATTTTTCATAGTAATCTCTAAAGGCTCTATTAATTTCTAAAGGATCTATAACTACCTGTCCCTTACTTATAATACTGGTAATTGGTGTTTTAATTTCTAATTGTTTAATCTGCCATGCTAATAATTTTCCTGATTTTTCACCTTGTTCATAAAAAGATTGTTTCAATCTTAGAAGACTCGAGGCAGCTCTATTCGCTGATTTTTTGTCGTATTCAGCTCTCAAAATCAGTAATTCATTCTCCAACCTTGGGTCACTTCCTGCATACACTTTTTCCTGAAGACTTTTTATTTTATGTTCCAATTTAGCTCTCTCCTCTCGAGTCTTCTTAGATTTTGATCCTGTATAACTAATAATATGTCCCCTAATAAAAGCTTTGAAAGCCTCCCACTTTACACATGCTGATGTTTGTGTAGTATTGATGTCAAAGAACTCGTCTATCTGTTTTTCTATATACTTGACAAATTCCTCATCCTGAAGCCATTTATGCTGAAATTGCCATCTACCTGATTCCTTTGTCAATTTTTTATCTACATATATTAGACAACAGGGTGCATGATCAGAGATCACGATGTTATCATAAAAGCAGTTTTGAATCTTGGACCTTAATTCTGTGGAAATCAAAAAATAATCAATACTTGAGAATGTCTTGTAGGTACTGGAATAACAAGAATAGGCTTTAACTTGTGGTTTCATTTCTCTCCATATATCTAACAATCTCAATTCTTTCATAAAATGATTAATAGTCATCCTACATCCAATGTGCGTACAATCCAGTCCTGTTGATCTATCTATACCTGGATTCAATGTACAATTAAAATCCCCTGCTATTATATGTTGCCCTGTAAGTGATGATAAGATAAGAAATAAATTAGCAAAGAACTTCTGATCATCTATATTGGGACCATATAAGTTCACAAGATTTATATTTTCTAATAGCAAAGAACCTTGAATGATTACATATCTTCCAAATTTGTCTCCAATTACATTTTTCACTTGAAAAGGAACTGATTTATGTATGAGAGTCATAACTCCCCTGGCTTGGGATGAAAATGAAGAGGTGAATACACTTCCTTGCCATCTACTCCTAATTCTTTTAACATCCTCCTCTATTAGATGAGTTTCTTGTAAAAACACAATTTTTGAACCCATGTCTTTTATTTTATTTATAACTTGTTTAAGTTTTTTTAAATTTTGTAGACCTCTGCAATTCCATGAAGTTAAATTAAGATTAACACTTTGGTTTATGATCAATAGAGAGTTTGGGATTACCTTGCAGTGTAAACATGCTCATACAGAGAAGCAAAAACATGAGTGGTTGAACATTCATCCTACAAACTACACACAAACAAATTTCCCCTTCCCACACTTGTGGCAAACCCCCCAAAATCAAAAGAAAAATTCTGTCTCCCGATATAGCCATCGACCGTTCCACACCCACGGGGAACAGCCTAAGCCACTCCTTCTTCATCCTCCCAATCACCCTAACTCTACTGCTTTTAATGACGTAACATTAACTCTCCTCTGTAGTTTTCCAACTTAACTCCAAAATTTTTAACAACTTTGTACATCATAGTTTTTTTTGTTTGTTTTGTTTTTGTTTTGTTTTTTTAATATATAATACAATCTATATTTTGTAAACTTACTATTTACTTCAAGTCAGTCAGATGCCTGTGCAAATGCTTAATTATTCTACCTTATATTTTGTTCATGCTTAGCTCCCACCAGTCTCTTCTTCTTCTTCTTTGATCTTCTTGATGAACTCCTGCGCCTCCTCTGGGGTCTTGAAGATGTGGGTTCTGCCCTCATACGTGGTCAGCAGTCTCGCAGGATAGATTACACCATGACGAATCCCAAGGTTGCGCAGCTCCTTACGTATGGGATCAAACTGCTTCCTCAATTGTTGGATTCCTGTGGCCAAATCTGGGTAGAACCGCACCTGCTGGTCCTGGTGTTTAATCTCTCCTTTAGCTCGTGCAGCGTTGAAGATCTTCATCCTGTCTCTGTTGCTAAGAAACTTCATAATTAAGGTCCTCGGCGGTCCCTTATCTCTCCGTGGGCCAATACGATGTGCATTTTCCAGAACCACTGCTGATTGCAACTCCTCGCTGCCCAGCACCTCCGGAATCCACTTTTCCAGAAAGGAACATACGTCCCGACCTTCTGATTCCTCTGGAAGACCCACCAGCCTCAAGTTATTCTGTCTCGACCGAGATTCCAAATCCAAAATATTATTTTCCAGAGATTTATTTTTTTTTTCCAAAGTGCGCACCTTTAATTGAAGACGGGTGACGTCATCTTCAGCACTAGCGAGACGGAGCTCCATCTGCGCCGTTCGTTCTACACAGTCACCCAATTCCTTTCTTATTCCTTCCAACGCTGTCATAATCCCATCAAATCTAGAGGAAAAGTCCGCTCTCATTGAACTCATGGCAGCCATCAGCGCATCTGCGCCTCCCCCCGCAGACATCGCACCGTTGCCAGCCTCCTCCGCCATATATGGAGTTTTATTTGCTGCGTCACAGACCTGAAAGTCCGTTAATTTGGACTGTTTCGGCGGCTCGCTTTTTCCTTTACCTGGTTTTCCAGCCTTAGGCTTCGCCGACATATCCTCGCCCAAACGCTGGGATACGTTCTGTCCCAAATGAGAGAGTTATTTGCCGATTTTTTTTCTCCAGGAGCAGAGCAGAGTGAGACACGTCCGTCTTACGTGGCAGCCATAACCGGAAGTCCCAAATACTTATTTTACTGAGGAATTTACCAATTAATTCATTAAAAATCCTTCAATGTGATTTTCTGGATTTTTTTTTTTTTCTTATTTTGTCTCTCATAGTTGAGGTATACCTATGATGAAAACTGGAGACCTCTCTCATCTTTTAAGTGGGAGAACTTGCACAATTGGTGGCTGACTAAATACTTTTTTACCCCACTGTGTATATATACATATATATACAGTATATATATGTGTATAGACACACAGTGCGGAGCATTGTAGCTAGATGGAATAAATATGTAGATATACTGTATAAACACACACAGTACGGAGCATTGTAGCTAGATGGAATAAATATGTAAATATATAAACACACGCAGTGCAGAGCATTGTTGCTCGATGGGATGAAACAGCACAACCGTCTACTTAGTTATCCTAAATGGTATGATTATGTACCCATACATATTCTCACCCTCCACAGCGACCGGTATTTTCCTAGTTGTATGCCAGAGGGGACCATTGTATAAGTCTATTGCGTCTTTTGCATTCAAAACTATTAGGTTGTCACGTCTTTTTGCCATCTCTGCGAGCAGCCCTGCTTAGGTTGTACAGTCTGACAGCCGTTGGTAGGAAGGACCTGCGAAACCTCTCGGTTGTGCACCTAGGATGATGTTGATGTTTTAATAAATTGTTTGAGATGATGGAGTAGGTGGCGGTAATGCACCTGTGAGCTGGTTGCCAACCGCCAATCAAATCTAAAAGAAGAAGAAGAAGAAGAATGCCCTACTTCCATGATAAAATATCACTAGTGTGAACTTTTTACATTTTCCATAAATTTCACCCGAAAAGTAAATATTCCCAACTTTTTGTGAGTAGTGTAAGTCAGGGTCTATAACTCATGCAAATATCATCCAATTAGAGCCAAATTGCAATATGCACATCAGGCTGCATTCACACCAGGATAGTTCGGGGGTCTCGGCTGCATTCACACGGACTAGTGTATATCAAATCCTTGTACCTTGTTTCAAAACATTTGGAATAAAACTGCAGGGGGAGTTGATTCCACAAAACTGGGACAGACAAACAGACGGCTGGATCGCCCAATAACACAATACCCTGCTGGATAAAGACCCATTTGGGTGAAGACCAAAGGGGGATAATAAATCAATGGAATCTAAGTGTTTAATTAGTCAAAAGTCAAACAATTTCAATCATGAATCAGCTCCATAAATCTGTTATCAGTGTCCAAGTAATCACCTCTCTAAGTAAGTGCACAACAATGTGCTGTCTAGTTCTGGTACTAACAACATTTCTGGGATGACAACATCCCCACCCATGACTGACTGAAGCATTTTTTAAAAAATGAGCAGGGTGTTGTTCACGATCGACACCCAATGCACCTGTTCCATGTGTGCAGAGATGGGGTTCTTGTGTGTGTGTGTGGGGGGGGGGGGGCAAAGAAGCTAAACCTCCATTAGAAAGCAAAGAGGACAGCTGACATTTAAAGTCAGCATTGATCCAGCCTTCACCAATAGAACAGAAACTTAAGCAGCTATGTGAAAACAGACTGACAAAACTGACCATTTACCCAAACAATGCAAGAGCAACAATGTGGCCTGGGTGTGGAGCCATAAAAAGTGATTGGTGGAATCTAAACAGCACACAGCAGCAGCGGCCGCCACTGAAATGCTCAGCATCAAGAACCCCACGACCCCACCCACCCAAAATCCACTTCAAATCCACTCCCAACCTCTAAATGCGAGGGTGTGTGTGTGGTGGTGGTGGGGGGGGGCAACTCTTACAGGACAGCTGGGTGCATAAAAAAAGCCCCAGACCAGCTGTGACTCCAAGAAATGCCCCATCACCACCACCACACCCCTGACTCACTGAATCTGCTGCCATTGAACATGCAGGCAAATGGAGGATTTTATAAATTTGTACACACTCGTGAGAGGTAGAGTGGGTTTTAAAGTGGCGGCAGTAACAGGACTGGGCATCAAAAGACATCAAATGCAGAAATAAAATATTTTACTGAAAGCTGGACAAAGTTAATCTCTTTACCATTAATTAGGTTTATAGTGTGATTTAGTGTCCATTGTTTAAATTAAATGACAAAGCTTGAAAATAAACCATTTCTGTCCATTTTGCTCTGATTCTCTAATTATTCAGGGATGTATTAAATTAGATTGATTTTGCAATTTTAAACCATTATCACAGCCCTAGTTGTAGATACATACCTGCACAATGTCACTGAGGTCCAGAAGCATGTCTGAATATGCACGTCAAGGTAATGAAACAAAGGAATCAGGGATGTAATAACAGCTACTAAGTTCATTTTTATTCAGTTCAGTCAGTGAAGAACCAGACAGAAAAGGACAATCACAGCAAAAAGTCATCTGATGATGCTAGATATATTCAGATTTTTCACTGTGATCAAGTCTCCAGTCTCACTGACAAATCCAGGGATCCACAACCTGTACGGCTCATAGTCAGTCACTATGGCTTTAAAAATTACAAGGGAAAAAAGTTGCACCCGTTCATGAAAAAGTCTCAAATTCACATTTTAAAAAGTCCAGCATGAAAAGCTCTCAAATTCATATGAAAAAAGTCTGAAAACCACATAACAGTCTGAAATTTACATGAAAAGTCTGAAATTCTGTCTAAAGGTTTAAATTCACATGAAAAGTGTCAAATTTAACTGATAAGGAAAAATGTCTCAATTTCACAGAAAGGGGTGTCAAATTCATGCAAAAAGGCTCAAAAATTACCCAAAAAGATCATCAATATTCCTGAAAGAAAAGATGAACTGACAATGAACCAGCAAACTTGCAATAATGCTGCCCATTTACGACAAAAAAAGAAATAGGTTTTAAAATTACCTTCAAAAAGTCAAGTTCACACAAAAAAATGAAGTGGTGTTAAATTTACCTGAAAACCTTCATAAACAGACCTGAAAAAAAAACTAAAATTAATGAATTAGCAAATTTACAGTCATAATGCTGCCCCTTTATGAGAAAAAACCAGACCGTCAATGAAGGAGAAGCTCATTCGGGCCTGACAAAATCCCCCCAGGAATGCTCAGTTCTCCTTAACACTGACCTTGACATTCAGTACAGCCAAGATACAGACCTATCTAGGATGTGCTTAAAGTCAAGGTCAGTGGCTAAGGAGGAGCAATGTTTTCTGTGAAATCAAATACCCTGATCTTCGGACCTATAACAATGACGTTGATCTCAAACTGGATGCAGACCTACCTGAGAGTCATTGTGAGTTTGGTGAGAATCGGGACAAATGCCTAGGAGGACAAGTGATTTTTCTAAAATCATGCAAGTGCCCAGATCTCCTGACCTTTTACTCTGACACTGACCTTGAGCACAACCTGGATGCTCAAGACCCTCATGGGGATCCTTGTGAGTGAGTTTGGTGACCGCTGGGGCAATTGCCTAGAAGGAGTAGCAATTTTTATGAAATCACATAAGTGCCCAGATCTCCCGACCTTGGACCTTGAGCACAACTTGGGTGCAGAGCCACCTGAGGAGTATGGTGAGCATCAGGGCAAATGCCTAGGAGGACGAGTGATTGCTGTGAAATGTGAACAGATGGACGCCATGTCATCGCATTAGCTCCTTGTGGCTTCGCTAGAATGAACCAATAACCACAAATTTATGACAAAAGTGCACTAGATATAGAGAAGACAGTGACTGAAAAAGTTTAGTACCGATTCTGTCATTATGCACTTGTAAAATATTTTGTAAAATATAGAGTAATTTAAACATGGGAGACTGAATGGTTGTCTGAAATTCCTTTAACTAAGTGACTGAGATTACAAACACAAAAACTGAGTAGGACATAGATCAGAAGGGAAGTTGGACCCTTTCCTCAGACTTCTATGCAGTTGGATTTCTTTTGCAACCAAAGTCATACTATGTGGGTTCATGCGTTTCCTGCATTATTGAGCATACCAAGTTTTCCTTGTGATGTTTGCCAGTACTTCTTGTTAACTTTAATATTGATCTACTGTATGTAATCATGGATGACAGCTCTGAGCAACAGCTGCCCACTGCTGATGAAGCCAAAATAATATCCAACATGTAATTCCCACTGAAGTGTCTTCTCGACATCTCCTGGCAAACCACAACAACAACACACACACACACACACACGCGCACGCACGCACGTCTGTCTCATTAGCCTTGGGACACCCCATCCTTTGGGTGGCCAGCAGGCTTGGACACGACGGTCGCCGTGGTGACAGGTGCACCCGTCTCCAGGCTGCCAGTGTGGATTAGCGGGGCTCTTCTCACAATGGAATCAGCTGCAGCGCAGATGAAGTAGAAAAGATAAAGCCAGCACACACCGTCTGGATATTACAGACTGCTCCCCTGATCAGGAGAATAAATAGCAGCAGGTCCTTCAAAACATCTGGGTCCATGAGAGAGAGAGGGGAAAAAAAAAAAAGGGAAAATAGGAAGGTTTGGGGATAAGAAATTATATTTATATTAACATGAAATTTCAGCGTTTTAAGGGAAATAGTAAAGGACAGGCTCTGAAACAAATGTGCCTGATATTAATTATTAAACTTGAACATAAGTGGTTCTACTGAACAGAAAATAGCTCTTTTTTTTCCTCTACATAATGTACAGCAGCAACAGGTGTAGGAACAAACTCCACTGACTGATCACTGCATGCATAAGCAGCACAGCTTGACATGTGTCTCATGCCAGTTGTAAGAATATAACCTGGCAACTTGGATTTGAAATAAAAATGCAGCCATGCAGACATGGCACGTGCAGGCGTGATCAGCAAAGAACATGCAGTGTGTGCTTGTTTCCACTGTTGTTTAACATCATTGTTGTAGTTCTTGGTGTGGACAGCCCTTCAACTTGAAGAGTTTTTACACTTCTCTCTGTAATCACAAGGTAAGCGGATGTGTGACCAGCCTTGTGTTTGTAATATTTCCGTCATTTGTGGTGCATCCTGTGAGATGACTTTGAACATTTAAGTTCCCGTGATTGCCTGAATACTTCATCATGATTGTTCCGTCTAAAACAAGGTCAATTTCAGTCATTTTTCAATAACTGTTGACCCGTTTGGCCCTTAATTTGGACTCAAGTTTTTTTGTTTTGGACCCCTCTTTGTGTTTGATACCCCTGACCTAAGTGATAAACACTCCACACCAACATGTGCAAACTGCATAATTGAGTAAATCAACATATGGCAGTTATGCATTTCCGTTCTCACCACCGTTTTTTTGGTCCAAGGTAACCAACAGCATGAGCAGTTTCAGCACCGAGTGCCCTAAAACATGCAAAAGAGTTTCTGGAGAGGGATCAGAGTGGGAGAGTGACACATCCAGGAGGAGGACGTGGCAGCAGCGTAAGTGACCTATATTTTGAGTGTGACCACTCAGAAACGGCTGCAGTAAGAAGAGAAGTGTTTGATAAAATACTGAGCACTCTACAGCCTCACCCATACTTTTTCCTGTCACAAGAGCCGAGAAAGAGGAAACCGAAACAAAGGAGGGAAGAGGAGGAAGCAAGGTCAGAGAGACAGAGACAAAAGTCTGGAGCACACGAGTGCCCGTTTGCGGTGTAGAAAGGGATGTCTGGTTGGTTTCTGTTAAATTAAGCTCCAGGTTAAGACTGATGCTTCCCTCTCACTCTGCTCTCCTCCTCCTCTCATCTTTGTCCTCATCCTCCCCTGCAACAGCATTACGGATTCACCCAGCCGTGGAAAAAAAAAAAAAAAAGAAGAAGAAGTGAGCGGGGCTATTTTTACCCCGGCGTCACTCCTCAGAGCACGCAGACAGACAGGCCTGCGCTAGCACACACACACACACACACACACACACAGAAGGCCAGCAAACAATGCAGCAGGAAGGCATTACACCCCGCTCGCCTCTTTTTCATTAGGTAAACCTATCCCGGCTGTCCTGTGTGCCAGTTACGTAACACAATCATCCTCGGAGGCAAAGTGAGTCAGGATTAAATCCACAGCGGCACACAGAGCACAAGCTAAATAAATAAAGAACCGCCCTGCTTATGAAAAAAGGCTGAACCTAAAAGTCCCATTATCCCGATGATGACACATCACTCTCGACTTCAATAAGCCACCATCAGCAGAGAATGAAGCGTTCAGAGGCAGCGACGGGCGGCCCAGCCTCTGCTGACTCGTATCAAAAGTAGCCTGCTGACTTTGATGCGCCACCCTCCATCAGTTTATGAGGCGTGTCTCACAGCTTTGATATGCACCTCTGTCTCAGCCAGTACTGAATTTATGATTAGGTTATCATGGTAACAATTAAATGGACCTGAAGGTTTTTCCTGGTGCCTGCAGGGCACAAACTTTAGCCACCAACACTAAACACCTGTGATTGGCTGTTGGGACTCGGATCATAGTCGCCATAGTTGTAGTCCTTTCAGTGTTCCTACCAAAAACAGAGCTGCTGCAGGCAACGTGGGACTGCTCAGGCTATTCACCCAGTCATTCACTGTTGCTTTAACTTAAAAACAGAGTGCTAATGTACCAACTTCTACATGCATTTGTGTCTTTTTGGTTATGGCATTTGTCTTTTTGTTTGTCTTTAAGCAGGATACATAAAAACTACAGACCCAATTTCAATGAAGTTTGGTGGAAGGAGTTTGGGACCTGCAAGAACCCAGTAGATTTTTGAGCAGACCGAAATCAAGGGGTGGATCTCAGAATTCAAATGGTTTCAAACATTTGTGGCAACAACAAAAACTGTTTGGCACACAAGAACTGTTTAGCAACCTTTTATGAACCCTGACAAAACCCAAAAATTACCACATTCAACCATCGCTGCTCTGTGAGATATGAAGGTAATCGTTCTAGCACCAAGGGAATTCCATTTTATCACTTTCCCAAGGATGTTGAAAGGAGTAAGCTATGGGTCACTGCTCTCTAACGTGAAACTACGTACCAAGTGAGCATTCAAGAAGTTGTAGTCAACATTCAGGGATGGCAACAGGAAATTCTGATTTCAGCTGAAATCTAATTTGGTCGATTGACTTATGGGGGGGCCGGGGGGGGGGGGCGCAGCTCCCCTGAAGCTGGGAGGTTTTCAGTAAAACAGAAGTAATTTAGACTGAAAAAAATGATAAAAAAAAAAGAAAGAAATACTAGACTTAGATAAATCATTAAATTTAATGAAAAGTTAACTTACTTTTTCTTCAATGTTGTCTCACTGTCTTTAGTCCAACATATTTAACAGTTCTATAAGAGTTTATTACACTATTTACACTGGTCACCAAGTCACTTCTAATGTGAAACTTTCTTCCTTTTGGCAGCAAGCTGTGTCAGTCTCTGAACTTTGAACTTCATCTCCTTTTCTGGTTTCTTCAGAAATTGTCCGAGTGTTTCTGTTACCTCGGCGAACTTGGAGCCAATTTTCACCTATACCGTCACTTTTCTCTCAAGCCAGTTCCATCGGAACTTATTTTTGACACTTTTGTCTATTTCTAGCACTGATGACTCCTGATCCTTCGATAAAAATCTTATAATTCCGCTGAAAACAATACCGAAAGCTCAGAATTCCAACACGAACCAGGGATGTGATTTGGGGTTGGGGAAATTATCTGAAAATTCAGCAGGGGGTCTGGGGGACTTTGGTCCGGGGCAGAGCCCCGGTGGGTGGGGAAACTCCTGAGTTTTTATGATTTTTAAGTACCAGAACTGTGCTTAAATGACATTAAATAAACAGCTGAATGCCACTTATTACTGTATAATATTGACTTATGTTCCAAGAAGATAGCATTCCTAAAATATTTCAACAAGCATTATCCATCACATGCTTTAACACTTGATCAAATCAAAAATCAGTTAATTTTATCTATTCCATAATAGAAATAAAATTCCAACATACCATTACTTTTTATAATTTCAGCATTCATTTCAGATCACCAGTTTCAATCTCCATTGAGTCTTGAGCAGTTCATTTTGCACAATCACTGATGTAGCCAAGTCTTAGAAATGTCCACTGTGCACTGTCAATTTCAAACTGTTTGGAATCATAAAAGGGGATGGTTAAAGGCCAAATGTCACGTAACAGGGTCCTGAAAATGTCTTGAAACTAGATATAAAAGGGAAACGATCCGTTCGGGTCTTGGTGCATATGCTTCAGTAACGCCGGAACATTCGTTAATTTAAAACTGCCGCGCTTGGCCTGACGTTACCACTCAGGGCCCCCGGAATCGCCTGGGGAAGAAGGCAGAAGTGACGAAACAGATTGTACCCTAGTTTGATGCTTGGGGTATCCCGAGTGATTGTTTATATGGAGACTGGAAGATTGAAGTGAGCAACAAGAAAGAAAAAATTGGATATTTCACCCATACCGTAAAACGGGGCTATAAGGGACAGCTGGGTAATAAGGGACACTTTTCTGGGAAATGTTTTCATACCTGTCAAGTGATACGTTTTCGCCGTATTTTAATACCGTACGGGGAAAATGCAATTTTAGCAAATACGGGCGTATTGCCATTTCTGTACGCCCAAAAGAAAAATATACGGGAAAAAAAATTAGTGAGTGTGTTGAGGAACACGTGTGTGTGACCCCCACAGCTAGGGGGCTGGCAGAGCGCTCAGCGTGAGCTATTATCACTACATTGAGAAGTGTGGACTCAATCATTAGGCTGATGGACGGGGCGGGCAGAGCGCTCAGCATGAGCTATTATCACTACAGTGAGAAGTAGGCTGATGGCTTCACAGTTTCTACTGTCTTGCGGCTCCGGAACAGAGAGGAATCGCCTTCCAAATCCAATGCATCACTAGCAGAAGTGATGGTTTGTCATTTTTTTGTGGCAGGGCACAATCTACCCCCATTGGTGGCAGATCAATTCTGATCTGCCACCTGATCTGATCTGCCACTTCAGAAATGCTAGAGTCAGCAAAGGCTGCTACTTGGAACTATAACAAGCAGCATCAGTGAACATTTTCTTGTTTCAAGTTCATCCAAGTGCATTAGTGTAACAAAGCTGACAAATAAAAACTCTTTAATTCCAAGTGTATATACAGTATCTAGCTGACAATTAAGAACTATATTCAGAATAATTCTTATTGTGTACTTTCAAATTAAGCAATCTACCTTGTGCTAATGTAAATTTGAAAAATATTTTTGTATTTTTTTTATTTTATTTTTTTTTTTTGTGCTACTTGGCTTATTATTTTCACATTACCAAAAAGTTGTGGCTCAAGATTGTGTCCATAAAAGTGTACATTTGATTAAATATGTTTGAAATAGGTCATGTTGCAGTTTTTTGGGGTTTTTTTTTTTTGGGGGGGGGGGGTGTCAGTTTTCTTTCATCTGCCGATAAATACAGTTTTTAAGTACTCAGTACAGGTGTGAAAGCCCCCCAATAAGGGAGGCATGAGGTATGCCTTGACAGGTATGTGTTTTAAGTGTAATTCTGCTTTTTTTATTTTGAGCAGGACGCAGAAAAGTGTCCCTTATTACCCAGGGTTATGGCCCTATACACACGATCCTGGGGATTTTAATACAAGTCATTTTCCACAATTACTTCCATTTCATCCTTGATTTTGTTGCTACAACTGAATGAGGAAAGAAAGGGTTCTACTGTAAGCTAGCGCCCCACTGTATCGTCATAATAATGGCTTCCGAAAAATCGATATTTATGGGGCGCCCTCGACAGACCCCCTTCGGCTTCCCAATTTTGCCGGTGGTTATAATTAATTTAAACATCACAGATTTCTTCTGGCTTACCATTCAACATTCTGGAGGCGATTAATGTCCAATTCAATGACATTTTCCACTGGTTCTGCTCTCTGGTCATCGTCGGAACTGTTGTCATCAGACAAAGCATCTGATTCCGTCTCGGACGGCTCGAACCTGTAAGGTTCTATGCCTCTGTCACTCTCTGAACCACTGTCATCAGTATCTGGGGTGTCATCTTCCCTGAATTCCAAGTCCGATTCACCAGAGGACAAAACTAACTAATTTGTTCACAATCGCTGTCACTTTCAGTCATGATTGTCCAGTGTTGATAAGTGTGAATGTGGATAGGCAGGGCAGCCAGGGTGAAATTTGTGACGTCAACAACATGGCCGCTGTCTGGATTGGCTGTCACACACTGACAGCCGCTAGGGGGGGCCTTCGCCTGGTGTATTTTGTGCAATTATGTAAATACGGGTGGGTGATATGGTCTCCGGTATGAATATTTGGTTTAAGCTATGTGTATTTTATCAAAATTCGTTGGCATTTGGAAAAAAAAAAATTATGTGACATTTGGCCTTTAACTTTTATTACCGTTTCCTCCCCCACGCAGCCCAGCTCATACAGCCGTTGTACGCCGCCAGTAACAGAGTTAATGGCTCTCCACCTGGCCATACGCCACTTCCAGTCCTGCCTGAAAGGGCGCACCTTCACTGCGTTCGTGGACCACAAGCCGCTAACGTACTTTATCTTCCTGGAAGATAAAATAAAGCGGAATTCGGCGAATTAGCAGAAAATCACATCCCTGAGAACACGCCGCCATGAATTTTTGAAAAAGCATACAACGAGCCATTTGATTGGTCCAATCGTTTGCAACTATCCAATCGCAGGGCTGTTTACAATACAGCAGTAGCTTGAACACAACACATCCAGGTTATCGCGGGAGACGACTTCCAGGGAAGCGCCGAGCGCTTATGTAATCGTGTTGATTTTCGCTAAAATCGGTAACAATAAGGTACCTTACCCCCCCTAAAATTTTCTCAACGGATTTAGACGATTCACAGAAATGATCAATTTTTTTTGTAACTTGGATTTTTATTCATTTTTCATCATACATATTACATTCAGATCACAGTCTATAAAAAAAAGGAGCTAGAGTAAGAAAGAAAAAAAAAAAGAAAAAAAGGGGGGGGGGGACAAATGTTGGAGCATCAAGTTTTTAGTTTCCATCTCTTAATTCTTCTGGTTTTCCCAGTGTCTTTGGTTATTCTTTCAATTTCTGTCTCGTTGTTGCACTTTGTAGTGTGTCCATTTCCGCCATTTTTTTTTTTCATATAGTCCTTCTTGCATTCTTTGTCGATATGTTAGTTTTTCCATCAAACGTATATCCTCAACAATGTCAGTCCATTGCTCTTGGTCAGGAAGAACTTCTGATCGCCATTTTCTTGTGATTGTTTATTTACATGCAATCAACAAGATTTTAACTAGATATCTGTCCTCAGCCTGTATTACATTGTCTCTTTTAAGATCACATAAATACATCAAGTTACAGTTCATTGGTATATTATATCCTAATATCCTCTGTATTGTCACATGTATAGATTTCCAGAATGATGAGATTTTGCAGCATTTCCAAAACATATGTGAGTGGTCTGCATTTTGAGCCCCACAGCCCCTCCAGCATATAGATTGAGTATTTGTGTATTTTCTTTGAATCTGTGGTGTAATGAAATAGCGAATCAGGTTTTTCCATCCAAATTCCCTCCATGTCCTTGAACTTGTTGATGTGTGTTGTGTTTTCCATATTTCTTGCCAGTTTTCTTGTTATGTTTAAATTTAGCTCTTTCTCCCATTTCTCCTTTATATAGTTACTTGAATGTTTGTTTGCCATAAGTTTCTGATATAGCTTTGAAATAATTCTTATTTTATTTCCTGCATATGAGCTTAAAATGAATTGTATAATCTCACTCACATCTGTGTGGAGGTTATGCCTAATCTTCCTCATATAATAGTCTCATCTGCAGATATCTGAAGAATTACGATTTTTCTAGTTTAAATTTTCTGATGTTTACAAAGCTCCCGAAATCTTTTTTTTCCGATATTGCCCCATGCTGTGATTCCCTTGTTCACCAGATTTTTGTATCCCCTATCTTGCTTTGCCGGTTCAAACTGACTGTCAAATCCTATACATATAATTGTTGTATATTTTATAATCCACATTTAATAAAGAGATTGGCCTATAGTTTCCGCATTGTTCCCCATCTTTCCCTGGCTTTAAAATAACTGAAATAATGGCTTCGTTCCATGATGGAGGTATTTTGTTGTTGTTTAACGTCCAATTAAATGACTTTAGGAGCTGTGGCGAGAGTTCTTCTATAAACAGTTTATAAAACTCAGATGGGTATCCATCACTACCTGGTGATTTACCGTTTTTAAGTGACTTAATCACATCTTTAATCTCTTGTGTTGTTATTTCTGCTGTTAGCTTTTCATTTTGTTGATTTCCTATTGATGGCAAGTCCAATGTGCGTAGAAATTTTTTAATATCCTTAGCATTTGTTTCTTCAGGTTGCGAGTATAGTTCTTGATAGAAATTATGGAATATTTCTTCGATGTTTTCTGGGTTAACTGTGGTTTTATTTGTGATGGGGTCCTTAATCTTATATACATTATTCACTGTTTGTTGTTTTCTTAACCGTTTTGCCAGCAGTTACCTGCTTACCTGTCCACAACTGCTGTTGTGGACAGGTAAGTGTTATAAGCTAAATTATTCTTTATCCCTGAAAATTGTAATCAAAATGACTTCTGACCGATCGGTAAATTACAACTGTGCGTCATCGCCACATGACGGATGGTCCATGCGCCGCGTCCGGACCGTGACCCCCCCCCCCCCCCCCCGCTACTCTTCTGTAGCGGATTGCAGATATATTGCAGATATTTTAGTACAACTGTGCGTAGTAGACCGCAGCGCACCGTCACCGCGGTCCGTCATGTAGCGATGGGCGATGTCCGTCCTCTGTCGCGGGGGGGGGGGGGGGAAGAGTTGTTATCTTCTACATTACAGATATTTTAGTATAATTTTTAGTGCACTGTAGGTTATTTTTTTCTTGTGTGTGGGGGCTTGTTTGTTCATTCATTCATGAATGAATGAATAAACAACCCCCCCCCCCCCCCACACACACACACACACACACAGCCCTGAGTGTCACCTTTCATTAGAGCCCAAGATCAAGCTTCTATATTGAATCATTCAAAAGTTACAGACCTTTTTCCAAACTGTGCCATTTGGCACAATTTGGCACAGTTCAAAAACACCTGGGAACAACCTGAGGAAAAAGCTGTGTAATAATATTCATTTTTTGTGGTATTGTTACAAAATTTTGACCGCAGCTGGATAACACTTGGTTCTACATTTCTGTTGCATTTCCCAGAATCAGATTTATTGCCATTGTTCATGTAGTACACAAACTAGGAATTTGTCTCGATGCCATGCTGCAACATTAAAAACATGATGAGAAAAAGAGATAAACTAAAAAACTAAAGGACTGAAAACGTGCAATAAGTGTAGAAAAATAAGTAATAATAAGTAATAATGATAATAATAATAATAACAATACTAGTAATAATGAGTAATACTAGTCAAGGCAGTTTTAAAAAATTAGCAAGTAGCAGATAATGTGAAGTACCACACAGTGCAGTCGATAATGCAACAGAAAACAGTGATGAATGACGTGAGTCTGGTTGAGCTGCTGTACATAGTGCACGAGAGTCAAAAAGTCACTTAGTGTTCAGCAGTCTGATGGCAGAGGGGAAAAAGCTGTTCATGTGCCGGGAGGTTTTAGTCCAAATGGACCGAAGTCTTCTACCTGAGGGGAGGGGAGCAAACAGTACGTGACCAGGATGTGAAGGATCGGCTATGATCCGGCCAGCACGCCTCCAGGTCCTGGAGATGTACAGGTCCTGGAGAGATGGGAGCTCGCAGCCTATCACCTTCTCAGCAGTGCGCACGACGCGCTGCAGCCTTAGTCTGTCCCTGGCAGTGGCTCCTGCATACCACACAGTTATGGAGGAGGTGAGGATGGACTCGATGATGGCCGTGTAGAACTGCACTAACATCTTGGTGGGTAGCTTGAGCTTCCTCAGCTGCCGCAGAAAGAACATCCTCTGCTGGGCCTTTTTGATGGGGGAGCTGATGGTTGGCTCCCATTTGAGGTCTCGGGTGATGGTGGTGCCCAAGAAGCGGAAGGAATCTGCAATGGTGATGGGAGAGCCTGTGATGGTGAGGGGGGGCAGGGGGGTTGTGACTTTCCTGAAGTCCACAGTCATCTCCGCTGTCTTCAGAGCATTCAGCTGCAGGTGGCGCACGGTGGCGCAGTGGTTTAGCACTGTGGCAGCACAGTTTTACCCTCGGCCGGGGGACCGCGGGGATCATGAGATCGTGGGTTCGATCCCAGCCCCCGACCAACAGTGAGCTGTGTGGAGTTTGCATGTTCTCCCCGTGTTGCGCGGGTTTACTCCGGGATTTCTCCGGTTTCCTCCCGCATACCAAAAACATGTAGGTTTAGGGCGCTCGCGCACGCAGCGACCAGTAGCCGGTGGCTTGTCACCAGACTGCAAACCAAGTCTACCTACGGGTACAAATAAGTAACAAAAAAACAAAAAACAAAAAAAAGGTTGTTGTGGCTGCACCAGGACGCCAGCTGGGCCACCTCTTCCCTGTAGGCGGACTCACCGCCGTTGGAGATGAGCCCGATGAGGGTGGTGTCGTCCGCAAACTTAATCAGCTTAACAGACTGGTGGGAGGAGGTGCAGGAGTTGGTATAAAGGGAGAAGAGTAGGGGGGAAAGTACACAGCCCTGGGGTGATCCAATGCTGATGCTAACAGAGTCTGAGACAGACTTCCCCAGCCGCACATGCCGTCTCCGGTCCGTCAGGAAGTCGGTGATCCACCTGCAGAGGGAGTCAGGCACATTGAGCAGGGACAGCTTGTCCTGGAGCAGATCGGGGCGGATGGTGTTGAATGCGGAGCTGAAGTCCACAAACAGAATCCTGGCGTATTCTGTTATCAGATCCAGCCTGGATCTGATAGCTGTGTGTTATTTGCAAGCATTTGTATCCAAAAAAATACCCAGGCGAAATTTATTTTCTTCAAGTTCATTATGTTTAGATGACTGTTACTCAGTGGCAGGAGCACTTAGAGAGATTATGACTGTTTTGCCAAAAAATTCAAAGTGTTTTCTTTTAAATGAGACCAACCCCATGAAGATGCTGCAAAGGGTTGAACAGCTTTTGATTTACTTTAGGTACGTTATTTTTAGGCGTTTTTAGGGAAATTGACCAGAGTGCAAGGGGTTAATCCTTTTCGGGTTGGGGGGGGGGGGGGGGGGGGCTGGAGCCTATCCCAGCCTTTGGGCAAGAGGCAGGGTACACCCTGGACAGATCGCCAGTCCATCACAGGGCCAACACAGAGAGACAGACAACCATTCACTCTCACAGTCATACCTAAGGACAATTTAGAATCCCCAGTTTTGATGCCATTTAACCTAACTTGCATGTTTTTGGTATGTGGAAGGAAACTGGAGAAATCCCGGAGTAAACCCACACAGACATGGGGAGAACATGCAAACTCCATACAGATCACTGTTGATCGGAGGCTGGGATCGAACCCAGGATCCCCCGGCCAAGGGTGAGTTGCTGTGCTGCCATAGTACTAACCACTCCGCCACCACGCTGCCCAAAACAGGACACGTCTTCCAAAAAGTTCAACTTTTGTCTCTTCAGTCCCCAGAATATTTTCCCAAAAACCTTAAGGATCATCTAGATGTTTTCTGGCAAATATGAGGCGAGTCTTTTTGTTCTTTTTGTCCAGCAGCGGTTTTTGTCTTGGAACTCTCCCATGGATGCCATTTTTGCCCAGTCTCTTTCTTACTGTTCCATCATGGACCAGTGTCCAAACTGTAGCAAGTGAGGCCTGCAGTTCTTTAGTCATTGTTCTGGGTTTTTGTTTCTCATCTGTTCTTGAATTTCTTTAGATCACAGTGGGATGTGTTGATTTTTGAGATCTTTTAGCCTATATCAGGTTGTCAGACAGGTTCTATTTAAGTGATTTCTTGATTCAACAAGTCTGGCAGTAATCAGGCTTGGGTGTAGCTACTGAAACTGAACTCTGCTTTCCAAAAAATGTGGTTAATCACAGTTAATTCATGATGTTACACGGTGGGGGGGGGGGGGGGGGGGAATTACTTTTTCCACACAGGGCCAGGAAGGTTTGGATAGTTTTTTTCCAGAAATAAAAGAAATCATCATTTAAAAACTTCATTTTGTATTTATTCAAGTTATCTTTGTCTGATATTTAAATTTGTTTGATGATCTGAAACGTTGAAGTGTGACAAATATGCAAAAATATAAGCAATCGGGAAGGGGGCAAATACTTTTTCACAGCACTGTACATGTTGCAGACCATGTTCTAGCTATTTTGTTTTATGAAATCCTGCACTTGTTGGTAGGGTCAGCAGGAACAACATGTGTTTTATTTGCTGGTTAACAAAGCTAAAAGTAGGCTGCACAGACTGCATCAGTTCAATGTTTTTCATTCATTGCATTTGAGAACAAAGGATACGTGGTGTTCCCTCGGTACGGCAGACCATGTAGATGCAGGCAGCAACGACATGCAAGTGCTTGCGGCCGCGGGTCAGGTGTTTGTTGAGCGCCATCTTGTAGAAGTTGAAGGCTGTGTCCAAACAGTGCTGGCTCATCTTCAGCTGGTGACCCAAGGTGTTGATGCTCTGTTTTGCTGGAGAGACAAAGCACAAGAGGCACATTTAAAAAAAAACCAAAAAAAAAAAAAAACCCACTCAATCTAGCACTGATCAGTTTACTGGTTATCCAGCCATCCATCCATCCATCCATCTTCCGCTTAATACTTTTCGGGTTGTGGGGGGGCTGGAGCCTATCCCAGCATCTTTGAGTGAGAGGCAGGGTACACCCTGGACAGATCGCCAGTCCATCGCAGAGCCAACACAGACAGAAAACCATTCACTCTCACAGTCATTCCTAAGGACAATTTAGAATCCCTAGTTTTGATGCCAATTAATCTAACTTGCATGTTTTTGGCATGTGGGAGGAAACTGAAGAAATCCTGGAGTAAACCCATGCAGACACGGGGAGAACATGCAAACTCCACACAGATCACTGTTGGTCGGGGGCTGGGATCGAACCTAGGAACCCCCCGGCCAAGGGTGAGTTTCTGCGCTGCCGCAGTGCTAACCACTCCACCACCATGCTGCCCACTGGTTATTACCATTAAAAGAAGAAAGAAAGGCAAATACATGATAAACTGCATGGGGAGCTCTCAGTGCTCGAGTTTAAATGCCAAAAAAAATGTTTGTGCATTTTTAACATGTCCAAAAAAGCTTGGATGGTAATATATGAAAATCAAGAAAACTACAAATTTTGCATTATAATTGCATGAACTTGGCAGAGAAGGATCAACTGATGTTTCTCTTTAAACCTGACTGTCACTGACTGAGGAGCTCCTTCTGGCCTGATGAAGCCACCACAAATGCGTGCATGACAAGTACATGAAAAATAGGAGGTAATGCAGGTGTAATTCATGCACCAGTTGTATTTTATTAGATTTTCAAAAATACCTTCACTCTCTTCATCAACCCATTACAATTACAAGGACCCAAAGAACAAACTTGCCAATGTCCCAATAACAGTTAGCTGTGTCCTCTTTCATAACACCACACATTTCCAAGTGAAAAGGGAAAAAAAAACTGAAGACCTCAGTAACTGAAATGATTCAACTACAATATTTCAGATGCTATTGGATTGCTAAAACATTGGTGGGGGTGCACAACCAATGAAGTGACGCAGAGCTGAATATCAATTGTGAGATCCTCTCTTTTTGCGAAGCATGGTTCACGTCAGCAGATGCTTCTTGTGAATAGCCAACGCAAAAAGTTCTGTGCGGAAGAATGGTCCGAAATTACACCTGAACGCTGTACCGGTCTGATCAGCTGCTACCGGAATCACTTTTTGGAGGTTACTGCTGCCAAAGGAGGTTGGACCAGTTATTAAATCCAAGGGTTCACATTTATTTTCCACCAGCACTGTAAATGTTTAATGGATGCATCTTATAGAGAGAAAAAATATTGTAATAGTTTTTATCAAACGTGCATAAGACAGAAAAGTGGTCGGATGATCATTTCAACGTGCAGATCGGTATTTATCAACCTGAACGTGATTGCACGGTGCACTTAAATCTTACGGCAGCTCTGTGGTCATGTACACAAATTTTCAAGTCACTGTAGACTCGCAGTGCAGCAAAGGAACCTGGCTGAGTGGGAGAGTTATTTGATCATATCAAATTATAATGGGCAGTGCAACCTTTCTGGTGATAGGTTTGCCTTGTGTTACATTTAGATGAGAGATTTGACGATTCTTCTGTGTGAGAACTGTGTTAAAATACTATTCTAAAAAGCATTTCTTTAAGTTTTCTGTTATATAGTACAGTATCGCGTAATAGTTAATCCCTTACAAATTATCCATTAACTAAACATAACAGTTTTACGCACAGGAGTGTCCAGTCGACGTAGTCCACTGCATCTGGGTTAAAAAAATGCTCTGGATTAGCAAGAGAAATTCAGAACAGCAGAAAAGATGTTGGGAAATTATTTGATTTTGCCCTGTGTGTTTTTACACATGGAGAGATGATAGCCGTGGCTGAACTGCAGCCAATGCGCACAGCACGCAAGACAGCTGCTCTGGAGAGGGGACGTCTTTCTGCACTTCTAAATAGTAAGTAACAAATTCTCATGTTTGACAGGTATGCTTTAAAATGACAAAATGGACAACATTTAGTCAAACGGTCATCTCAGTCAAACAACAGGCTACAGATATATTATAATCCTCAGCTGTAGATCAGAGTCAAATCAACGATGTTGTGCAGCACCAGCCTCCCCCATAACATGGTTCTTTTGCATTTAATCCAAGTTTCAAGGTTAACAGACTATACTATATAATTATTTTTCACTTTTCTTATAATATAGTCAATTTCTACTTTGGAAAAGTTTCTCTTTTTGCCGTTTCATGTTCCTCTGTGTCGTAAACTCTGGGGGCGAGACGTGGGCGTGGAATTAAAATGACACTCTGATCCACCCGTCAGATTTATCAATGAGTGAACGATCGGACGATGAGATTGATCAGATACCCACGGTTTCATAAATACCACGTCGACCTTTTCGTACAATCATATTTACATCCAAATGTGCGCTGATTTCTACGCACTTTTGATAAATGAGGGCCACTGTGTTTGTCTATACTTGGGACTTAGATGTAGATCAGATCACATTTTATGGCCAATTAATGCAGAAAACTAGGTAATTCCAGAGTGTTCAAAGACTTTTTCTTGCCACTGTACAAGAGGAATGTTCACTATCCTTATAAATCTCCTGCTTTGTTTTATTATTAAATCAAGTAATCAAGCTGTTTTAATACAAACTCAAGTCTGGTTTTCAGTGCATCAGCACCGTGGTATGGTAATTAACATCATTACTGTAAAAAGACGAATGTCTCCAAGCACGTCAGGACTCACACCTGCAGACAAACATGATTTCATTAAACACACGTGTGCCAATGTACATGGACACACAAGGGCCTGCACAACTGCACTGTTACACGTGACTGCACTAGAACACGTGTTCCTCATTTTTATAAACAAACCAGCACACCACACAAACCAGTTCAGGTGCAACCGCAGGTGATGATTCAAGACAAAGGAGACTTAATTGCAGTCATGCTATTAGGCTGCTGTCTGTGTCTCTGTGTGTCATCACGTCCGATGAGCTGCACATGTTAAACATCCTCAGACACATAAACAGATGTGTGTGACCGACTAAACTGAGTGGGGCGTCTGAGAATGCGAGGCTGAGCTCACTGTGTGTGAAACATGTCAACATCACCGTGTCAGACACAAACCGCGTCTGGACTGGTGTGTGGTTTTAAATCTCTTGTGATGACCAATTTTTGATAGAACTCCATCAAACACACCGAGGAAGATTTTCTGTACAATCAACGGAATAGATGACCCGGTGTTACATGTGTGTGTCATTATTTAAATAATCCCCCCTTTATACCATAAGGAGAAAGCACAATACATGTCCATGTGAGTCATCTGATTACGATGCCATGTTACTGCATTAACTTGATTTGGATCCAGATGGAAATCATTTAAATTCTGCCAACAATCCAACATAAGAAATTACAGTAAATTAAAAATTATTCATCCAAATGGGAGTGAAATTTCTCAGTTTGCTTTTGTATAAACGCCTAAAAATAAGGAAGAAACTGTATTAATTTACAGAGGAAACTGCTAGACAGAACTAACCTAACACATCAATACCTTCAGCTTTAATAAATAAGAAATAAATTAAGCTTGCAGTTCTGATTCCAACAAACCTAATGTCCCAGATAAGGACGGAAAGTCAGGCTGCAGTTTAAAGAGAACTCATCTTTATTTTACTGACCTTTTCTTGGCTCTTCTGCTAAATGGAAAAAATGCATCTAAATCCCAAAATCAAAGACTCCGAGTAAATAAATTTAAAAAAAACAAAAAAACCAAAAAAAAACCCTCATAACATTTACATAAGAGGAAAAAAAACTGGGACACCCTTGAGGAAAGTGGCATTTACACACAGATCTGATGGAGCCATTCAGGGAGTTGTTAGTACACTTGGATACTTTAGTTAAAAGAAGTGAGGCCCATAAAACTTGTATTCTTAAAGGTAAAGGACCATAATATGAACCGGAGTGGTGGCCTAGTAGTAGAGCATCCATCCCACAACTGGGAGGTCGTGGGTTCAAATCCCGGCCGGGTCATACCAAAGACCGTATGAAAAATGGTACTTTCCACCTTCCAGCTTGGTGCTCAGCATAATGGAATGGGGAAAGGAAAGTTAACACACAGAGCTACCAGAGGGCTGACACCCCCGGTAGCTTTCACTACTCAGAGCAGCTGTGTGGCCTAAGGTCAGTGAAACAGAGATAGGTGCCACCCCCCACACCACATGGTGTAGAAGGGATCAATTTAACCATAATATGAGAAAGATTGCTTTCTAAAGCTGCTCTCACACCCAAATCAATACTTATTCATGGGTTTTATAAACTGGGATAAACCCACAGTTGTCCACTGACTCATTTCTCACCGTAAACAGGCTTTTTCCCCACTGGTTTAAGCTTGACATGTCCGAAAGCATGCAAGCAACATGGAAGCTATTCCATTCAGTCACCCTCACATTCACACCTACGGGCAATTTAGAATCCCCAATTAATGTAAACTCACTTAATGTGCATTTCTTTGGACTGTGGGAAGCAGCCAGGGTACCCAGAGGGAACCCACACAGATATGAGGAGAGCATGCAAACTCCACAATGATGGACACCTGAGATGGTAATCAGGTTACTTTTGTTTCTTGTGATGTATGATCTGAATACACACATATCCAAAGTACCTTGGGCCTATCATCAACAAGGATGGCACTAGTATCCAAGAAATTAAGACCTGACTTGCCATTGCACTCCCCTCAATGTTCAAATCCAGGGAGTGTGGAGAAGTCACAGCATCAGGCCTATTACTAAGATGAAACTCTACAAAACCCTTGTAACATCTACTGCTTTGTACGGATGCAAGGCTTTAATACTGACAACAGAGACAGAACGTCACATCCAAGCTTTTGAGATAAAGTGTCTCAGGAGGATCCTGACACCAAAGATTTTGTTTGGCACCAGACAAACCATTACCTGCAATTTCCACTGACTGCAGTCACGTTTCAGATATGATGTGGTTCATCATCATCATAGCAGTCTGTCGCAGGCGACAATGACTGTTTCATTTAGGTCTGATCAGATTCCGCTACGCAGCTCTGTCCCCTGCCCTCTGCTGCCAGGAGCTCCTGATCCTGCAAACCCGGGCAACGTCCGAGCCAGTATAAGTTGCTGTCTGACTGACCATTTCTGTGGTTACTGCAGCAAATAGTTCCCATTCTAGTCAATGCTCTACTTTCCACCAGATACAATGGATTGCCTCAAAGATCTGGCTTGCTGCAACGGATCACTCTGAATGAATTAATGAGAACTTTGCTCTTATCCGTGCTGCTTCAAAGAGCAAATACAACTGGTGAAGAGCCGGTGAGGATTGCTTCAAGACTCAAACCACATCACAGCTGCAAATGAACGCAGCCACAGTCAGCAGAAATGAGGAGGAAGGCGGAAGTTACAATGGTTTGGCCACACAACGGACGGCAAGAACGGCAGACTTGGAAAGACAGTTCTGCAGGACACTGTTGAGGGGGGAAGAAAGTATGGATGACAGAGGAAAGCCTGGCTTCACAATGTCCAACAGTGGTCAGACATGATTGTCCCTACCCTTCTTCAGGTGCCCCAAGACAGAACCAGAAGGAGGGCCATTTGCAGCACCCAGCTTGGTACTCCTACAATTGTTCTGACTAAGGGTTAAACTGAACGGATACATATCTGAACCATGAAATTGCTATTGGAAGCTGAATCAACAAACAATGTTTGTATCTCGATCACTGGCATGATTGTTTTGGTCCTCAATGACATGATGCTATGATGTAGTGACGCTGATGCCAACATCATCATGTAAATTTGCTCATTCACCCCAGCGTGCAGGCCAGTCACGATAAGATTATAGAAAAGTGGTTTACAGAGTTCATTTTATATTTATTGAATACCAGGTTTATAATGAAATGATCCACCTTTGTGTTCTTCCTCCTCATTTTGTTTGATTCTGGGTGTTCAAATCAGTTATCACTGCCATCTACTATGTGGGCATATGAACTGCAGATATTTTGTTTCCATATTTCAATTCCAATGTTGAGTACTCCTGATGCTCTTTGAAAAGTAGTACACTGATTATTATCACTATAACAGCGGCATCAAATGGTCCTCATGACAACAATAATTATCACTTATTGTGATCCTTCCTGGGACAATTTATTGTCGTAACAAAATTTGCTACTGTTACAGGTGCATAGAGGTGCTAAACTGAAGTGAAACCAATGCAAAACCCACATTTATTGTCAAGTCTTTTGACCTGCTAGTGAAAACCAATATGTTCTTTCACCATCGCTGACAACACACGAATCAGATGAACCTGAAATAGGAATTTAAAGAGCCAGGCCAATCTATACCATACTGCAATTCTGTCCCCAGTCTTAACAGACAAACTGGGACAATTACATAAGCTCTTTTGGGAAGGTGATAATTAAGATCAGCATATACTGTATTCAGAACATGCCAAACATTTGAGTTTCTACAGTCAAATTGTCTGTCCATTTTATATGTACAGTGCATCCGGCAAGTATTCACAGCACTTCACTTTTCCCACATTTTATGTTGCAGCCTTATTCCAAAAGGGATTAAATTCATTTTTTTCCTCAAAATTCTACACACAATACCCCATAATGACAATGTGAAAAAAGTTTTTGAAATTTTTGCAAATTTATTAAAAATAAAAAACTAAGAAATCACGTATACATAAGTATTTACAGCCTTTGCTCAATACTTTGTTGATGCACCTTGGACAGCAACTACAGCCTCAAGGCTTTTTGAATATAATGCTACAACCTTGGCACACCTATCTTTGGGCAGTTTCGCCCATTCCTCTTTGCAGCACCTCTCAAGCTCCATCAGGTTGGATGGGAAGCGCCGGTGCACAGTCATTTTCAGATCTCTCCAGAGATGTTCAATTGGATTCAAGTCTGGGCTCTAGCTGGGCCACTCAAGGACATTCACAGAGTTGTCCTGAAGCCACTCCTTTGATATCTTGGCTGTGTGCTTAGGGTCGTTGTGCTGTTGAAAGAAACTGTCACCCCAGTCTGAGGTCAAGAGCGCTCTGGAGCAGATTTTCATCCAGGATGTCTCTGTACATTGCTGCATTCATCTTTTCCTCTGTCCTGACTAGTCTCCCAGTTCCTGCTGCTGAAAAACATCCCCACAGCATGATGCCGCTACCAACATTGGCGTGGTTATGAACGGTGCCTGGTTTCCTCTAAACATGATACCTGGCATTCACGCCAAAGAGTTCAATCTTTGTCTCATCAGACCACAGAATTTTGTGAGTCCTTCAGGTGTCTTTAGGCAAACTCCAGGTGGGCTGCCATGTGCCTTTTACTAAGGAGTGGCTTCTGTCTGGCCACTCTACCATACAGGCCTGATTGGTGGATTGCTGCAGAGATGGTTGTCCTTCTGGAAGGCTCTCCTCTCTCCACAGAGGAAAACTGGAGCTCTGACAGAGTGATCATCGGGTTCTTGGTCACTTCCCTGACCAAGGCCCTTCTCCCCCAGTCACTCAGTTGAGACAGTCGGCCAGCTCTAGGACAAGTCCTGGTGGTTTCAAACTTCTTCCATTTACAGATGATGGAGGCCACTGTGCTCACTGGGTCCTTCAAAGCAGCAGAAATTTTTCTGTACCCTTCCCCGGATTTGTGCCTCAAGACAATCCTGTCTCGGAGGTCTACAGACAATTCTGTTGACGTCATGCCTAGTTTGTGCTCTGACATGGACTGTCAACTGTGGGACCTTATATAGACAGGTGTGTGCCTTTCCAAATCATGTCCCATCAACTGAATTTACCACAGGTGGACTCCAATTAAGCTGTAGAAACATCTCAAGGATGATCAGTGGAAACAAGATGAACCTGAGCTCAGTTTTGAGCTTCATGGCAAAGGCTGTGAATACTTATGTACAAGGGATTTCTTAGTTTTTTAGTTTTAATAAATTTGGAAAAAAAATCTCAAAAACAACTTTTTTCACATTGTCATTCTGGGGTATTGTGTGTAGAATTTTGAGGAAAAAATTAATTTAATCCTTTTTGGAATAAGGCTGTAACATAAAATGTGGAAAAAGTGAAGTGCTGCGAATACTTTCCAGATGCACAGTACACTTCCCAGCTTTATATCTAGTTTCCATTGACATAGTCTGATAATGTGTGTTTTCACACTGAAGACTTGCCTGAAGCAGCCTGATAGATACATTCCAGTCATCCCACCTATGCAGCAGCACACTGTGGGCCAATACATGAGGGAGTGGTGATGCATTATTGCCTAACACAAATAATGGGGAGGATAGGTTTGTGCTCCCAGACATGAATCAGTCGGTGGGGAGACGGTGGAGGCACAGACGGTCGCTGGGGAACATTTCAGCAATAGATAGAAAAAAGGAGGAGAGAGAAGTAAGGAAGAGTCATTTCTCTCTCTCCCCGTTTCTCTGAGGCACCTGCAGAATGAGAGTCAGACATCCATAAATCTGCCTACACACATGCACAGAATCACAAGGTTATTCCCTTTGCTGCACTGACAAACACGCCAACAAAACATGGCCTCCCACACAAAAACAGTGAAGCATACCTGTATCCACGATTTTTACTATTATTATTAGCTCAACATCTCAAAAATGTCTTAGGAGATCAATTCCTCTCTCTTATATGTACATTTAGTTTTCAACTGTATCAGCAGTTTGTTAGTCTAACAAACAAAATCACAGGGAAAAAAAAAAACGGATAAAAAAGGTGACCAACGACAACCAACTAAATACACCACTCACAAAAAGGGGTATTTGGCTTTCGGGTGAAATTTATGGAAAATGTAAAAAGTTCATTCTACAGTGATATTATGTCATGAAAGTAGGGCATTTAAGTAGAAGCATGCAATGGTAATTTCCTCATCTCAAAATTTACTGAAACAAAAGCCAACAACAGTGGTGGGTATACCACAACAAAAAATGTCAATGTCTCAACTTGTCATGTGCCCTTGAGCATCAATTACACCTCGATGAGGTCTCATGCTGCTCACAAGTCGACTTATTGTCTGCTGAGGCATGGCATTCTACTCTTCTTGAAAGGCAGCCCTCAGGTCATTGAGGTTGTGGGGTGCAGGGTTACGAGCCTCTACACAGCGATTCAGCTGATCCCATAGGTTTTTTATGGGATTCGGGTCTGGAGAAAGTGCAGGCCATTCCATTTGAGGTACCCCAGCCTCCAGCAGCCATTCCCTAATAATGCAACCTTGATGAGCTGGAGCACTGTCATCCATCGAGATGAAATTAGGCGTGTGTTGTTCATGCAGGGGCAAAATGACTGGATTAATGATGTTATTCGGGTAGTATCGGCTTATCACTGTACCATTCACAAGGTGTAGAGCAGTTCTGTATTAACTAGACACACTTGCCCACACTGTAACATGGTGACAACAGTGGCTGATGCGTAGCCCTCTCTTTGACGTCTCCAACATCATAGGTGGCCATCATTTCTGCTCAACGTGAATCAACTTTCATCAGAACAGCATTGAGACCCACTGGTCCCTTGTCCAGCGTAAATGTTTCCTGGCCCATGCAAGACAATGACACCTGTGCCTGGTGGTGTGGTCAGGTACTCTTGCAGGTCGTCTAGCACGCAAACCACGCTGATGTAAACCATTTCGAATAGTCCGATGTGACACTTGGGTGCCTCTCACCTCCCTTAAATGTGCCTGGAGTTGAGTGGCATTCATCATCTGGTTCCACAGGGCACTGTTCACAATGAAACAGTCAGTGTGGGATGTGGCCAAAGGACGTCCACTTCTATGCCTTTCTGTGACTCTTCTAGTCTCTCTGTATTTCTGTTGCAACCTGCTGATGACACTGACACTCTAAGCTCAGTGGCCACTTCCCTCTGAGAACATCCTGTTTGAAGCCTCACAAGGGCGAGGTACTGTTGATCAACTGTTAGGCGTTATCTTGGTCTCATGACGTCAAAATGTGAACCGCATGATGAAGAGGACTGTTTGAATACTAATTCTAATTGAACCAGAAAATGTATTCACCTGTTGTGAATTTTGCCATTAAACGCCTTGTTAGAGAACAGCAAGTTATGCAAAAACTACTGAAATAATGAACAGCTGGGCATGTGCATTCAAAAGGTTAAAGAAGGTCAAATTAAGCTCACCTGTAAAGGTTATAGTGCATTTTAGGTGCATCCTGGAATTTCATCTGAAAGCTGAATATCCCTACCCTTTTGTGAGTAGTGTATACATAAACATGAAAAATATGCCAGCTTCCAAAACCTGAAATAATCACTAAAATTTTGCAGAGGTTTGTACAGGTCATAAAGCCTCCTGCCCCATTTAAGCCAATATAAAAATATCCGTTTTCAGACTGTAGTTTGCCATTTTAAGATATTCTGAATTCACTTTTTTGCAGTGGCATTTTTTTTTTTTAATTCATTCATTAATCCAGTAATTGCTTTATTATTTATCAATCAATCTTTATTTCGGATAGATTAAAAGTACAGATTAAAAGAAACAGAATAATACAACAAAGGGGGAAAGAAAATCTAACAAGGTCAAATTAGACAATAACTCCTCTGATTACACAGTTCAACATAAGTTATCCGAAATGGGTGATGGCTGAAGCCGCAGCTCATATTGCCCACCCATATTTCATCCAAGAATTCAAAAGAAAAACAAGAGCGATTACAATTCAGAACAAAGCTAAGACAAAATGTGACCCCCCCCCCCCCCAAAAAAAAAAACTAAGCAACAACACAACGCAGACTGGATATGACAATCCTTATGTGATTTTATGTCATCTTGTATATATGTTTGGAGTATTTCTTCCTTTAGTTTTTGTATAAATTGTCCAAGCGTTGTACATGATTTTAATTCAGGTCCAAAATCGTTACATAATCTGACTCCTTGCACTGAAACACAGTGTTGCTTGGTGGTAGTTCTCACTGAAGGTTTTTGAAATATACATGTTCCACTGAAATGATATTGTTTCTCCCTTATTTGGAACAGCTTTTGGATATTTGCGGGCAGTGATAGATTCTTCACTTTAAACATTATTACTGCAGTTTTAAAGTCAACCAGATCTTTCAACTTGAGAGCTTTTAATTTAAGAAAAAGTGGGTTTGTTGGTTCCCTGTAAGCTGCTTTGTTTATTATTCTAATAGCTCTCTTCTGAAGCATAAAGACTGGATATATGTTTGTTTTATATGCATTTCCCCATACTTCAGTACAATATGTCATGTATGGGAGTATTAATGAATGATACAAGGTATATAGTGTGGGTTGATTCAGCAAATATTTCACTCTGTGTAGTATTGCAATTGATTTGGATATTTTACCTTTAATATAATTAATATGTGACTTCCAACACAGTTTATTATCAATTATTACACCAAGAAATTTAGTTTCGGATACCCTTTCAATCTCTACACCATTTACATTGAGTTTAGATACTAAGTTGTTGTGATGGTTGTTAAAAACTATAAATTTTGTCTTACTTAAATTGAGCGTTAATTTGTTTGAATCAAACCACAGTTTAAGCTTTCCTAATTCCTTTCTGAGTGTATCCAAAAGTTGTTCCAAATTGCTTCCACTGCATAATAAATTGGTGTCATCGGCAAACAATATTAAATCCATTTTTTCTGAAACTTTACATATATCATTTATATACATATTGAATAACAATGGCCCCAAAACTGAACCCTGTGGGACTCCACAAGTAACCTTCAGTAACTGAGTTTTTGTTACCAACACATACATACTGATACCTATTCTTTAAGTAACTACATAACCAGGACAGTGCTACTCCCCTAATACCACAATTTTGTAGTTTCTTTAATAATAAATTATGATCCACTGTATCAAATGCTTTTTTAAGATCCAGGAATACCCCAACTGAATACTCGTTATTTTCAACGGCAGTTGATATTTTTTCTATAAATTCCATTCGAGCAAATGCAGTTGTCCTCTTGTGTCTGAACCCATACTGCTGCTCACACAATAAATTATTCTTCAGTATGAAGTTGTCAATTCTCTCATAGAATATTTTTTCAAGTATCTTGGAAAATTGCGGCAATAATGAAATTGGTCTATAGTTTGAAAGTTCCCCTCTGTCACCCGTCTTGTATATCAGAATTACTTTAGCCATTTTCATTGCATTGGGAACTAGAAAAGCACTCCGAGAGCGCAGACCTCCGCCAAGCGCCACAGTTCCCCCCATACAGTGTTTATCATAAATATTAATCCTCCATTTATTTTGTGTAACTTTATAGAGTCCTTGACCATGAAAAAAAATGCCATTCGCAAGTGGCATATATTAGCTACACTGTGATGCTTGTTGCGTGTTTATAGCTTCATTTGTTCTTTTAAAAATTTCAAAGGTTCCCTATTTCTTCATTTTTTTACATCATTATCCAGATTTATTCAATTTCCTTAGGTCTTAAATGTCTTGTAGAAGCTGTTGAAAACTTGTCCTGTATTATGCAAATTACTGTGATTCCCGTTTTGGAAATCCCAATAAGTAAAAAAAAATCCTGGATCCAGACGGTGACCCGGATCACCACCAAAATGTAATCATCTGTAGGATACCCCATTTCTGACAATCTCTGAAAATTTCATGAAAATCCGTCCATAACTTTTTGAGTTATCTTGCTAACAGACAGACAGACAGACAGACAGACGCCGATGAAAACATAACCTCCTTGGCGGCGGTAAATATACCCATTTGGAGAGACAGGTTACAGATATACGTCAGTGGTTTCACTAAGCATTCAATAATAGTTTTGACTAAGAGCATGTCAATACCATCATAGTCCGTAGATGTTTTACTTTTAAATGATTTAACAATTTCAATGACCTCTCTCTCGTCTGTGTTCTCTATGAAAATTGAGAATTTTATAGCAGTGTTTTTGCTTATTGCATCACCTGTGGGTGCCGTAATGGGTATTTCTCGAGCCAAATTAGGACCAATGTCAACAAAAAAAGTTATTAAATTCATCTGCAGGTGAAGCTGCATTCACACTCTGAATCGTTTTATTATTTTTTGAAAAATTGGTTGGGTAGCTTGTATTTCTGTTTTTATTTCCAATAATATTGTTAAGTATTGTCCATGTATTTTTAATATTGTCTCTGTTTTTCTCCAGTTCTTTACTGTAATAGTCTCTTTTACTACATCTTATTATATATGTTAACTTATTTTTGTATGTTTTATACCATTGTTCTGCTTCTTTTGTCCTTTTCTTTAGAAAAGCTTTATATGATGGGACAGTTATTGTTAGAATATCAGATGGTTGCTCCACTGTCACTTAAACTTTTCACTATGAAAACAAAGGTTATTAGTAAGATTTTTGTAGTGCCAATGTGGAATTTTATTGCTTACAGAAATTTTACATTTTACTCCATTCACATTATATTACTGAATCTGAGTTCACATTTAAATACTGTATGACTGTATATTTTTTCATATATTTTTGCAAAGTGTGGATAGTCTGAGTAAATAACTGCACATATTCCTGTATATATTTGCATCCTTTTATAGAAACGTGGACAGACTAATTTACTGTATATACTCTGTTGTCACTGAAATCTTATTTAAATCTTACACCTGAACAATGAGAGCAAGTTTTAGCCAAAGTCAAATTCCTTGTATGTGTTGTGCATACTTGGCCAATAAAGCTGATTCTGATTGTCTGCTTACTATTGTTACTGCTCATGAAAACAAACTTTCTGTTATTGTGTACTGTTGTACATATTTATATGTACTGGAGTGGTGGCCTAGAGCGTCCGCCCCACAACCGGGTCATGCCAAAGACCATATAAAAATGGAACTTCCTGCCGTCCAGCTTGGTGCTCAGTAAAAATGGAATGGAGGAGGGAAATGTGGGCGACAGTGGCTCAGGAGGTAGAGCGGGTCGTCTAATAACCAGAGGGTTGGCGGATCAAATCCCACTCTCCCCAGCCATCCTGCCATTGTGCCCCTGGGCAAGACACTTTACCCACCTTGCCTCCAGTGTCCATGACACTGGGTATCAATGTATATAAATGTTCGGTAGTGGTCAGAGAAGCCGTTGGCGTGGATGGGCAACCATGGTTCCGTCAATCTGCCCCAGGGCAGCTGTGGCTACAGAAGTAGCTTACCACTATCAATGTCTGTCTGGAGTGAATGAAAAAGGGACTCCTTGTAAGCACTTTGCGATGTTACTTGACATGTGATGCACCATATAAATCTAATCCAGTATTATAATGTTCAAACTTTATTTTAGCATCCTTGTAGGTTAGGCACAATAAATTATATCACCGTTATTGTCATTCAACCGTACAACCAATCATGTACAGCAGAACGAGATTGTGCTTTACCTATCTACAGTGTAAATCACACACACCCCAAGTGCAGAATCAGAGGGCCGCTGCCATGCAAGGCGCCGCCACAGAGTTCCCTCCTCCATTCCATTTATTGCTGAGCACCAAGCTGGACGGCAGGAAGTTCCACTTTTATATGGTCTTCGGCATGACCCGGCAGGGATTTGAACCCCTGCCTCCCGAGTGTGGGGCGGATGCTCTACCAACTGAGCCACCACTAAGAGGTGGATGTTAACACCAGATTATGGTTGAAAATCATTTTCCAGAATTGATTCATTAAAGGGCCTATATCATGCTATTTTAAGCCTTTCAGAGTAAACTATATGCATGTATGTGATAGTATATTACCTTTGGTACACTGGAGAATGAATTTCTTATGAAATATGAGTTATTTTCGCGAGCTACTTTTCCAATCCGGAAGTAAGATGCCTCGATCTCTGAGGCTCAGCCTCTCCTTGTGGCTGCCGCCCATTTCATGATGTAACCCCTGAGCCGGCTGCTGCAGCGCGTCGCTGGGTTCCGCCCGCGAAAACTTAGAAGACATCGTCTTACATAAAAAAGCAAACAGTTGTTGTCACTGAGCAGATTAGGTGCGAGAGGAACTACTTCTTCACAGCGTCAATGCTAAAGTGAAAGAGTTTTGCCGACCACCGCTCCGTTAGCTGCGCGGAGAAAGTGGGTGTGTGGGTTAGCCTGGGGGCAGTGCTGGCAGCACAGGCACTTCCTGGAGTGGGCGGCTCACCCACGTTCATACGTATGAACGTGGGGACCCAGTCATTATCAGGGACAGGGCGGAGCAGCAGCTCAGAGAGCAGGGTTGAGGAGGAATACTTAGAGATGTGTGAAAGGAGCAAAATACCACTTTGGGGGTGTTTTTGGTGAGGAATTAACATTATAACATGCTTAAAAGCTCAAAAAAGTCAATTTTGCATGACATAGGCCCTTCAATTTTGATTCAGATGGTACTCTATCAATTCAATTTAATTCAGTCAGGGATTTTGTCATTATAATGACCATTTTCCTTGCATTTGAAAGAATATCTCAGACTTAATGTTGTTAATTGTACCAGGAACCCTCCAAGTTAGTGAAATAAACAGTGGTGTCAAGTGATCAAAATTTAATCGGGATTAATCTCAAAATTTTTTGCTTATTCACAATTAATCACAATTGAAAGTGATATATACGTATAATTTTTTTTCTTCTATGTACCTTAAATTTGTCATTTTTTCATACTCATGGGACTGGACAAATGTGCTTGCTTTCTACCGCAAGTCCACTTAAAGTAAAAAAAACAAAACATACAGTAAGTACTGGAGAAATACTGCATGTACAACTAGCGACCACTTGAGCATTATTACACCAGCTGTTATCTTACCTGCTAGCCTTTAGCTTAGCTGTTGGCCCTTATTAACTGTGCTTTCGCCTCTCTTCTCTGTGAGCCTCTTCTCTCCAGCATTTAGGTTGAGATTGTGCATTAATAAGATCCATTTGTCCACACAGTATGAAAGTGATACTCCAGTATACAGATTTGAACATGCAGAATTAAATAAAATGAGTTTGTCCCATGAATTCGGCTTTACATCTCTATTTTGAGATGTGCCATAGACCGTATGACCACAAATGGTACCCACATTTCAAAAGTTACTTTTTTCCATTCACCACCATTAACTGCAACTAATCATGATTTTTTTTTTCCCCAATATTTCATGATCAAGGAGACGTTGCGTTATGTGCGATTAACGCAATAACTGACACTAATAAAATACAGGAAAGAGAGGTCAGCCACATGAAAGACTTCCTATAAACCTTTTATAAGTTTCACACATGGATAGGCATTATATTAAACAAAAAAATCAATCTTAGGATTTTGTGAGTTAATATCAGATCATTCAAATAAAATTAACATTCTTTAACATTTTGAACCCTCCACTACACTAGACAGTAATATTTGGGACCAAGTATGACATAAACCCAAGCTTTTAGGAACAATTTAAGGTGTTGCATGTAAATTAGTGTCATCATAGTACAAGTTTAAACTGGTTATTTAGATCATCAATGCAAAGAAAGCCCTGAATTCAATCAAAATGTAAAAGCAATCACTGCTGCTGTTTGCATGGACTGGGCTATAAACATGCGAGTTTGAACAGAATAAATTCAACTGGCCCTAGAAGTTGACCAACAATATCACTTTAGAATGAGGCTGGAAATGTGATTCTTCTTCTTCTTCTTCTTTTAGATTTGACTGGCAGTTGGCAGCCAGCTTACAGGTGCATTACTGCCACATACTTCACTCTATCTGGTCAGGAGCTGTAGTCCTATCATCATTGCTGTGTCCAATCGAACCTCGACTATCTTCAGACATCACTCTTCTTACTTCACTCTAAATTATTACTTCACTCTATATCATCACTTTACACATCCACGGCCAAGAAATGTGATTCTTGTTTACTGAACTGAATTTATACCAAAGGTGTGAAAAGGAACATACAGCATGTACAATAAATACATGCAAAGAAAGACAAAGAACTCTGTTCAAAAAAAAAAAAAAAAAATCCCACTCTAAAGTTTTCAAAAACATACATATTTCAGTCCCTCCAAGATGTTGCGGGATGTTTTTATGATTGGTGCGGGCCAAAAAGCCTGAATTTGCGGGAGCTTTTTTAAAAAGTTGCGATAAAACCGGAGTGGTGGCTCAGTTGGTAGAGCATCCGCCCCACACCTAGGAGGCACGGGGTCAAATCCCAGCCGGGTCATGCCGAAGACCATATAAAAGTGGAACTTCCTGCCGTCCAGCTTGGTGCTCAGCAATAATGGAATGGAGGAGGGAAATCTGTGGTGGTGCCTTGCATGGCAGTGACCCCTCTGATTCTATATATGGGTGTGTGTGTGTGATTAACACTGTAGATAAGAAAAACACAATTTCATTCTACTGTACATGATTGGCTGTATGGACTGAATGACAAAGGGTGATTTAATTTTAATTTAATTTTTTTAAAAGTTGCAGTATTTTTAGCGTGTTCTTTGCACTAAAAGTTGTAGGAAGAATTCCAAATTTTAAAGAAGATGCTTTTTTCCAGTTTACTGCAGTGATATTCTACAGGTACATCTCAAAAAATTAGAATATCATGAAAAAGTTTTTGTCACTCATTTCAGAAAGTATAGAAATATTCAGAAAGTATAGAAAAAATATCAACTGCCATTGAAAATAAAGGGTACTCAGTTGAGATATTCCTGCATCTTAAAAAAAAGCATTTGATACAGTGGATCATAATTTATTATTAAAGAAACTACAAAATTGTGGTATTAGGGGGGTAGCACTGTCCTGGTTATGTAGTTACTTAAAAAACAGATATCAGTATGTATGTGTTGGTAACAAAAACTCACAGTAACTGAAGGTTACTTGTGGAGTCCCACAGGGTTCAGTTTTGGGGCCATTGTTATTCAATATGTATATAAATGATATATGTAAAGTTTCAGAAAAAATGGATTTAATATTGTTTGCCGATGACACTAATCTATTATGCAGTGGAAGCAATTTGGAACAACTTTTGGATACACTCGGAAAGGAATTAGGAAAGCTTAAACTGTGGTTTGATTCAAACAAATTAACGCTCCATTTAAGTAAGACAAAATTTATAGTTTTTAACAACCATCACAACAACTTAGTATCTAAACTCAATGTAAATGGTGTAGAGATTGAAAGGGTATCCGAAACTAAATTTCTTGGAGTAATAATTGATAATAAACTGTGTTGGAAGTCACATATTAATTATTCATTCATTCATCTTCTTCCGCTTAATCCTTTTCGGGTCACGGGGGGGGGCTGGAGCCTATCCCAGCATCTTTGGGCGAGAGGCAGGGTACACCCTGGACAGATTGCCAGTCCGTCACAGGGCCAACACAGAGAGACAGACAACCATTCACTCTCACAGTCATACCTAAGGACAATTTAGAATCCCCAGTTTTGATGCCAGTTAACCTAACTTGCATGTTTTTGGCATGTGGGAGGAAACCGGAGAAATCCCGGAGTAAACCCACGCAGAAATGGGGAGAACATGCAAACTCCACACAGATCACTGTTGGTCGGGGGCTGGGTTCGAACTCAGGATCCCCCGGCCAAGGGTGAGTTGCGGTGCTGCCGCAGTGCTAACCACTCCGCCACCGCGCTGCCCATTAAAGGTAAAATATCTAAATCAATTGCAATACTACAGAGTGAAATATTTGCTGAATCAACCCACACTATATACCTTGTATCATTCATTAATACTCCCATACAGGACATATTGTACTGAAGTATGGGGAAATACATATAAAACAAACGTATATCCTCCCACATGTGGTTTCCTCCCACATGCCAAAAACATGCAGGTTAGGGAGTTAAGGGGTGCTTGCGCACGCAGCGACCGGCAGCTGGTGGTTTGTCACCAGACTGCAAAACAAATCTACCTACGGGTACAAAATAAGTAATAAAAAAAAATAAAAAAATAAAAATATATCCAGTCTTTATGCTTTAGAAGAGAGCTATTAGAATAATAAACAAAGCTGCTTACAGGGAACCAACAAACCCACTTTTTCTTAAATTAAAAGCTCTCAAGTTGAAAGATCTGGTTGACTTTAAAACTGCAGTAATAATGTTTAAAGTGAAGAATCTATCACTGCCCGCAAATATCCAAAAGTTGTTCCAAATAAGGGAGAAACAATATCATTTCAGAGGAACATGTATATTTCAAAAACCTTCAGTGAGAACTACCACCAAGCAACACTGTGTTTCAGTGCAAGGAGTCAGATTATGGAACAATTTTGGTTCTGAATTAAAATCATGTACAACGCTTGGACAATTTAAACAAAAACTAAAGGAAGAAATACTCCAAACATACTGTACAGTATATACAAGATGACATGTAAAATCACATAAGAATTATCATATTCAGTCTGTGTTGTGTTGTTGCTTAGTTTTTTTGTCACACTTTGTCTTAGGTTTGTTCCGAATTGTAATCGCTCTTGTTTTGTTTTTCTTTTGAATTCTTGGATGGAATATGGGTGGGCAATATAAGCTGCGGCTTCAGCCATCACCCATTTCGGATAACTTATGTTGAACTGTATAATCAGAGGAGTTATTGTTTAATTTGACCTTGTTGGAATTTTTTTTTCTTTTTTCCCCTTTGTTATATTATTCCGTTTCTTTTTTAATCTTTACTTTTAATCTATCCAAAATAAAGATTCATTCATTCAAAGTGAAACCCATATATTATATAGACTCATTACACAGAGAGTGATATATTCCAAGTGTTTATTTATTTTAAAGGGCCTATATCATGCTATTTTAAGCCTTTCAGAGTAAACTATATGCATGTATGTGACAGTATATTACCTTTGGTACACTGGAGAATGAATTTCTTATGAAATATGAGTTATTTTCACGAGCTACTTTTTCAACCCGAAAGTAAGATGCCTCGATCTCTGAGGCTCAGCCTCTCCTTCTTGTGGCTGCCGCCCATTTCATGACGTAACCCCTGAGCCGGCTGCTGCAGCGTGTCGCTGGGTTCCGCCCATGAAAACTTAGAAGACATTGTCTTACGTAAAAAAGCAAACAGTTGTCGTGACTGAGCAGATTAGGTGTGAGAGGAACTACTTCTTCACAGCATCAATGCTAAAGTGAAAGAGTTTTGCCGATCACCGCTCCGTTAGCTGAGCGGAGAAAGTGGGTGTGTGCGTTAGCCTGGGGGTGGTGCTGGGAGCACAGGCACTTCCTGGAGTGGGCAGCTCACCCCCGTTCATACAGTGGGGCAAAAAAGTATTTAGTCAGCCACCAATTGTGCAAGTTCTCCCACTTAAAAGATGAGAGAGGTCTCCAATTTTCATCATAGGTATACCTCAGCTATGACAGACAAAATGAGAAAAAAAAAAATCCAAAAATCACATTGAAGGATTTTTAATGAATTAATTGGTAAATTCCTCGGTAAAATAAGTATTTGGTCACCTACAAACAAGCAAGATTTCTGGCTCTCAGACATGTAACTTCTTCTTTAAGAGGCTCCTCTGTCCTCCACTCGTTACCTGTATTAATGGCACCTATTTGAACTCGTTATCAGTATAAAAGACACCTGTCCACAACCTCAAACAGTCAGACTCCAAACTCCACTATGGCCAAGACCAAAGAGCCGTCAAAGGACACCAGAAACAAAACTGTAGACCTGCACCAGGCTGGGAAGACTGAATCTGCAATAGGTAAGCAGCTTGGTGTGAAGAAATCAACTGTGGGAGCAATTATTAGAAAATGGAAGACATACAAGACCACTGATAATCTCCCTCGATCTGGGGCTCCACACAAGATCTCACCCTGTAGGGTCAAAATGATCACAAGAACGGTGAGCAAAAATCCCAGAACCACACGGGGGGGGACCTAGTGAATGACCTGCAGAGAGCTGGGACCAAAGTAACAAAGGCTATCATCAGTAACACACTACACCGCCAGGGACTCAAATCCTGCAGTGCCAGACGTGTCCCCCTGCTTAAGCCAGTACACGTCCAGGCCCGTCTGAAGTTTGCTAGAGAGCATTTGGATGATCCAGAAGAGGATTGGGATAATGTCATATGGTCAGATGAAACCAAAATAGAACTTTTTGGTAAAAACTCAATTTGTCGTGTTTGGAGGAGAAAGAACACCATACCTACTGTGAAGCATGGGGGTGGAAACATCATGCTTTGGGGCTGTTTTTCTGCAAAGGGACCAGGACGACTGATCCGTGTAAAGAAAAGAATGAATGGGGCCATGTATCGTCAGATTTTGAGTGAAAACCTCCTTCCACCAGCAAGGGCATTGAAGATAAAACGTGGCTGGGTCTTTCAGCATGACAATGATCCCAAACACACCGCCTGGGCAATGAAGGAGTGGCTTCATAAGAAGCATTTCAAGGTCCTGGAGTGGCCTAGCCAGTCCCAGATCTCAACCAGATCTCAACCCCATAGAAAATCTTTGGAGGGAGTTGAAAGTCCGTGTTGCCCAGCGACAGCCCCAAAACATCATTGCTCTAGAGGAGATCTGCATGGAGGAATGGGCCAAAATACCAGCAACAGTGTGTGAAAACCTTGTTAAGACTTACAGAAAACGTTTGACCTCTGTCATTGCCAACAAAGGGTATATAACAAAGTACTGAGATGAACTTTTGTTATTGACCAAATACTTATTTTACCGAGGAATTTACCAATTAATTCATTAAAAATCCTTCATTGTCATTTTCTGGATTTTTTTTTTCCCCCTCATTTTGTCTCTCATAGTTGAGGTATACCTATGATGAAAATTGGAGGCCTCTCTCATCTTTTAAGTGAGAGAACTTGCACAATTGGTGGCTGACTAAATACTTTTTTTGCTCCACTGTACGTATGAACGTGGGGACCCAGTCATTATCAGGGACAGGGCGGAGCAGCAGCTCAGAGAGCAGGGTTGAGGAGGAATACTCAGAGATGCGTGAATGGAGCAAAATACCACTTTGGGGGTGTTTTTGGTGAGGAATTAACATTATAACATGCTTAAAAGCTCAAAAAAGTCGATTTTGCATGATATAGGCCCTTTAATTTTGATGATTATGACTTACAGCCCATGAAAACCCCAAATTCAGTTTCTCAAAAAATTAGAATATTAATTCAATTTCAATTCAATTTTATTTATATAGCGCCATTTTACAACAACAGTCATCTCATAGCACTTTCAACTGTAGGGGAAACCCCCACAGTTGCAGAAAGACCCCAGCAATCAGATGATCCCCTGTGAGTAAGCACTTGGCGACGGAGAGGAAAAACTCCCTTTTAACAGGAAGAAACCTCCAGCAGAACCAGGCTCAGGGAGGGGCAGTCATCTGCTGCGACTGGATGGGGGGTGAGGGGATAGAGAAGATGAAAAGAACAGACATGTAGAGAGCAAACAGCACAATGGGGACTCAATCTATGGGAGAGAACAAACAGATGTTAATGACCAGCAAAAAAAAATATTTCATTGAGGGTGAAGAAAGGAGTGAAGCCCAGTGCATTATTGGAGGCAGCCCGGCTGTCTAAACCTATTAGCAGCATAACTAAGGGAGGGTTCAGAGACACATGATCCCTCCCTAATTGGAGGCTATATCAAAAAGGAAGGTTTTAGCCCTATTCTTAAAAACAGAGATCGAGTCTGACTCCCGAATCCAGATTGGCAGCTGGTTCCACAGGAGAGGAGCTTGATAATTGAAGGCTCTGCCTCCCATTGCACTTTTGGAGATTCTAGGTATTACAAGTAATCCAGCATTTTGGGAGCGTAGTGCGCTGTTAGGATAATAGGGTAGTATCAGATCTTTTAAATAAAAAGGGGCCTGACTGTTTAGAGCTTTGTAAGTAAGAAGAAGGATTTTAAACTTAATTCTAAACTCTATGGGAAGCCAATGAAAGGAGGCCAGAACCGGAGAGATATGATCTCTCTTTCTAGTACCTGCTAAAACTCTTGCTGCAGCATTTTGGATCAACTGAAGACTTTTTAAGAGAGGTTTTAGGACAACCTGATAATAAAGAGTTACAATAATCTAATCTAGAGCTTGTGGCCGCACATGGGGAAAACATAATGTGTAGCATCTTAGATAAGAACAAAGGGCAGAGTTTCCTTGGAGATAACAGGAAGCTGTGAAAGTGTGATCTTTTGTGTGTCAGAGACTGTTAGGAGGATCCTTTGTGTGCCAGAGACTGCGAGGGGCGGATGTTAAGGGATTAAGGAAGTGCATGCAATGTGACCTTTGATGTGTAGAAGGACCTGAGTATTTAAGAGAAGAGTTCTGTCTGAGATGTCCTCTTTTTCTGCTATGCTCATGTGTGAGATGTGTAATAAACTGCCTGAGACAAATCTGCCTCGTCATTTACACACTCCACACTGGTGACCCAAGACGAAGCATGCAACACGTAGAGAGTTCCCCGGAGCCAGCCTTGTTGGGAGCCCCCAGCCAAGCGTATACCGTTGCAATCCAGCTACCGGACTTTTGGCAGCACAATCCGCGCTCCTGGTTCCACCTGGTTGAGGCGCAGTTCGTCCTCCGGGGGATATCGGTGGATGACAGGAAATTCTACCATGTGGTCGCGAAGCTCGACACCCACACGGCTCAGCATGTGGAGAGCCTGCTGGACCAGCTACCAACCAGCGACAAATACGGCGCGTTGAAGGCCACACTTATCCAGCACTACACACTCTCTGTTAAGCACTACACACTCTCGGTTGAGGAGAGAGCAGAGAGACTCCTGATGCGGACCGGGTTAGGAGATTGCACGGCTATTGACCTTATGGAGAGGATGCTGAGATTGAAGGGCTCGGACGACGACCACTTCATCATTAGCCACCTCTTCCTCCGGAACCTTCCGTCAGCGACGAGAGCGGCCCTGGCCAATTTGCCGTTGCTAGCCAAGCGGGACTACCGTGCGCTGGTCCGGGAAGCACACCGGATCATCATGGCCAGCAGAGAGCTCACGACCACGGCAGCAGCGACGGAGCTCGGCGCGACGGCCGGAGGGGGCGGGGAGCCATTGACGGCAGTAGCAGAACCACCGACGACAGCGGCGGCGGGGGCCAAGGAACGCGGAGGAAACATCCTTTGTTTCTACCATCGCTGCTTTGCAGAGAATGCACGCAAATGTATACCACCGTGCCAGTTCAAGCGCTCGGGAAACGCCAAGACCGGGGGTCGGTAGCAGCTGCGGCCCTCGGGGAGGAGAACAAGCTGCTCTACTTGACGGACGCACGCTCGGGGAGGCATTTCCTCATGGACACCGGCGCCCAGTTGAGTTTCATCATACCGTCCTACGCCGACCGGCTGGCAGGTTCCAGCGGCCCCCAGATGGCAGCAGCAAACGGCTCGGAGATTAAGACCTTTGCTGAGAGGACTCTACTTCTGTCGCTACACGGCCGTGCATTTGAGTGGACTTTTGTCATAGCAGCATTGAATTTTAATATACTGAGGGCTGATTTTTTGTGCTCACATGGTTTGTTGGTTGATGTCGCTAACAGGCGCCTGGTTAATGCACTGTCCTTTGATTCTATTCCCTGTACAGCTCGAGCGTCCCGGCCAACAGCACAAGCCAACGTCACAGCTGCAAGCGGTAAGTTCCACACACTGCTCACCCAGTTCCCAGCACTCATGGTCCCGACATTTTCAGCAGCCGTCGCTAAACACGGGGTGGAACATTTTATTACCACCACCGGGCCGCCCGTTTTTGCAAAACCTTGGTGCTTGGACGCAGCTAAACTGGCCATAGCGCGCGAGGAGTTCGCCAACCTGGAGAGGTTGGGCATCATCAGGCGTTCAAACAGCCCATGGGCTTCCCCGCTACACATGGTCCCTAAAGCTGACGGTTCGTGGCGGCCTTGCAGGGATTTCCGCAGGTTGAACAACGCCACAGCGCACGACCGCTACACAATTCCTCACATCCAAGATTTTTCCGTTCACTTGGCAGGGGCGTGCGTTTTTTCTAAAATAGACTTGGTCCGCGGTTACCACCAAGTCCCAGTGCGCGTTGAGGACATACCCAAAACAGCGGTGATAACTCCGTTTGGCCTATTCGAGTTTTTGCGCATGCCGTTCGGGCTTAAAGGGGCTGCACAGACGTTCCAATGCATGATGGATGCGGTGCTGCGCGATCTCCCTTTCGTATTCGTCTACCTGGACGATATCCTGGTAGCCAGCGCGTCCGAAGACGAACACGAAACCCACCTCACGGCAGTTTTCCAGAGGTTGGGAGAGAACGGTTTAATAATCAATCCAGCGAAGTGTCAGTTCGGGGTGACGCAGATTGATTTTTTGGGGCACCGCATCTCTCCCGAAGGAGCAGTTCCACTGCCTGACAAAGTGCGCGCGGTAGCAGATTTTCCCCGACCACAAACGGTCAGGGCGTTACAGGAGTTTTTGGGAATGGTGAATTTTTATAACCGTTTCCTCCCCCGCGCAGCGCAGCTCATGCAACCACTGTACGCCACGCTCAAAAAACAGAAACCCGCGAATAAGACTGAATGGTCCCCAGAGCGACAGCGAGCGTTCTCGGAAGTCAAGGCAGCCCTGGCAAACACTGCGTTGTTGGCACATCCAGACCCAACGGCCCGCATAGCGCTCACTACTGACGCGTCAGATGTGGCCATAGGGGCGGCCATGGAGCAGCGTGTAGCCGGGGCTTGGCAGCCGCTCGCCTTTTTCAGCAAGACTTTGCGCAATAGTGAACGTAAATGCAGCGCGTTCGACAGGGAGTTGCTGGCTCTCCACTTGGCCATTTGTCACTTCCAGTTCTGGCTGGAAGGACGCTGTTTCACCGCGTTTGTTGACCACAAGCCACTAACATTCGCGATGGCCAAGGTTTCAGAACCGTGGTCGGGCCGGCAGCAGAGACAGCTGGCCGCGATCTCAGAGTTTACTACCGATATTCAGCATGTGTCGGGTAAACTGAATGTAGTGGCAGACTGCCTCTCACGCGCCATGGCGGCCCCGGTCCACGTGGGGATAGATTACACAGCCATGGCCGCGGAGCAGGTTAGTGACGCTGATGTGCGCGCGCTCCAGTCTGGACCAACAGGGTTAAGGCTGGAGAACAGGGTGCTGCAAGACGGTATGCCCCCCCTAATCTGCAATGTCTCCACGGGGCGACTGCGTCCCGTGGTACCGGCCACGTGGCACCACCACGTTTTTGACTCGATTCATTGTTTAGCGCACCCGGGAGTGCGCGCGTCGGTCAAAATGGTAGGAGAGAAATTTGTGTGGCCGAGCCTTCGCAAACAAGTGAAAGAGTGGGCAGCAGCCTGCATGGCGTGCCAACGAGCCAAAGTACACAGACACACGAGAGCTCCCTTGCAGCCGTTTCACATCCCGGCTAAGACGTTTGACCATGTTCACGTGGACCTCGTGGACCCCCTCCCACCATCACAGGGGTGCAGGCACCTTCTGACAATGGTGGACCGCACCACGCGCTGGCCTGAGGTGGTTCCACTGGCGTCAACCACAGCCGAGGAGGTGGCGCGCGCATTTTTAACAGCATGGGTGGCGCGTTTTGGAGTCCCATCGGACATTACGTCCGACGGAGGCCCTCAATTTGTTTCCGAACTTTGGTCAACAATGGCCCGCAGCCTGGGTGTCACAATTCACCGCACAACCGCGTACAATCCACAGGCTAATGGGTTATGCAAACGTTTTCATAGGTCATTGAAAGCGGCTCTCAGGGCGTTACTGACGGATGCAAATTGGGTAGACAAACTACCGTGGGTTTTATTGGGGTTACATTCTGCGCCTTAAGAGGACTTGGAAGCTTCCCCGGCTGAACTCGTTTTTGCGCAGCAGCTTCGGCTGCCCGGGGAGTTTCTCCCAGATAATCCTGCGCCAGGCAGCTCCCCGTCTCAGCTGTTGCAGCGTAGCACTGACGCAGGCACGCTGCCAGGCCCTGTTCACCACAGTTTTCCGCGTGTTTTTGTGCCCAAGACTTTGAAAAACGCGGAGTTTGTTTTTGTCAGACACGACGCACATTGCCCCCCACTGCGACCACCTTATGATGGGCCGTTCAGAGTGCTGGAAACAGGGGACAAGCATTTTTTGCTAGATTTGGGGGGGTAGGAGGGAAAAGGTTGGCATTAACAGACTCAAACCCGCTTTTGTGGTGGCGGACGAGCAAGTGCTGTTGGCGAGGGCTCCTCGACGTGGAAGACCCCCACGGGGAGCTTCCCAGAGTAAAATTTCCCCAGAACACCCGCAGGGACAGACAAAAGGTTTTCACCCCCAAACAGCAGCTCAGAATCAGAATCAGAATCAGAATCAGGTTTATTGCCATTGTTCATGTAGTACACAAACTAGGAATTTGTCTCGGTGCAATGCTGCAACATTAAACATGATAAGATAAAAGAAATAAACTATACATGCAATAAAGTGTAGAATAAGAGTAAGTGATACTGGTCAGCAGTTAAAATATATTAGCGAGCAGCAGATACTGTGGAGAACTATATAGTGCAGTCGGTAATGCAGGAAGAAAACAGTGATGATTGACATGAGTCTGGTTGAGCTGCTGTACATAGTGCACGAGAGTCAATAAGTCACTTAGTGTTCAGCAGTCTGATGGCAGAGGGGAAGAAGCTGTTCATGTGACGGGAGGTTTTAGTCTGGATGGACCGAAGTCTTCTACCAGAGGGGAGGGGGGCAAACAGTACGTGACCAGGGTGTGAGGGATCGGCTATGATCCGGCCAGCACGCCTCTGGGTCCTGGAGATGTACAGATCCTGGAGAGATGGGAGCTTGCAGCCGATCACCTTCTCAGCAGTGCGCACGACGTGCTGCAGCCTTAGTCTGTCCCTGGCAGTGGCTCCTGCGTACCACACGGTTATGGAGGTGGTGAGGATGGACTCGATGATGGCTGTGTAGAACTGCACTAACATCTTGGTGGGTAGCTTGAGCTTCCTCAGCTGCCGCAGGAAGAACATCCTCTGCTGGGCTTTTTTGATGAGTGAGCTGATGGTCGGCTCCCATTTGAGGTCCCTGGTGATGGTAGTGCCTAGGAAGCGGAAGGAATCAGCAGTGGTGATGGGAGAGCCTGAGAGGGTGAGGGGGGGCAGAGGGGAAGTGACTTTCCTGAAGTCTACAATCATCTCCACTGTCTTCAGAGCATTCAGCTGCAGGTTGTTGTTGTTGCACCAGGACGCCAGCTGGGCCACCTCTCTCCTGTAGGCGGACTCGTCGCTGTTGGAGATGAGCCCGATGAGGGTGGTGTCGTCCGCAAACTTGATCAACTTGACAGACTGGTGGCTGGAGGTGCAGGAGTTGGTGTAAAGGGAGAAGAGTAGGGGGGAAAGTACACAGCCCTGGGGTGATCCGGTGCTGATGCTAGTAGAGTCTGAGACAGTCTTTCCCAGCCGCACATGCTGCCTCCGGTCCGTCAGGAAGTCGGTGATCCACCTGCAGAGGGAGTCAGGCACGTTGAGCAGGGACAGCTTGTCCCGGAGCAGAGCGGGGCGGATGGTGTTGAATGCGGAGCTGAAGTCCACAAACAGGATCCTGGCGTAGGTTCCCGGGGAGTCCAGGTGCTGCAGGATGGAGTGGAGGGCCAGGTTGACTGCGTCGTCTACAGACCTGTTGGCTCGGTAGGCAAACTGCAGCGGGTCCAGGAGAGGGGTGGTGATGGACTTGAGGTGGGTCAGGACCAGGCGCTCAAAGGACTTCATGACTACAGAGGTGAGCGCCAGCATGACAGCGCCGCGGAGGCGGTGAATCCTGGTTACAGCAGATACGGGAGAAGACTGAAGCCCAAGCAGCATGTGGATTGATGTTTAATGATTCTGTTTATTTTTTTGTTCGATCCAATATGCTCGGGGGGGGGGGGGCTAATTGATTACTATCATCTGGCTTCACTGACAGGTTTAATTGTGTGTCATCTGCATAACAATGAAAATGTATACAGTGCTTTCTAATAATGTTGCCTAACACAAGCATATATAAACTAAAAAGAGTAGGGCCTAACACAGATCCCTGTGGAACTATATGACTGAGCTTTGAGTTGAAAGAAAACTCATTGACATGAACAAACGGGAACCCATCTGATAAATAAGATCTAAACCACTGCAACGAAGTTCCATTAAGTCCAACATAGTGTTCTAATCTATCAAGTAGAATATTATGATCAATAGTGTAAAAAGCTGCACTAAGGTCTAAAAGGACAAGTACAGAAACAAGTCCATTATCAGATGTGATAAGGAGGTCAACAGTGACCTTCACTGAGGCTCTTTCAGTACTATGATGGATTCTAAACCCAAAATCAAACTCTTCAAATAAACCATTTCCCTGCAAGTGGTCAAATAATTGCATAGCAACAATTCTAAGATTTTTGAAATGAAAGGCAGATTAGAGATTGGTCTATAGTTAGCTAAAACTCCTGGATCCAGCGATGGCTTTTTGAGAAAGGGTTTAATTACAGCCGTTTTAAAAGCCTGCGGTACATGGCCTAAAGTTAATGAAGAATTGATTATTTGAAGAATAAAGCTACCAATAAATGGGAAGACTTCTATAAATAACCTGGTAGGAATAGGGTCTAAAAGACAAGTTGAAGGCTTGGATGAGGAAATTATTTTGTCCAACTCTAAAAGGTCAATTGGAGTAAACTCATCCCAACAGATATCAGTTGAAGGAGTTGTAGTAGTTACTGTATTTAAGTTAACGGTGGGAAGAATCTGATTGATTTTATCTCTGATAGATGAAATTTTATTATTGAAAAAGTTCATAAAGTCCTGACTAGTAAGCTCTAAGGGAATGCTAGGGTTGACAGAGTCCTGACGCTTTGCCAGCCTGGCTACAGTGCTGAAAAGAAACCTGGGATTATTCTTGTTCTCTTCTATTAATGCAGAACAATAACTTGTTCTAGCTTTTCTAAGAGATTTTTTATAAATTAAAAGATGATTTCTACAAGCTAAATAGATTTCATCTGAATTAGTGGAGTGTCATTTTCTTTCTAACTGACGAGTTTTGTTTTAAGCTACGAGTTAAACCAAGGAGTTAGAAATCTCTGATTAGACTTTTTCTTTTTTAAAGGGGCCACCATGTCAAGAGTCTGATACAGAGAAGCTTTAACACTATCTACCATGCTATCAATTACAGAAAGAGCAAGCTGTCTATAGCTTATTTCCATTGTGTTGACACATGGCATAGAGGAAACAATCTGCATAAATTTGGTTACATCATCTGAGAGGCATCTACTGTAGTAATATTTTTCTTTAGGACCCAAATAATCAGAAATAGTAAAATCAAAGGTTAACAGACAATGGTCTGACAGTACAGGGTTATGAGGAGACACTACCAGATTTTTTATTTCTATGCCATATGTCAGAACAAGGTCCAACGTATGGTGGGGATAATGAGTAGAATTTCCTACTTTCTGAGAAAACCCCATCGAGTCTAATATTGAATTAAATGCCACATTAAGGCAATCACTATCTAACATCTACATGTATATTAAAGTCCCCTACTATAATTATTCTGATTTCAGCACTAAATCAGCTAAGAATTCAGCAAATTTGGATAAAACCTCTGAGTAGGTTGATGGAGGACAATAAACTATGGAAAATAAAATTGGGTTTAGCCTAAAATTGCTAAAATGCCCAATACTGAGGACCAGGCCCTCAAAGGAATGATAACGTGTTTTTTGCTTTACATTAGCTAGTAATTTGGAATGGTAAATTGTTGCTACTGCTCCTCCACGACCAGAACTTCTGGGATTTTGACAGTTTAAATAACCAGAGGGAGTTGATTCATTTAAACCAACATAATCCTCTTGCCCTAACCAAGTCTCTGTAAGAGATATTAAATCAATCTGATGATCAATTAACAGATCATGGACTAGCAGAGACTTGGAAGTTAGAGACCTACTATTTAACAAACCGCATTTAATTTTTAAATTATGAGAAACAGAGGCCAAATCATTCAATTTAGAGACTTCATGTTTAATTTGAGCTTTACCCACTTTTTGTTTCATTACTTTGGGATGCTTATACATTATATTTTTATTTACTTTGGAGGGAGCAGACAATGATTCTCTGATGGGGAAGACAGGGGCTAAGTTGAGGGGTGGCGGATGAAGAGGAGCTGCAGAGAGGCGTGCAAGACTGCAAGTCTGCTTCATGGTCCCAACTCTCAGTTGTCAAGGTTTTGGAAATTTGGATAAAAATGATGCCAGATTGTTAGACAAATGAGATGCACCATCCAAAGTGGGATGGACGCCGTCTCGTCTAATAAGACCAGGTTTTCCACAAAATGAGTTCGAATTGTCTATGTAGCCCACGTTGTTTGCAGGACACCACACAGCCAGCCAGCAGTTGAAGGATGACAAGCGTCTAAGCATGTCATCACTGGTCAGATTGGGGAGGGGCTCAGAGAATACTAGAGAAGCAGACATTGTTTTGGCAAAGTCACACACCGATTCCACGTTAAGTTTTGAGACTTCCGACTGCCGGAGTCGGATGTCGTTAATGCCGACGTGGATAACAATATTTACAGTTACTTTTAGCCAGCATTTTCAAATTTGACGCGATGTCGCCTGCTCTGGCCCCAGGAATGCATTTGACTATGGTCACTGGAGTGTCTAGGTTCACGTTTCTGACTACAGAGTTGCCAATGATCAGAGTTTTTTCCTCAGCGGGTGTGTCACTGAGCGGGGAAAAACGATTAGATATATGAACAGGTTGGTGGTGAACCGGGGCCTTATGGCTAGGCTTCCTTCTCACCGTCACCCACCCAGACTCCTCGCTGCTGAGGAGGCCCGGAGGACTGCTAGCAGGCCACCCTATGCTAGGGAGCTCCGCTGCAGCTCAGGGGCATCCGTCGTGATTAACTGGTGCAGACGGTGTTTCAATGCAGCGGAGCCGGGATTCCAAATCAGACAACCTCGCTTCGAGCGCCTCAAAAAGACAACATTTATTACCTTTACTGTCATCACTAAAAGAGGCAGAGGTGTAGCTAAACATCTGACAGAGAGAGCACAGCAGAGGAGAAGGGGAAGGAGAGCTAGTAGCCATAGCTAGTGGCTAATCTGAAGCTAACACAAACACCGATGAAAGGTGAACAGAAGGCTAAAGAGGGTGATTAGATAGCACCGAGTGCGCACACAGGTGCAAGAGACTTGACAAACAGAAGTGAGAGCTAACAGTAGGAGGAAAAAAGCGATTAAAATACAATTAAAGGCAAAAATCCTCAGGAGAATGAGGAGAGCTAACCACAGAGCAAGCCACACAGACAGCCAGCAACACAGGAAGTGATGGTACGTTACCACAGGAAGTCGATGCACAGGAAGCCGTTATTGAGTTCCGGAGTCAGGCTGAGCTCCGGGGAAACAGCACCAACGTAGTCTATGGGCTTGTGACTAACACAGCGACCACATCAAATTAATTTTAAAAAATAGTTTTTAAAATAGAAATGTTGGCCAAATGAAAAGTATGTCCATGTACACACTCAATACTTGATTGGGGCTCCTTTTGGATTAATTACAGTATCAATGTGGCGTGGCATGGAGGTGACCAGCCTGTGGCACCGCTGAGGTGTTATGAAGGTCCACGTTGCTTTGATCGTGACCTTCAGCTCGTCTGCATTGTTAGGTCTGGTGTCTCATCTTCCTCTTGACAATACGCCATAGATTCTCTATGGGGTTTAGGTCAGGACAGTTTGCTGGCCAGTCAAACAGTGATGCCAGTCAAACAGTGATGCCATACTCATTAAACCAGGTTTTCACACTTTTGGCAGTGTTGGGGGGGGGGGGGGGGGGCAAGTCCAGCTGGAAAATGAAATCAGCTTCTCCATAAAGCTTGTCAGCAGAGGGAAGCATGAAGTGCTCTAAAATTTCCTGGTAGATGACTGCGCTGACTTTCGTCTTGATAAAACACAGTGGACCAACACCAGCAGATGACATGGCTCCTCAAATCATCACTGACTGTGGAAACTTCACACTAAACCTCAAGCAACTTAGATTCTGTGCCTCTCCACTCTTTCTCCAGACTCTGGGACTTTGATTTACAAATGAAATGCAAAAGTTACTTTTATCTAAACAGAAGTCATCTCAGATTCAGTTTTAAAGCTCATTGACCAGATGTAGTAATGACTTTACCTTTAAAGATGTTCAAACACTCACTGTACTGTAGTGTACTCTCCTCACACGCACTCCCGTGACAGGGTGCTTTTCGGACAGGTGCATGTTTTTCAACACAAACCCAGCGCTTCGCACACGCGGTCAGGATGGAGACGTGGCAAGGCGTTCACAGGCAGGCTAGCAGAGATGGAGGAAGGGACGGTGTTGAAAACCTCACAGGTGAGTGTTGTTTTAAAATCACACACTTTGTTTGCAGATGTGTTCCGTTACTCGCTGTAAACTATAAACTTACTAAACATGGAATTGAATGTGGTGCAGCCATGCATTTGATTGGTTAGACTGAGCGTTTCAGTGCCAGTTAGACAAATTTGATTGGTGAAATTGGCGGAAGTTGACAAGGATTGGCCAAAATTGCGGGAAAGTTGCGGTGATTGGACAAAGTTGCAAGGTCGTGCAATAGTTGCGCTGACTGGCTGATTTCGCGTGAATTGGTGCAATCGCAACATCGCAAAATCCTGGAGGGACTGATTTGAAAAGAAATGGGTAAAATTGCCAAGTCTATGAATTAGTCTATGAAGTGCACACTGATTTAGTGATATTTGTTGATGAAACACTTATTTATGCATGTTTGGAAAAACAAATCATAAGCATCTGTTGACCAGTCATGACAGAATGTGACATCCTTCCACAGCAAGTTGAATTCCTTATGATGATTCATAATTAGAGCCATGTTTGTCATTACAATCATACTCAAGCATGTTATTTATAGTCACACAGTCTGACAACAACATAGCAAAAATGTGAATAAAAACTTCAATCCACACACAGTATTAGACAGCTGTATTCCCTGATCCTGTCTCTCACAGCAACCACACTCATCCTCTGCATCCACACATTGTGCCATTACTCAGCGTCTGCTGCAGACTAACAGCACTGTCACTCCGTCGCATGAAACATCATCAGCTGAGCAGACGGTTGTAGCCACAGAAACCAGCCACTTTGAGTCTAGCTCTGGGCTCTCCACCCGGCCGCCAGCCAACCCAGAGGCGATCTGATTGTCTCCTGCTCAGAGTTGCTGATCCAATTTTACACCAGAGATAAAAGTCATGTGTCAGCAAAGCACCCAGGGACACCCACTAAGGTTTATCCAAGGGCCCCAGCAATTCAACATAAAGTCTGACGTTATAACCTCAGAGATTATTAAACACCAAAAGGAGGAGAAGGCATAACCTTGAGCAAGACTTTAGCCAAACACCAATGATGACATTATAAAGGTCTGATCAGAGTAGCTCAAGGGGAAAGTGTATGCGGTCTGGACTGCAATTGCATACGCAGCACTATTCAAAGTAGTTTTCAGATATTGAAGCCGTCTGCCACACAGCCACGTTTCACACTCATGCTTCCATGGGCCACATGTCCACATATGGTGGACATGTGGCCCATGGACATGCCAGGTTAGTATCACCATGCCCATGGACATGGTGATACTAACCTGATTTGAACACTCAGAATTAAATAAAACTAGTGCATACCTGTGCATGCCTGTAGAAACTAAGTATAAGCAAGTTTTTCTGCATGCCCATAGAAAGCAGGTGTAAGCAAGCATGTCATGACTCATTCAGCAATGCCTGCCTTCAATCTTTGTCATTGTGAGTCCTGTGATCTTTGATGAGGTCACTGATGTCTGCCTTTGATCTTTGATGAGGTCATGGCAAGTCCTATGATCTTTGATGATGTCATAGGGAGTCCTATGATCATGAGTGATGCCTGCCTTTGATCTCACACACACAGATTTTCTTGAATCACTCCATACTATAGTGTCTATATGATGTCATAAACATCATGTACAGATCATAGGCACATCATAGGCGATCCTATGATTTTTCAGCGAGTCCTATGGTTGTGACAGACACAGACAAACACACACACACAGATTTCTTAAATTATAGAGTGATGATGAGGGTTTGAGACCGATAATTTAAAAGCCCACCGGTTTACCCATTGTTCAACCTGGTCTATTGCTGCCTGCATTTTCCTCTGAATGTACACAAGACTACGTCCCCTTATCCATAAGGCCTCATCTGCATACAAGGCCTTCCCTATTCCACTATTGATTCCTTCAAAAATATCATTAATAATAACATTAAACAAAACAGGGCTACACACACTGCCTTGGGGGGTACCATTTTCAACTTGATATATTTTGGAGTACTCTGTACCAACTCTTACCTCAAGCGTTCTATCATACAGGAAATCTAATACCCAACTGTATAATTTACCTTCAATACCAAATTGATTAAATTTAATCAGCAACCCTCTTTCCACAGCATGTCATACGATTTTTCTTCATCAAAGAAAACAGCCATCACATTGTCCCCATTTACCCGGGCCTTCCCAATTTTAGATTCTAGGTCCAAAATGTAATCCATAGTATTTCTCCCTTTTCGGAACCCACTTTGAAAAGGAGAAAGACATTCCCTCTCTTCCAAAATGTAATTCAGTCTTTCAGTCATCATTCATTCCACTGTTTTCCCCTAACTGTGAGGTAAGAGCAATCGGCCTATAATTATTGGGATCTGATGAACCTTTCCCTGGCTTTAAGACTGGTACTATAACTGATTGTTTCCATGCCCTTGGAATCTTCCCAGTTTCCCAAACTTTATTAAATAGCTTTAATATTGTTTGAAGTGCACTATGCTTCATGTGCAACAACATCCTAAAACATACGCCATCCTTCTCTGGTGAAGACTGCTTCGTTTTCAGCATAGCCCTTTTCAATTCCGATAGAGTGAATGGCAAATCTATTGTGTCCCTTTAAGTATTCTTCCTTATGTTTACATGTGGGTGTTTGGATAAAGTGCTTTCGGTAGAGCATCCGCCCCACACCTGGGAGGCAGGGGTTCAAATCCAGGCCGGATCATACCGAAGACCATATAAAAGCGGAACTTCCTGCCGTCCAGCTTGGTGCTCAACAATAATGGAACGAAGGGGGGAAATTTGTGGTGGCGCCTTGCATGGCAGCGACCCCTCTGATTCTATATACACACGTGGACAAAATTGTTGGTACCCTTCTGTTAATGAAAGAAAAACCCACAATGGTCACAGAAATAACTTGAATCTGACAAAAGTGGTAATAAATAAAAATTCTATGAAAATTAACCAATGAAAATCAGACAATGCTTTTGAATTGTGGTTCAACAGAATTATTTTAAAAAACAAACTCATGAAACAGGCCTGGACAAAAATGATGGTACCCTTAACTTAATATTTTGTTGCACAACCTTTTGAGGCAATCACTGCAATCAAATGATTTCTGTAACTGTCAATGAGACTTCTGCATCTCTCAGCAGGTATTTTGGCCCACTCCTCATGAGCAAACTGCTCCAGTTGTCTCAGGTTTGAAGGGTGCCTTCTCCAGACGGCATGTTCCAGCTCCTTCCACAGATGTTCAATAGGATTTAGATCAGGGCTCATAGAAGGCCACTTTAGAATAGTCCAATGTTTGGCTCTTAGCCATTCTTGGGTATTTTTAGCTGTGTGTTTGCGTCATTATCCTGTTGCAAGACCCATGATCTGCGACTGAGACCAAGCTGTCTGACAATGGGCAGCACATTTCTCTCGAGAATACCTTGATAGTCTTGAGATTTCATTGTGCCCTGCACAGATTCAAGACACCCTGTGCCAGATGCAGCAAAGCAGCCCCAGAACATAATACAATCTCCTCCATGCTTCACTGTAGGGACAGTGTTCTTTTCTTGGTATGCTTCATTTTTGCGTCTGTGAACAGAGCTGATGTGCCTTGCCAAAAAGTTGCAGTTTTGTCTCTTCTGTCCATAGGACATTCTCCCAGAAGCTTTGTGGCTTGTCAACATGCAGTTTGGCAAATTCCAGTCTGGCTTTTATATGATTTGTTTTCAACAGTGGTGTCCTCCTTGGTCGTCTCCCATGAAGTCCACTTTGGCTCAAACAACAACGGATGGTGCGATCTGACACTGATGTACCTTGACCTTGGAGTTCACCATGAATGTGTTTAGAGGTTGTTCTGGGCTCGTTACCATTCATAGTATTCGTCTCCTCCTGCGGCCACGTCCAGGGAGGTTGGCTACAGTCCTGTGGATCTTAAATTTCTGAATATGTGCAACTGTAGTCACAGGAACATCAAGCTGCTTGGAGATGGTCTTATAGCCTTTACCTTTAACATGCTTGTCTATAATTTTCTTTCTAATCTCCTGAGACAACTCTCTCCTTTGCTTCCTTTGGTCCATGTTTAGTGTAGTACACACCATGTCAACAAACAGCACAGTGACTACTTGTCACCCTTTAAATAGGCCGACCGACTGATTACAAGTTTGTAGACACCTGTGATGTTAATTAGAGGACATCTTGGTTGAACATGTCCCTATGGTCACATTATTTTCAATTTTTCTAGGGGTACCATATTTTTGTCCAGGCCTGTTTCATGAGTTTGTTTTTCAAAGTAATTCCGCTGAACCACAATTCAAAAGCATTGTCTGATTTTCATTGGTTAATTTTCATAGAATTTTTATTTATTACCACTTTTGTCAGATTCAAGTCATTTCTGTGACCATTGTGGGTTTTTCTTTCATTAACAGAGGGGTACCAACAATTTTGTCCACGGCTGTATGTGTGTGTGATTAACACTGTAGATAAGAGAAACATAATTTTGTTCTGCTGTACATGATTGGCTGTATGGATTGAATGACAAAGATGGCTTATCCTTATCCTTTCCCTGCTTTGTCTAATTGTGTTTGGTAAGTTTTATGAACTATGAATCTTCACTAAAGTTTGTGCCAAAAGTTCTGCTTTGTCTACATTAGTCATAGCCATTTCCCCATTACTGTCCAACACTGGTATTTTGTACTCTCTCCTAATACCACTCATTTTTCTTAATCATTCTCCAAATATCTGATAGCTGTGTCTCTCTTCCTATAGTATTACAATGCTGTCTCCAAAATTAACGTTTAGCTGTTTTAATTGTTTTCCGGACGATTGCCTGACACCGTTTGTACTCAATCGCTACTTCCAAAGCATGACGCTTTTTCACTTGTCTGAATGCCCTATTTCTGTTAATAGCTTTACTACAATTATCATCCCACCAAGGAAGATTCTTTTGTTGTCTATAGCCTGTACTTTTTGGTATTGTTTGATTTGCAGACTTTATTATAATCGCACTTTTATTAAATTTCTCCCCATCAATAATGTCCTCACTATTTAGCTGCTCACATCTAGTCTTAAACAAATATTTAAATTTATCCCAATCTGCCTTACCCAATTTCCATCTTGTCCCAGATTGCATCGCTTCTTCTCCCGCTTCTAGACCAATTTTAACTCTTATTGGGTAATGATCACTCCCATTAGCTGACCAACTTAACACCTCCCAAGATGGGATTCCTGCAATCGCATTTGAAACCAAAGTTAGGTCTAACATACTTTGTGTCAAGATTACTGCTAAATCTAGTACCTTTCCCATCATTCATGTATACTAAGTCCCTGTCCTCTAAAAATCCTCAATTACTGTGCCATTTATATCTATATTCCTGCTACCCCACAGTGTGTTATGTGCATTAAAATCCCCACACCAAGCCACCTTACCCTGTGCTTGTCTATTATGTAGGTCTATTTAGATATTTAAGTGCAATAATTTAAGTGGATTAATTAAAAGAATCCCCCCCCCCCGCCATTCTCTTGTCCACACTCCAACCTGGCAGGTGGTGGTAATGCACCTGTAAGCTGGTTGCCAACCGCCAATCAAATCTAAAAGAAGAAGCAGAAAGGACAAAAAGGAGTATATTTCAGGGTAAACAATTGCAAGAATTGACTGCCTGTTTTTTTTTTTTGTTTTTTTGTTGTTTTTTTTTTTAAAAGGGCCTATCTCATGCTATTTTAAGCCTTTCAGAGTAAACTATATGCATGTATGTGATAGTACATTACCTTTGGTACACTGGAGAGTGAATTTCTTATGAAATATGAGTTATTTTCACGAGCTACTTTTCCAACCCGGAAATAAGATGCCTCGATCTCTGAGGCTCCGCATCTCCTTGTGGCTGCCGCCCATTTCATGACGATAATAAACTCCAACCATTTCTGACGAGTAGGCTCTTCTTTAGGAAGGCTGAACAAACTCCTAAATCTCTCACAGCCAAAGACACATTTACGCCACTTAGAAGACACTGTCTTAGGTAAAAAAGCAAACAGTTGTCACTGAGCAGATTAGGTGCGAGAGGAACTACTTCACAGCGTCAATGCTAAAGTGAAAGAGTTTTGCTGATCACCGCTCCGTTAGCTGCGCGGAGAAAGTGGGTGTGTGCGTTAGCCTGAGGGCGGTTGCTGGCAGCACAGGCACTTCCTGGAGTGGGCGGCTCACCCACATTCATACGTATGAACGTGGGGACCCAGTCATTATCAGGGACAGGGCGGAGCAGCGGCTCAGAGAGCAGGGTTGAGGACGAATACTCAGATGCGTGAATGGAGCAAAATACCACTTTGGGGGTGTTTTTGGTGAGGAATTAACACTATAACATGCTTAAAAGTTCAAAAAAGTCGATTTTGCATGATATAGGCCCTTTAAGGGCTGCACGCGCTCCCTCTGCAGAAGGAAATATCGAAGATGGCAAAATTTACGTCATGCACCCACTGCACTCAATCGTGCACAGACACGTTTGTGGTACCATGAATTGGTCTTAAGCAGAAAGGGGTGATAGCTTAGCTGAGCAGTGGTATGATGGGAGCAGAGGCAGCCACTTTGCCATAAATTTGTAATGGACTTTACTTCAGTTTGTTATATTTTACCACGCCTCTTTAAATCATTTCTCAGACATAGTGTTAATTGCTTTAACAGATAATTATTCCAACAGCCTTGCTGTTATTTTTTCTCTTTATATACCAGGAAAATTCTTGTTTGTAGTAATGTCTGTGGCCAGTGAGTGAACAACATCAAAAAAAATACACAAATGTCTTCTTTAGGCTGCTCCCTTTAGGGGTTCCCACAGCAGATCAGCTGCCTCCATCTCACTCTATCCCTTGCATCCTCTTCTCTCATATCAACCCTCTCTATGTCTTCCTATGGTGAGATGGCTGTGGCGCAGGATGTAGTGTTGCCAACTACTGATCAGAGGGTCAGGGGTTTGATTCCCATTTTGTCTGCAGTCTGCATGTTGAAGTGTCCTTGACCAAGACACTGAACCCCCAGCTGCTCCTGGTGGGTCAGGCCAGCACCTGTGTATGGCAGCTCTGCCACCATCAGTGTGTGAATGTGTGGATAGCAGGATCTGTAAAGCGCTGTGGACATCTAGAGTTGAGAAAAAGCACGATATAAGTGAACGCCATCTACCATTCATCATTCCTTCACTATATCCATGAATCTTCTCTGTGGTCTTCCTCTTCTCCTCCTCCCTTGCAACTCCATCTTCAACATCCTTTGGCCAATACAGTGGTGTGAAAAAGTGTTTGCCCCCTTCCTGAGTTCTCATTTTTTGTCACACTTAAATGTTTCAGATCATCAAACAAATGTAAATATTAGACAAACACAAGTAAACACAAAATGCAGTTTTTTAAATGGTGTTTATTATTAAGGGTAAAAAAAATTCAAACCTACATGGCCCCATGTGAAAAAGTGACCCCCCCTATTTAAAACATAAATTAACTGTAGTTTATCACATCTTTAGAAAGCCGGGTTCAATTTCTCTAGCCACACCCAGGCCTGATTACCGCCACACCTGTTCTCAATTCAGAAATCAGTTAAATAGGACCTGCCTGACAAAGTGAAGTAAACCAAAAGATCCTCAAAAGCTAGACATCATGCCACAATCCAAAGAAATTCAGGAACAAATGAGAAACAAAGTAATTGAGATCTATCAGTCTGGAAAAGGTTATAAAGCCTTTTCTAAAGCTTTGGGACTCCAGCAAACCACAGTGAGAGCCACTATCCACAAATGGTAAAAACATGGAACAGTGGTGAACCTTCCCTGGAATGGCCGGCCGACCAAAATTACCCCAAAAGCACAGCCACGACTCATCCAAGAGGTCACAAAAGACCTCACAACAACATCCAAAGAACTGCAGGCCTCACTTGCCTCAGTTAAGGTCAGTGTTCATGACTTCACCATAAGAAAGACTGGGCAAAAATGGCCTGCATGGCAGAGTTCCAAGACGAAAACCACTGCTGAGCAAAAAGAACATAAAGGCTTATCTCAGTTTTACCAGAAAACATCTTGATGATCTCCAAGACTTGTGGGAAAATACTCTGAACTGACGAGACAAAAGTTGAACTTTTTGGAAGGTGTGTGTCCCATTACATCCAGTATAAAAGTAACAGCATTTCAGAAAAGGAACATCATACCAACAGTAAAATATGGTGGTGGTAGTGTAATGGCCTGGGGCTGTTTTGCTGCTTCAGGACCTGGAAGACTTGCTGTGGTAAATGGAACCATGAATTCTGCTGTCTATCAAAAAATCCTGAAGGAGAATGTCCAGCCATCTGAACAAATGAGAAACAAAGTAATTGAGATCTATCAGTCTGGAAAAGGTTATAAAGCCTTTTCTAAAGCTTTGGGACTCCAGCAAACCACAGTGAGAGCCACTATCCACAAATGGTAAAAACATGGAACAGTGGTGAACCTTCCCTGGAATGGCCGGCCGACCAAAATTACCCCAAAAGCACAGCCACGACTCATCCAAGAGGTCACAAAAGACCTCACAACAACATCCAAAGAACTGCAGGCCTCACTTGCCTCAGTTAAGGTCAGTGTTCATGACTTCACCATAAGAAAGACTGGGCAAAAATGGCCTGCATGGCAGAGTTCCAAGACGAAAACCACTGCTGAGCAAAAAGAACATAAAGGCTTATCTCAGTTTTACCAGAAAACATCTTGATGATCTCCAAGACTTGTGGGAAAATACTCTGAACTGACGAGACAAAAGTTGAACTTTTTGGAAGGTGTGTGTCCCATTACATCCAGTATAAAAGTAACAGCATTTCAGAAAAGGAACATCATACCAACAGTAAAATATGGTGGTGGTAGTGTAATGGCCTGGGGCTGTTTTGCTGCTTCAGGACCTGGAAGACTTGCTGTGGTAAATGGAACCATGAATTCTGCTGTCTATCAAAAAATCCTGAAGGAGAATGTCCAGCCATCTGAACAAATGAGAAACAAAGTAATTGAGATCTATCAGTCTGGAAAAGGTTATAAAGCCTTTTCTAAAGCTTTGGGACTCCAGCAAACCACAGTGAGAGCCACTATCCACAAATGGTAAAAACATGGAACAGTGGTGAACCTTCCCTGGAATGGCCGGCCGACCAAAATTACCCCAAAAGCACAGCCACGACTCATCCAAGAGGTCACAAAAGACCTCACAACAACATCCAAAGAACTGCAGGCCTCACTTGCCTCAGTTAAGGTCAGTGTTCATGACTTCACCATAAGAAAGACTGGGCAAAAATGGCCTGCATGGCAGAGTTCCAAGACGAAAACCACTGCTGAGCAAAAAGAACATAAAGGCTTATCTCAGTTTTACCAGAAAACATCTTGATGATCTCCAAGACTTGTGGGAAAATACTCTGAACTGACGAGACAAAAGTTGAACTTTTTGGAAGGTGTGTGTCCCATTACATCCAGTATAAAAGTAACAGCATTTCAGAAAAGGAACATCATACCAACAGTAAAATATGGTGGTGGTAGTGTAATGGCCTGGGGCTGTTTTGCTGCTTCAGGACCTGGAAGACTTGCTGTGGTAAATGGAACCATGAATTCTGCTGTCTATCAAAAAATCCTGAAGGAGAATGTCCAGCCATCTGTTCGTGATCTCAAGCTGAAGCACACTTGGGTTCTGCAACAGGGCAACGTTTCAAAACACACCAGCAAGTCCACTTGTGAATGGCTTAAGAAAAGCAAAATGAAGACTTTGGAGTGGCCTAGTCAAAGTCCTGACCCAAGTCCAATTGAAATGCTGTGGCATGACCTTAAAAAGGCAGTTCATGCTCGACACCCCCCCCCCCCCCACCGATGTTGCTGAATTACAACAATTCTGCAAAGATGAGTGGGCCAAAATTCCTCCACAGCGCTGTAAAAGACTCATTGCCAGTTATTGAAAACGCTTGATTGCAGTTGTTGCTGCCAAGGGTGGCCCACACAGTTATTAGGTTTAGGGGACAATCACTTTTTCACACACGGCCATGGAGGTTTGGATTTTTTTTTCCTTAACCCTTTAACTGCCCTAGGTGCCCTGTGGTGCCTGGGGCAATGCAAGGCAACTCAAAGTCCCCCCAGTGGTCAAGAGTAGTAAAAAATTTGTCAATAAAATAGTTCAGATTTCCAAGGCTATAACTTGAAAGTTACAAGAGACAATGGCTTACTGTCAATTAGAAAGATGTAGAATATGATCCAAAGTTTCAGATAGGAATAAATTTATGCATCTAATTTGCATAATGTCACGGCAGCTATATAAATTACATAACTCAGTCAAAAGTGGACTTTGGACACATTTACATAAAGAATGGTCTGGTTTTTTTGACGCCGATTTGTCTACAGGGGTATGTTTTTATCTAATCTTCAAAGGATATGAACCAGAAAAACAATAAAATGTCAGAAAAACATATTTCTCTCTTACCCGTTAGCAGGAGGGGGGCTCGCCCGCCCACGTGACCAGTCCGTTTTCATCCATCATCGCCGATGTTTGTGTGTTTGCTCATTTCGTTCGTTTGTCATTTACACCATGAACCAACATCTACAAACTCTTATGATTACCCCACGTGAATTTCGTTTGTATTACGTGGCTATTTTTTCTGTTTGGTGCATTTTTCCTGTGGGAATCCATGCCGTTCGTGGGCACCGCCATCTTGATACAGGGAGCTCAGTTTTTTGTTACATCGACCTCGATGTAACACGTTTACTTAGTAATTTACACCCATGTACCACATCTACAAACTCTTATGATTATCCTTATGATCATCTACAAACTCTTATGATTATCCCACGTGAATTCGTTTGTCATTTACACCATGAACCAACATCTACAAACTCTTATGATTACCCCACGTGAATTTCGTTTGTATTACGCGGCTATTTTTCCTGTTTCATGCAATTTCCGTCATCATCTCTGCCACAATGGCCGATCATGAAGGCATACATATTGGTGTGTGAGCTCAAAGCAGAAAAAGGAAGAATAATAATGAGGATTTCTCCTTCTTTGCTGCATTCCATGTCAGCCATGATTTCTTCGGCACGTGTCTGCCACCTTCTAAACTGTCAGATCAATAGAGGTTAGTACAAATTCTCAGTATAGCCGGGGGACGTCAATAAGTTGATACGTACAGTTGCTGCACTGTGCCACTGGGGGCACGTGACCCATCCATTTAATCTGGGCAGTTAAAGAGTTAATAATAAACACCTTCATTTAAAAACTGCATTTTGTGACTTCTGGTCTGGACGCCATGGTGATAGCAACTTAACGCTGAAGCTCCCAGACCCAATCCAGGAAAACATCTTCAAAATCAGATTTAACGGATTTTTGGAAGAATAAAAATCAAAAGACAAAAACACCATGCCTAACCAAAAACAGAAGAAACTGACATTCCCCAGGCCAGGACGCGCAGCGGCCGCAGAATCTGAACCGGAGGACCTCCGTTCAGAAGACGAGGAGCTGAACGTAGCTAACAAGAAGGTTAGCTTGAAATCGCTATTTGATGAATTGTGGCGATTTCGGGCCGAATTTCATGAATTCAGAGAGGAATTAAAAAGGACGAACAGCAGAGTGGAACAGGCCGAGAACCGAATCTTGGAAGCTGAAGAAAGAATTAGAGTGCTTGAAGATTCTATGCTGGATTTACACAAAAAACAGTCAAGGCTGGAGGCTAAGCTAACCGACCAAGAAGGAAGACAGAGACGAGACAACATTAGAATTCACGGTCTGAAAGAAGGAGCTGAAGATAGTTTCAACACAATGGCGGAATGCATGGAATCCTTACTGAGAGAGAAGTTGGATATTCCACAAACCACTGATTTGAAGATAGAAAAGGCCCATCGTACATTAGCCGCAAAGCCAGCGGCAGAAGCGCCCCCACGTTCGGTGGTGGTAAGATTCTCCGATTTCAAAATAAAACAAGAGGTTGTAAGACAGGCTTGGCAGAAAAAAGGATTTATGCATCAAGAGAGAAAAGTCTTCGTGGAGCACGATTACACCCCGGAGGTACTTAAAAAGCGACGGGAATATAACGACGCCAAAAAGGTACTACGGGAACAGAATCTACGCTTTCAGATGCCATTTCCTGCGAAGTTAAGGGTCTTTTACGGTGAAGAGTCATGTCTCTATAATTCGGCGGAAGAAGCAACAATTGACATGGCGAGAAGAGGGCTCCCGGTATCGGTGTTTAAACCCGCAGCAGACCTGAGCGAGAGGATCAGAGCTCAAACGTGGTCCACTCAGAGACCTTCAAAATCCACGGGCCAGCAGCGGGAAACCCAGCCCCAGAGCTACAAAGATAAGCTTTCCAGTTCCAGGAAGGAATAGCAAACTTTTTGTTTTTTTCTTTTCAGTCATTCTGCACTTCCATCCCCCCTCCTACAAGGTAACAAACATTAAAGGAGATGCAGAATCAGCATGTGGTAAAACCTTTCATGGCGCAGTTATAGCATTCGAAACAAATGTCTTCTTAATTTAAAGGAAAAAAAAAAAATCAATCTTGTTAAAATGGAAATGTGACAAGGACCCACATGTTCTCCCCACACTAACAAATACCGTATTAGAGTGAATGTTTGCTGTGATGGGGGTGGGAGGGTGCACACAATCTCATAGGGTATAGGCATAAAAAAAAAAAAAAAAAATCATTACAAATTCAGATTGGGATCTGAAATTCACGTTAAAAACATGGGACAACTTACAGGGGTAAGAGAGGGCCCTCAACACGTAACAGAGTTTGAGGAATTTCCCTCAGAGCCTACACTCCATCAGGGCTCTTACAGGGTCTTTAAAGAGACCCCAGCTCAGGAAGTTTTTTTGACAGTTTTTTGTTTTAAAGTTTCGTACACTATGTTCTTAATGTTTTTTATGTTCTTAATGTTCTTTCAGTTTCTGAGTAGCAAAAAAGAGGGCCACCACACTGTTATACTAAATAAGAAAATACAATGGAGAAACAGGGTGTAACCAAAATAGTCTCATATAATGTAAAAGGGATCCTGAATCCAGTTAAAAGATCCAAGATTCTACGCAAAATGAAAAAAGACAAAGCAGAAATAATATTTTTACAAGAAACCCACCTAACAGACGTGGAACACACTAAACTCAATAGACAAGGGTTTAAAATGATCTCTTCATCTTCATATAAGTCAGGGAGGAGGAGGGGAGTAGCGACATTGATATCAACCAAAATTACATTTGAAAAAAAAAAAAATCAGAACACAAAGATAAAGAAGGGAGGTACAGTTTGGTAATTGGGCGGCTAGAGGGAGAAGGTATCACCCTGCTGAATGTATATGCACCACCAGGGGCTAAATGGAAATTTTATAAAAATATATTCGACCTAATGATAACTAAAGCCCAAGGTTTAGTGATATGTGGTGGAGACTTCAATCTAAGACTGAACCCATACTGGGATGCAACAGGTAATTCTTCACATCAAAATAACACTCCAAGTAGGAAAACTCGGACGCTATTAAAAGAAATGGGAATCTGTGATGTGTGGAGGGAACTCAACCCCAATGTAAAAGATTATACTTTTTATTCAACGCCACATTCATCTTACTCAAGGATTGATTACTTTTTTATGTTTAATAGAGACATTGGAAGAGTAAAAACATGTAAAATAGGACTGATGGATCTCTCCGACCACAGTCCGATATATATGGACTTAAACATCCAAAAATACACAAATAATACATTTTCCTGGAGGTTGAATTCAAATGTCCTGAAAGGACCACTGAAAGATGAATTGGAATCAGATATTCTCAGATATTTGGAAGAAAACGATAATGGAGAAGTATCCCCTTTAATACTGTGGAATGCGTGCAAAGCTGTAATAAGGGGAAAAATTATTGCAAAACTGACATCCCAAAAGAAACTGAGATAAGAAAAACTAATCACATTAGAGTCAGAACTCAAGAACCTAGAAAAAAAACACAAAGGCAACACTCATTCTAATGACTCGCTCAAGATTAAAGAAATTAAAGATCAAATAAATGAGATCTACACAATAGAAATCCAGAAGAAACTTACACTTCTGAAACAAAAACACTATGAAGCAGGCAGTAAATCGGCAAAATTACTAGCCTATAAATTGAGGAAACAACAAACAGAAAGAGCAATCTACAAAATCAGAGACCCAGTATCAAAGGAAATAAAATTCAGAATTCAGGATATTCTTAAAAGCTTCGAGAATTACTATAAGAACTTATCAGAATCAGAATCAGATTTATTGCCATTGTTCATGTAGTACACAAACTAGGAATTTGTCTCGGTGCAATGCTGCAACATTAAACATGATAAAATAAAAGAAATAAACTATACATGCAATAAAGTGTAGAATAAGAGAGTAATACTGGTCCGCAGTTAAAATATATTAGCGAGCAGCAGATAATGTGGAGAACCATATAGTGCAGTCGGTAATGCAGGAAGAAAACAGTGATGATTGACATGAGTCTGGTTGAGCTGCTGTACATAGTGCACGAGAGTCAATAAGTCACTTAGTGTTCAGCAGTCTGATGGCAGAGGGGAAGAAGCTGTTCATGTGACGGGAGGTTTTAGTCTGGATGGACCGAAGTCTTCTACCTGAGGGGAGGGGGGCAAACAGTACGTGACCAGGGTGTGAGGGATCGGCTATGATCCGGCCAGCACGCCTCCGGGTCCTGGAGATGTACAGATCCTGGAGAGATGGGAGCTTGCAGCCGATCACCTTCTCAGCAGTGCAACCTTATACAGTGATCCCTCACTTATCGCGGTTAATGGGTTCCAGAACCGACCGCGAAAAGTGAAAAACCGCAAAGTAGCGTCACCCCTAATGACGTCACCCATAAATAACACATACGTTCATTCGCTCACTCTCTCTCATATGATACGTGTGTGTGTGTAAGTGTACATACATACGTAGATGTAAATAAAGTGTACAAAAATATGTTTTTAGAACTCTTCTATTTTTATAACAAGATACGTAACTCAAGATGAAGATGATTTACGTACTGCACAGGTTAATGAGAGCTTTACTGCTCCTCAGGTGACGCCTCATCGTCAGGTGCTAGAGGCGTAGGATTGTCGAGGGCAGCTGCAGGAGGTGGCGTAGTGGCTTGACGGGAAGACTATTTCACACAAAAAGGGACAAGAGAACAGCGAAAAGTTCCACGCTGCGAGACTAGCGATAAAGAACAATGAATGCGGTCTTCCTTCGGTGGGTATGGGCGCTCTGCAGGGAGAGAAGCTGGGTAAAACGTCTCGGCCAATCAGCTTGCGAGGTAAAACGTCTCGGCCAATCAGCTTGCGAGATTTCCGAGCAGTGAAGAGGTGGGCGGAGAGGAGTGGAGCGGTGGTCAGAGAGGTGGATTTTGAGTTGAGCGGCTGTCCGTGTTGATACCTGATGTTCTAATGTAGTCTCCCTGCCTTCTGCTAGCGCCCGTCCATTTTTTCTCAATTTTGAATTTTTGATGAATATTTCTGAAAAATCCGCGATGCACTGAGGGCGCGAAAGGTGAAGCGCGAAGTAGCGAGGGATCACTGTACTCCCACAAAATACATAAAAACGCATCCGAGACATTCCTAAACACATTAAACCTTCCCCAACTTACGGAGTCACAAAATAAAACACTACTGTCAGAAATACAACCTAAAGAATTGGAAAAAGCAATTATGAAACTTAAAGCTAACAAATCCCCAGGAGCAGATGGCTATACAGCAGAGTGATACAAAACCTTTAAACAGCAACTATCTCCTCTCCTCCTGAAAACATTCAACTATGTCCTCCACACAGGGGAAATCCCCCCCTCCTGGAGAGAAGGGGTCATTGCAGTTATACCTAAACCTGAAAAGGATAAACTAGAATGCTCCAACTACAAACCAATCAGTGTATTAAATCAGGACTATAAGCTTTTTACCATTATCCTTGCCAAAGGGTTAGAAAACATACTGACAGACTTAATTCACTTAGACCAAACAGGTTTTATAAGACAAAGACAGACACAAGACAACATTAGACGCACTTTACACATAATTCATCATATAAAAAAATATAACTTAAATGCAGTCATATTGAGATTAGATGCTGAAAAAGCATTCGATTCGGTTGACTGGTCTTTCCTATATAGAATCTTATCCAGTTTCAATTTTCATAACAACTTCATTAGAACTATACAGGCATTATATAAAAAACCAACAGCTAAAATAAGGATTAACGGTAATTTATCATCATCTTTTGAGCTGGAAAGAGGATTTCGTCAGGGCTGCCCCCCGTCTCCACTGCTCTTTGCAATCTTCATAGAACCTCTGAGCCAATGGATAAGACAAAATCAAGAAATTCAAGGTATTACACTTGGTCAGAAGGAACATAAAATAGCACTCTTTGCTGATGACATTTTAATGTACCTAGGGCAGCCGGACACTTCTTTACCAGAACTAATCTCAGTTTTTTCAGACTATGGAGATTTATCAGGGTACAAATTAAACATGCATAAAACCCAAGTTTTAACATTCAACTATGACCCAAATCATTATTCACTAAGTGAACCCAAAACTAACTGGGAGATGGAATCTATGAAATATCTGGGGGTCAATATCCCGAAACAACTCAACAAAATTATAACACTAAACTATGATCCACTGGTGACAAAAATAAAATCTGACCTAGCAAGATGGAATATGATACCATTCTTAGGTGCTGCACAAAGAATTGAAGCAGTCAAAATTAATATACTTCCACGTCTTCTATACCTTTTCCAAACAATACCGGTAGAACCTCCCAAAAAAACATGGCAGGAGCTGGACAGAAGGATCTCAAGATTCATATGGCAGGGCAAGAGACCTAGAATCAGATATAGAACCTTACAGCTAAACAAAGACAAAGGTGGGCTCGCGCTGCCAAATATCAGGGACTATTTTAAAGCCGCACAAATTAAAACTTTAATAGAGATATGTAACCCAGTCTACACTGCACAATGGAAGGAGATCGAATGCCAAATAAGTGACATCCCCCTACAGGCGATAATAGGGAACAATGCCTTACCTAAACTCTTGAATAACACTAACCCGTGGATAGAGACCCCACTAAAAATTTGGTTTAAGATAGTCAGAGAGAATCAAGCTAAAGAGCCCTATCGACTTCTGCAATGGATTGCCTATGATCTAGACTTTACCCCCAATAAAACAGACACTAGATTTAAAGAGTGGAAAGAGAAGGGGCTGATAAAATATTACGATTTTTTTTAAGGGGCAAACTTTAAGAAGTTTTGAAGATTTGAAAAAACAAGGTCTAATAAATCAAGATCTTTACAGGTTCTTTCAGCTTAGACACCACATAAACAATATACTTAAAAAGGAGGATTTGGAAAGGGCCCAGTCAGGTGTTCTGAAGGTCTTCTTAATGGCATATAAAGGGATCCCAGGGATCAGATACATTTCTAAAATATACCAAGGTCTTCAAGACTTAAAAGGAGACAACACATCATATATAAAAGACAGATGGGAAAAAGAGGGGAATTTCACTTTACAACTGTAAATATGGGAAAAGCTAAATAAACAGCAATGGAAAAGTACCTCATCCCTGCAGTGGAGAGAATTTGGATGGAAAAATTTGGTAAGATTTTTCAGAACACCTGCACAAAACAAATTTACCCATAAGGGGTTGAACTGTTGGCGCTTGTGTGGTGAAAAGACTGCAAATCATTTTCATGTGTTTTGGTCATGCCCAGTTATCCACCAATATTGGACCAATGTACAGACAATATTGTGGAAAATATTCAAAATAACAGTTCCCTTTTCTTTTGTAACTTTGTATCTGGGTTTACTACCGGACTCACTGGAAAGACGAGGAGATAAATACTTATTCAATGTTTTAATATTGGCAAGTAAAAAAGCCCTAACTAAAAAATGGATGTTGAAGGACTGTCCTACACCTGAAGATTGGATTAACGTGATTCAAGACATTTACTCGATGGAAAAGTTGACATTCGCACTGAGACAGGACATGGATGGGTTCTTGAACTCTTGGCAACCCTGGATCGCATATGTGTCTTCCACTAGATCTAATCCTTGACAAATACCATTTCAATAATGGTCCCGCTCTTTGTTCCAACGCTACTCAGATGCTCTTTTACTTTTAATTACTTAATTTTCTGTTTGTTTGTTTTTTGCTGTTCTGTTTGTTTTTTTTGTTTTTTTTATTTTATTCTCTTTAATTTCACTTTTTCTTTCACTTTAAAAAAAAGGGGGGGTGTTGTAATAATTATCCTACCAATGTTGTCAAATAGCAAAAAATAAGGGAACATGTGATGAAAATGTAAACAATGCAATGCTGTAATGACCTGTATACCCTTTACAAAAACTTAAAAAAAACAAAAACAAAAAAAAAAACTGCATTTTGTGTTTACTTGTGTTATCTTTGTCTAATATTTAAATTTGTTTGATGTCTGTCTCTCTATGTCGGCCCTGCGATGGACTGGCGATCTGTCCAGGGTGTGCCCTGCCTCTCGCCCAAGATGCTGGGATAGGCTCCAGCCCCCCCGCGACCCGAAAAGGATTAAGAGGAAGAAGACGGATGGATGGATCTGAAACATTTAAGTGTGACATACAAAAAAATGAGAAATCAGGAAGGGGGCAAACACTTTTTCCACACCACTGTATATCCACTATCCCTCCTCTGCACATGTCCAACACCAGCTCAGCCTTGCCTCTTACTTCGTCTCCAAACCACTCAACCTAAGCTGTTCCTCTGATATACTCATTTCTAATCATGTGCCCCCAGTCAGTCCCAGTGAAAATCTTAGCATCTTCAACTTTCAACAGTGCCATCATCCATACATCTTCCCTTTCACTCTAGCTGCTATCCTTCTGTCACAAATCACCCCTCACACTTGTCTCCACCCTACCTGCACTCTCGTTACCTCTCTTGTACACTGTCCCTTGCTTTGAATGGTTGACCCCAGGTATTTAAACTCATCTTTGTTCACTATCTCTACTCCTTGCATCTTCACTGTTACACCCATCTCCCTCTCATTCACACACATCTATCCTGTCTTGCTTCTACTGAATTTCACTCCACTTCTCTCCAGTGCATACCCCCACAAATGTAAACTAATAAAAAAAACACCAATGTCCATCCTTAACTGTATGTATATTGTAAATTGCAAGAGACACTATTCAAAAGTAATGTACTGATAATACCCACAACCTGAGTAATTACATTCTGCATGATGAAATATTTAACTTTTCATCTGAAACTCATAAAAACCAAAGAACATACAGAACACACCAGCTGAGACCTCATTAAAAAGAATACTGTAACATATACAGTGGGGCAAAAAAGTATTTAGTCAGCCATCAATTGTGCAAGTTCTCCCACTTAAAAGATGAGAGGTCTCCAATTTTCATCATAGGTATACCTCAACTATGAGAGACAAAATGAGGAAAAAAAAAATCCAGAAAATCACACTGAAGGATTTTTAACGAATTAATTGGTAAATTCCTCGGTAAAATAAGTTCAATTCAATTCAATTCAATTCAACTTTATTTATATAGCGCCATTTCACAACAACAGTCATCTCATAGCACTATCAACTGTAGGGAGGACCCCCACAGTTGCAGAAAGACCCCAGCAATCAGGCGATCCCCTGTGAGCAAGCACTTGGCGACGGTGGAGAGGAAAAACTCCCATTTAACAGGAAGAAACCTCCAGCAGAACCAGGCTCAGGGAGGGGCAGTCATCTGCTGCGACTGGCTGGGGGGTGAGGGGATAGAGAAGAAGAAAAGAACAGACATGTAGAGAGCAAACAGCACGATGGGGACTCAATCTATGGGAGAGAACAAACAAATGTTAATGACCAGCAAAAAAAAAATATTTCATAGAGAGTGAGGAAAGGAGTGAGGCCCAGTGCATTACTGGAGGTCCCCCGGCTGACTAAACCTATTAGCAGCATAACTAAGGGAGGGTTCAGAAAACACATGATCCCTCCCTAATTGTAGGCTATATCAAAAAGGTAGGTTTTAGCCCTATTCTTAAAAACAGAGATCGAGTCTGACTCCCGAATCCAGATTGGCAGCTGATTCCACAGGAGAGGAGCTTGATAACTGAAGGCTCTGCCTCCCATTGTACTTTTGGAGATTCTAGGTATTACAAGTAAACCTGCATTTTGGGAGCGTAGTGCTCTGTTAGGATGATACGGTAGTATCAGATCTTTTAAATAAAAAGGAGCCTGATTGTTTAGAGCTTTGTAAGTAAGAAGAAGGATTTTAAACTTAATTCTAAACTCTATGGGAAGCCAATGAAGGGAGGCCAGAACCGGAGAGATATGATCTCTCTTTCTAGTACCTGTTAAAACTCTTGCTGCAGCATTTTGGATCAGCTGAAGACTTTTTAAAGATGTTTTAGGACAACCTGATAATAAAGAATTACAATAATCTAATCTCGAGCTAACAAAAGCGTGGATCAGCTTCTCAGCATCACTCTGAGACAAGATGCTCCTAATCTTGGCAATATTACGCAAATGATAGAAGGCAGTCTTAGAAACAAATTTAATATGTGAATTGAAGGACAAATCCTGATCAAAAATAACTCCAAGGTTCCTCACAGAGCTATTAAGAGAAAGAGTAACTGCATCCAAACTGAAAGTTTGATTTGGAAAGGAATTTCTAAGGTTTTTTGGACCAACAAGAATGACTTCAGTCTTATCTGAATTTAATAGCAGGAAATTACAAGTCATCCAAACTTTGATTTCCTTAAGACAGGCTTCTAACTTGGCTAATTGATTAGTATCATCTGGCTTCATTGACAGGTATAATTGTGTGTCATCTGCATAACAGTGAAAATGTATACAGTGCTTTCTAATAATGTTGCCTAACGGAAGCATATATAAACTAAAAAGAGTAGGGCCAAGCACAGATCCCTGTGGAACTCCATGACTAAGCTTTGAGCTGAGAGAAAACTCATCATTTACATGAACAAACTGGAACCTATCAGATAAATAAGATCTAAACCACTGCAACGAAGTTCCATTAAGTCCAACATAGTGTTCTAATCTATCAAGTAGAATATTATGATCAATAGTATCAAAAGCTGCACTAAGATCTAAAAGAACAAGTACAGAAACTAGTCCATTATCAGATGCAATGAGGAGGTTGTTAGTGACCTTCGCTAAGGCTGTTTCAGTGCTATGATGGATTCTAAACCCAGATTGAAACTCCTCAAATAAACCATTTCCCTGCAGGTGGTCAAATAATTGCATAGCAACAACTCTTTCTAAGATTTTTGAAATGAAAGGGAGATTAGAGATTGGTCTATAGTTAGCTAAAGCTCCTGGATCTAGCGTTGGCTTTTTGAGTAAGGGTTTAATTACAGCCGTTTTAAAAGCCTGCGGTACATGGCCTAAAGTTAATGAAGAATTGATTATATGAAGAATAAAGCTACCAATAAGTGGGAAGACTTCTTTAAATAACCTGGTAGGAATAGGGTCTAAAAGACAAGTTGAAGGTTTGGATGAGGAAACTATTTTGTCTAACTCACAAAGGTCGATTGGAGTAAACTCATCAAGACAGACATCAATAGAAGGAGTTGTAGTAGTTACAGTATTTAAGTTAACTGTGGGAAGAATCTGATTGATTTTATCTCTGATGGATGAAATTTTATTATTGAAAAAGTTCATAAAGTCCTGACTAGTAAGCTCTAAGGGGATGCTAGGATTGACAGAGTCCTGACTCTTTGTCAACCTGGCTACAGTACTGAAAAGAAACCTGGGATTATTCTTGTTCTCTTCTATTAATGCAGAGTAATAACTCGTTCTAGCTTTTCTAAGAGATTTTTTATAAATTAAAAGATGATTTCTCCAAGCTAAATAGATTTCATCTAAATTAGTAGAGCGCCATTTTCTTTCTAATTGACGAGTCTTCTGTTTTAAGCTACGAGTTTCTGTGTTGAACCAAGGAGTTAAAAATCTCTGATTAGACTTTTTCTTTTTTAAGGGGGCCACCAAGTCTCGAGCCTGATGCAGAGAAGCTGAAACACTATCCACCATGTTATCAATTACAGAAGGAGCAAGCTGTCTATAGCTTATTTCTGTTGTGTTGACACATGGCATAGAGGAAACAATCTGCATAAATTTGGAAACAGCATCATCTGAGAGGCATCTACTGTTATAATATTTTTCTTTAGGAGCCAAATAGTCAGAAATAGTAAAATCAAAGGTTAACAGACAATGGTCTGACAGTACAGGGTTATGAGGAGACACTACCAGATTTTCTATTTCTATGCCATATGTCAGAACAAGGTCCAATGTATGGTGGAGGTAATGAGTAGAATTTCCTACTTTCTGAGAAAACCCAATCGAGTCTAATATTGAATTAAAAGCCACATTAAGGCAGTCACTATCTACATCCACATGTATATTAAAGTCCCCTACTATAATTATTCTATCAGATTTCAGCACTAAATCAGCTAAGAAATCAGGAAATTCGGATAAAAATTCTGAATAGGTTGATGGGGGACGATAAACTATGGCAAATAAAATTGGGTTTAACCTGGAATTGCTAAAGTGCCCAATACTGAGGACCAGGCCCTCAAAGGAATTATAACATGTTTTTTGCTTTACATTAACTAGTAATTTGGAATGGTAAATTGATGCTACTCCTCCTCCACGACCAGAACTTCTGGGATTTTGACAGTTTAAATAACCAGAGGGAGTTGATTCATTTAAACCAACATAATCCTCTTGTCCTAACCAAGTCTCTGTAAGGGAAATTAAATCAATCTGATGATCAATTAACAGATCATGGACTAACAGAGACTTGGGAGTTAGAGACCTAATATTTAATAAACCACATTTAATTTTTAAATTATGAGGAGGAACAGAGGCCAAATCATTCAATTTAGAGGCTTTATGTTTAATTTGAGTTTTACCAATATTTTGCTTTATCACTTTGGGATGCTTATACATTATATTTTTATTTACTTTGGAGGGAGCAGACAACGATTCTCTGATGGGGAAGACAGGGGCTAAGCTGAGGGGTGGCGGATGAAGAGGAGCTGCAGAGAGGCGTGTAAGACTGCGACTCTGCTTCCTGGTCCCAACTCTGAGTTGTCATGGTTTTGGAAATTTGGATAAAAAAGATGCCAGATTGTTAGATAAATGAGAAGCACCATCCAAAGTGGGATGAATGCTGTCTCGTCTCATAAGACCAGGTTTTCCCCAAAAAGAGCTCCAATTGTCAATGTAGCCCACGTCATTTTTAGGACACCACACAGACAGCCAGCGGTTCAAGGATGACGAGCGACTAAACATGTCATCACTGGTCAGATTGGGGAGGGGCCCAGAGAATACTACAGTGGCTGACATCGTTTTTGCAAAGTCACACACCGATTCTACATTAAGTTTCGTGACTTCCGACTGCCGGAGACGGATGTCATTAATGCCGGCGTGAATAACAATTGTGGAATATTTACAGTTACTTTTAGCCAGCATTTTCAAATTTGACTCGATGTCGCCTGCTCTGGCCCCAGGAATGCATGTGACTATGGCCGCTGGAGTCTCTAGGTTCACGTTTCTGACTACAGAGTCGCCAATGATCAGAGTTTTTTCCTCAGCGGGTGTGTCGCTGAGCGGGGAAAAACGATTAGAAACGTGAACAGGTTGGTGGTGAACCGGGGCTTTGCGACTAGGCTTCCTTCTCACCGTCACCCACCCAGTCTCCTCGCTGCAGAGGAGAGCCGGGGAACCGGTGACAGGGGTACCTAAGCTAGCTAGCTCCGCTGCAGCTAAGGGGCGTCCGTCGAGATTAACTGGCGCAGACGGTGTTTCAATGCAGCGGAGCCGGGATTCCAAATCAGACAACCTCGCCTCGAGCGCCTCAAAAAGACAACATTTATTACATTTACCGTTATCACTAAAAGAGGCAGAGGTGTAGCTAAACATCTGACAGAGAGAGCACACCAGAGGAGGAGAGGAAAGAGAGCTAGTAGCCATAGCTAGTGGCTCGAGAGCTGGAGAGCAAACCACACAGGCAGACAGCAAAACAGGAAGTGACGATACGTTACCACAAGGAAGTGACGATCTCAGCCACCTGTATTGGTCACCTACAAACAAGCAAGATTTCTGGCTCTCACAGACCTGTAACTTCTTCTTTAAGAGGCTCCTCTGTCCTCCACTTGTTACCTGTAGTAATGGCACCTGTTTGAACTCGTTATCAGTATAAAAGACACCTGGTCCACAACCTCAAACAGTCAGACTCCAAACTCCACTATGGCCAAGACCAAAGAGCTGTCAAAGGACACCAGAAACAAAATTGTAGACCTGCACCAGGCTGGGAAGACTGAATCTGCAATAGGTAAGCAGCTTGGTGTGAAGAAATCAACTGTGGGAGCAATTATTAGAAAATGGAAGACATACAAGACCACTGATAATCTCCCTCGATCTGGGGCTCCACGCAAGATCTCACCCCCTGGGGTCAAAATTATCACAAGAAAGGTGAGCAAAAATCCCAGAACCACATGGGGGGACCTAGTGAATGACCTGCAGAGAGCTGGGACCAAAGTAACAAAGGCTACATCAGAAACACACTACACCGCCAAGGACTCAAATCCTGCAGTGCCAGACATGTCCCCCTGCTTAAGCCAGTATATGTCCAGGCCCGTCTGAAGTTTGCTAGACAGCATTTGGATGATCCAGAAGAGGATTGGGAGAATGTCATATGGTCAGATGAAACCAAAATAGAACTTTTTAGTAAAAACTCAACTTGTCGTGTTTGGAGGAGAAAGAACACCATACCTACTGTGAAGCATGGGGGTGGAAACATCATACTTTGGGGCTGTTTTTCTGCAAAGGGACCAGGACAACTGATCCGTGTAAAGGAAAGAATGAATGGGGCCATGTATCGTCAGATTTTGAGTGAAAACCTCCTTCCACCAGCAAGGCCATTGAAGATGAAACGTGGCTGGGTCTTTCAGCATGACAATGATTCCAAACACACCGCCCGGGCAATGAAGGAGTGGCTTCGTAAGAAGCATTTCAAGGTCCTGGAGTGGCCTAGCCAGTCCCAGATCTCAACCTCATAGAAAATCTTTGGAGGGAGTTGAAAGTCTGTGTTGCCCAGCGACAGCCCCAAAACATCACTGCTCTAGAGGAGATCTGCATGGAGGAATGGGCCAAAATACCAGCAACAGTGTGTGAAAACCTTGTGAGAACTTACAGAAAATGTTTGACCTCTGTCATTGCCAACAAAGGGTATATAACAAAGTACTGAGATGAACTTTTGTTATTGACCAAATACTTATTTTACCGAGGAATTTACCAATTAATTCATTAAAAATCCTTCAATGTGATTTTCTGGATTTTTTTTTTCCTTATTTTGTCTCTCATAGTTGAGGTATATCTATGATGAAAATTGGAGACCTCTCTCATCTTTTAAGTGGGAGAACTTGCACAATTGGTGGCTGACTAAATACTTTTTTACCCCACTGTAAGTTCATCATCTTTATGAAACAATTCTTTACATTCCAGTGTTATATATCTGACTTACAAAGAACTAAATTTCTAGATGTGAATTTTGCTTCCATCACCACGGATTAGAGAACAGAGGAGTTTACATTTGCATTCAAGAGAGGTAAGCTTTAGGCAAACAGGATAAAAAGATTCAGGATAAACCTCCACTTCTAAGAAAACACTTTAATTAGATGGGTGAAGTTAAAACAGCAGTATGTTGCAACAGGGAAGCTTTCACAGAACAACACTGTAAGCAAGATGAGATAAAGTCTGATTAAATCAAATTTGACTTTATTGCCCATCAATAAAGTCAAAGTCTGTCAAAGTTACAAATGGGTGATTCATTATCCTGATGTTAAACTCGGTTTTATTAGAAAATAATATCTACATGTTTACAGAACAAAACAGAAATAAAACAGCTCATATTTCTATGAAGACATCACCAGTTTTACTTTGCTGCAGAAGCTCCTGTAGCCTGTAATAAAGAGGCTGCCCTCTGCTGCTCACTCACCTTTCTGCAGAGTCTGAGCTCGGGACTCCCTGCCCATACCAGAGATGTGTGCATCACCAAAAGAAGGGATTTTAGCTCCGGCTACAAAACAGAAGACGCATACATGCAAATTTTAGCATAGAAAGATGCTGGACTTCTAAAATCTAAAATGACTAGACTACAGGGTTGCAACCAGTTATGTGCCAAAGCTTTTAGTCTATATATCATGAACAAAATGAAGCAGAAATATCCTCAAATTTGGAAACCGAAACAAACAATAGTCCCTTGCCTAAACAGAATTGGATAACTTGACAATGCAGCTTTATTTCACCTGTTTCTAGGATTATTTTCCTATTCAAGTTAAAGATTCACGAAAATTTAAGATTAAATTGACAGATTTTTCATGGAGAAAAAAATTCATTGGCATTTTAATATATCAATATGTGCAAGCCAAATTATTCTTTAAAAAGATTTTCCACTAATCAATAAGTTAACGCGCAGAATTTATTGTATTTATTCAAAAACAAAAGATTAAACGTTTAAAATAGTCTTTACAGCGTTGTGTAACCGCTCCATCTAGTGGACGGAGAGATGAACTGCACCAATAAAACTGAAGCGCTTCTGCACATTCAGCAGGATTAAAACGAAGGCTGAAGGTCAGAGATAAGGTAAATGTGGAGCTAAATGTTACACACAGATAAGCAGTAGGACTCACATTAACAACCAAGAGCCACACTCTTCCAAACATCCACTGACCAGCACAAACTACATTTTTATCAGGGTATCATTCTGAGCTTCACAAATCATGAAGGTCAAATCCATTTTAGTGTTTTTTGTTTTGTTTTTTTTAAATTCTGTGTGAATAAAGAACACACAAAAACTTTGTGCTTTGAAAGTAAGCCCACCTAAATAGTGTTTCAGAATTGTTAATGACTCCAAAGCACCAGAAATCACAGCAAAAAGAAGGATAATCTTTTACAGAGCAGAGCCACTAACAATCAAATGCAACACAATATACAGCTGGAATTCTACAAGAATCTACCCATCCCTTTATTATGGTGCAGTGAAAGTCATTAGGCAAAAGAGTAGAACTGTAGATTACAAAATCACATTTGGTATAAATTTTGGTCCTGATGACACAAATCCATTAAATAGTAATAAATGTTGTAGTTCAATCAGCTTTGAGCTTTCAGTCACTTCAACTCGCTTCGGTTAGTGGTCTGATCTCAGCTTCTGTTAAATAGATAAACAACTGAAAGTCAAAATGGTAATAAAATTAAATCCAATCTAATCAATAATAACCATTTTCATTAATCATTGTTTGGGTGATTAATTTACAGACTCTTCCCCTGTCAAAACAGACTTATATCTCTGGTAAAGAAGGTGTTAATTATATACTCCAAAACTGCTAAATTATCTTTAATTTCAATCTACATCCTTTTATTTTTTGATGAAAATTTAAGTTTTCTTTGGGTACATGAGTATCATATGCACATGGAGAAATTCTGATACAAGCATTTTATATAATGTCAATCCTGGACCCGAGACGGTAATGGAACAAAACTACCAACATGAGGCAAGTTGAGGCTGTGAGTTCATCAATATTCTCCGAGGGCTAAGATGACTGTACTCCCAAAACTCTTAGACACAGTCAAATAGGGGTGGGAATCACAAGGGACCTCACGATTCAGATCGCGATTCTTGGGTCACTATTCGATCCTTTCACAATTCAATAATCATGACAACTGAACGTCACAATCCCATATATTTCAAATTTTTTCACCTTATTCAACCTCACATCATGTCCCAAAGTAAAACTGCTGACATCTCTTTCATATAATAAAGTCTTCTCTGGGCTTCATTTTTTGTGGAGACGCATCTTTGCACACAGGGAAGGTGGTGGACGGTGCTGTTTGGAATAGACTCCCACTCCAGGCACATCTAGCTGACTCTGTGGGCGCTTTCAAAAAGCAGCCGAAAACTTTTTTGTTTAACAAGGATTTCCGTTGAGTTTCAACTACTTTTTAATGGGAAGTCTGATATTTTTTAATTATTTTAATCTTGGGTTTTGTTTTTGCATTTTTAAAATGATTTTTATCTATCAACTTCCTTTTATTCCATTTTATTGTGCAGCACTTTGTGACTATATGTCTGTGAAAAGCGCTTCATAAATAAACTTACTTGACGCTTGGAGGAAAAGCTCCATGCCAGCGTCTCTTTAGCTTAGTCGTTGCTAATGCTAATCCAAGACATGAGTGGCCTGCTGTCTTCAGTGTTTTTTTTCTTTTTTTCATCCAGCACTTCTTGCAGGTTGTGTGTCATGTCAAGGTCTTTTCTTCCATTTTTGTTATAAAATCCAAAAAGGCCCAACATTTGAGTTAACTGCTTCCTAATGTTCAAAGCTGGCTGCAAATCACCCAGACAAGCTCAGACTTCATTTGAATGGGTGTTTGCTTTGCACCATCTAGTGGACTGAAAACGCTACTGATTAACTGATAACCCAAAAGTATATGTGTGTGCATTTTTTTTTTTTTAAATGAAAGATCGATCCGTGCGTTCATGGATCGATGCATTGTCACCAGTGCCAAGTATCGTGATCCATCACTGAGTCGATCTTTTGTCCCCACCCCTACCGTCATATATACGACTAGACCGTTACCAGCCTATTTTTAATATAGCCATGGACATAAAGTCACACTATGTTTCTATGATGCAGAAAATGAACAAAAACCTCATCTTTCTGAAAGCAAGTTCACAATTTTGTTATTAATTTTATCACTTTATGATTTGCAAAGGAATTCTCGGCAGCATCTGCTTTCTATGGGTTCCCCCCCCTTTTCATTTTTAGCAGGACATCGTCACCTAAACTGCCAAAATAATGTTTGTACCTGTAACTCCTACTAGATTATCAGTTTAAAAAAGTCACTATCAAATTTTTTTTGTAATATTCCACTAAATAAAATACAAATTATTCACACCTACTGTATACCTGGATTTATCTGGAACAGGAAGAACCAGTATTTACAGTGCATCCAGAAAGCATTCACAGCGCTTCACTTTTTCCACATTTTGTTTTGTTACATCCTTATTCCGAAATGGATTAAATTCATGTTTTCCTCAAAATTGTCCACACAATACCCCATAAAGACAACGTGAAAAAAGTTGAGATTTTTGCAAATTTATTAAAAATAAAAAACTAAGAAATCACATGTACATAAGTATTTACAGCTTTTGCTCAGTACTTTGTTGACGCACCTTTGGCAGCAATTACAGCCTCAAGTCTTTTTGAATATGATACCACAACCTTGGCACACCTATCTTTGGACAGTTTCGCCAATTCCTCTTTGCAGCCCCTCTCAAGCTCCATCAGACTGGATGGGAAGCATCAGTGCACAGCCATTTTCACATCTCTGCACAGATGTTCAATTGGATTCAAGCCTGGGTTCTGGCTGGGCCACTCAAGGACATTCACAGAGTTGTCCTGAAGCCACTCCTTTGATATCTTGGCTGTGTGCTTAGGGTCGTTGTCCTGCTGAAAGCTGAACTGTCGCCCCAGTCTGAGGTCAAGAGCGCTCTGGAGCACGTTTTCATCCGGAATGTCTCTGTACATTGCTGCATTCATCTTTCCCTCTATCCTGACTAGTCTCCCAGTTCCTGCCTCTGAAAAACATCCCCACAGCATGATGCTGCCACCATCATGCTTCACTGTAGGGATAGTATTGGCCTGGTCATGAGTGGTGCCTGGTTTCCTCCAAACATGATGCCTGGCATTCATGCCAAAGAGTTCAATCTTTCTCTCATCAGACCAGAGAATTTTGTTTCTCATGGTCTGAGAGTCCTTCAGGTGCCTTTTAGCAAACTCCAGGTGGGCTGCCATGTGCCTTTTACTAAGGAGTGGCTTCTGTCTGGCCACTCTGGGATCCACTGGTGGATTACTGCAGAGATGGTTGTCCTTCTGGAAGGTTCTCCTCTCTCCACAGAGGAACGCTGAAGACAGATTAACCATCAGGTTCTTGGTCACCTTCCTGACTAAGACCCTTCTCCCCCAGTTGCTCAGTTTAGACAGACGGCCAGCTCTAGGAAGAGGTCTGGTGGTTTCAAATTTCTTCCATTTATGGATGATGGAGGCCACTGTGCTCATTGGGACCTTTAAAGCAGCAGAAATTTTTCTGTACCCTTCCCCAGATTTGTGCCTCGAGACAATCCTGTCTCGGAGGTCTACAGACAATTCCTTTGACTTCACACTTGATTTGTGCTCTGACATGCACCGTCAACTGTGGGACCTTATACAGACAGGTGTGTGCCTTTCTAAATCATGTCCAATCAACTGAATTTATCACAGGTGGACTCCAATTAAGCTGTAGACACATCTGAAGGATGATCAGTGGAAACAGGATGCACCTGAGCTCAATTCTGAGCTTCATGGCAAAGGCTGTGAATACTTATGTACATGTGATTTCTTAGGTTTTTATTTTTAATAAATTTGCAAGAATCTAAAAACTTTTTTCACTTCATCATTATGAGGTATTGTGTGTAGAATTTTGAGGAAAAAAATGAACTTAATACATTTTGAAATAAGGTTGTAACATAAAAGCCAGAAAAAGTGAAGCACTGAATACTTTCCGGATACACTGTATCTAGCACTTCTCTTATGTCCGTGACTACTTTTACATTATAGGTGCTTTTATTCGTTTGTCAGAATCATCATCCATCAACTTAATTTTTTTTTTTTTTTTTCATATTAGTTCTTCAGAAGACAGCAGATGCAGAAATAACATTATAAGAGACAGAGCAGTATTAACAGGAACTTATGTCCAATCATACTCACTTTCTGAAGATACAAATTGTCCAACAGCCAGTGAACCACCACCACCTGTCTCCACAAACTCCACCTCGGACACAATGATGTTGTCCTCCAGCACGGAGCCGCAGCCCATGCAGACAGCATCGCCGCGTGCCTGGTCCACATCGATGTCTGAGCTGCCGCAGTTCTTGCACACCTTGGAGCTCATTCTGCTGCCCAGTGAGTTTTAAATCCTAAGGAATAAAAAACAACTTTTACTTTTCTTTTTTTTTTGGGGGGGGGGTATACTGTACATGAATTAGTACAATATGGTGTGCATCCAGATAAAATCATATAGATCCAAATTTTTATCAGTCTTTTTTTGAACCAACAGAATGTAGCGGAGATAATTTGGATTCTGTCGTGTGTCGTTTTCACCCATCTTTAGCACGTTCTGAATTACAGCCACAAAATATGATGGATTTTGGTGCAGATCCAGAATTTTATCTGGTTTATATTGATTTTCAGGAAAAATAATGAACTACTAGTCAACCTGACAACTTATGATACACCATCAATGACTCATTTTAATCGCTGGATGAACAGCCTTGGTGGAGGTATGAACTCTCGTTTATGTTGTCCATAAGACAGCAGAAGCAGAGCCAGACCAGAGTGAATAAACTGCTTTCTCAGTGCTAGGAAGCACCTTGAGTTACTGGAGAGAAAGTTTCTGAAAGTGCCCTTCATAATGCAGAATACATTCCATCAACTAGAAAAGCAGTCAGAGAGCGCATACCTCCGTCAAGGCTCCTTCTGTCCCTCATGGATCCTCTCCAAAATGTAATGGGTTCATGTGTAGGCTACAAGCCAGTTCTGGTGACAATTGCATTCAAGTCTACGCACTAGTTTTGGAGGATTGTTGCGAACACACTGAGAAAATAAAAAGCCTTGGTGGAGGTATGCGTTGCCGGATCATCACCAAAATGTTATGGGATCCTCTCTAGGCCAAGGACCACATCTGGTGAAAATTTCATCCAAAATCCATCCAACAGTTTTGTGTAATCCTACTGCACAAATACAAACAAGATCCTTGGTAGAGGTATGCACTCTCAGATCGTCACCACAATTTAATGGGTTCATCCTTGGCCCAAGGGCTACCTCTGGTGAAAATTTCATCAAAATCCGTCCAGTAGTTTTTGCATAATCCTGCTAACAGTAAGACAGACAAACCACCCCGATGACATTACCTCCGCCACAGAGGTACTGCAGTAAGCAGGGGCGGACTGGCCTTAGAGGAGGGCGGGACAATTCCCGGTGGACTGACGTATCAGGAGCCAAAGTGGCCTGAACAAGTATCAGAAAGCAGCAGCAGAGAGGGAAGCTGAAAGCCCTTACCACAGATGCAGCCAAATACAGTAAAATCACCTAAATGTTTGGAACTAAAACAGCAGGTCAGTCAAGAAAATAAAAGAAAAACTTTTAGGCTCAAGAAGCTCTTGTGTAATTATTTCCCCCGTTTTCCAATTGTTATGTCCGTTATTGATGTAGTTTCTTCCTTTTCTTTTTTGCCTCTATGCAAATGTTGTAAAAAGTCCTTAGCAATAATGCAAATAATTTTTACAAAATACATTCACACACCATGAGTAAATTCCATCCAGGTTCAAGTCTTATCAGCTTATGCTCTGTCAACCATTTTTTTTTTGTTTAAGTGCATGCAAATTTTTATTATTCAAGCATATTTCTCTAATCACAGTGTTTCTTCTTGCTGATCTAATGCGTAAATTTTCTGTGCAGGGAATTTTTAAAGTGACAATCTGGCAAAAATCAATTTTTTTCTGTTGTTAACATGTCTGTAACATGTTTTTGTGACTTAAAGACATATCAAGAGCAAAATTTCACCATAGTCCCAAATCTGTGTTTTTCTGCTGTGAATTTCCAGTTTGGTCATGCCCCCCTAAAACGGGTAAGTTTGGACTGACTGTTTCTAGCTACGAAGAATTCCTGCTTAGCCTGAATGGTTATAACATTAACCAACTAGAAAAGCACTCAGAGCGCATACCTCCCCCAAGGATCCTTCCGTTTCTCAAGGATCACCTCCAAAATGTAATGGGCTTGTGTGTAGGCCTATCGCCACTTGTGGTGAAAATTGCATCCAAGTCTGTCCATTAGTTTTGGAGTTTTGTGGCTGACACACTGTGAGAAGAGCCTTGGCTGAGGTATGCATTCCCAGATCATCCCCAAAATGTAATGGGTTCCTCTCTAGGCCAAGAACCACCTCTGGTGAAACAGACAGACAAACAGACAAATGCCAGTAAAAGCATTACCTCCTTGGCGGAGGTAATAAACTCAAGTGTTGCTGTTGTGTCCATCTCCTCCATCTCCAAACTCCCAGGCTGCGGGCGTTGCAATTCACCGCACAACCGCATACAACCCACAGGCCAATGGGTTATGCGAGCGTTTTCATAGATCACTGAAAGCAGCACTCAGGGCTTCACTGACGGATGCAAATTGGGTAGACAGGTTGGTGTGGGTTTTATTGGGGTTGCGCTCCGCGCCAAAAGAGGATTTGGAAGCTTCCCCGGCAGAGAGCTTGTTTTTGCGCAGCCACTATGGCTGCCCGGGGAATTTCTGCCAAATAATCCCGCACGGGACAGCTGCCCGTCTCAGCTTTTGCAGCGTAGCGGAAACACAGGCACGCTGCCAGGCCCGGCCCACCACTGTTTTCCGCGTGCTTTTGTGCCTAAAACTTTGAAGAACGCGGAGTTCATGTTCGTCAGACACGACGACCAGCGCCCTCCATTGCGCCTGCAGACATGTTGAAAATGGCCCTATCTGACAATGTTAAAGAATCCTTTAAAAAATTCCTGGATCCAGACAGTGATCCGGATCATCCCCAAAATTTAATCAGTTCTTTCTTGTACCATTTCCAACAACGCCTGAAAGTTTCATCGAAATCCGTCCAAAACTTTTTGAGTTATCTTGCTAACCAACAGACAGACACAAACGCCAGCAAAAACATTACCTCCTGCGGCCTGGCGGAGGTAATCAGACAGATACTCTTGGCTACCTCAGAGGAAGAGGGAGGAGCCAAGGAGCAGCAGGCTTGAGGTAGAGTAGTGATGGGATCCACAGTTCACTGAAATGTTTCTGAATCACTTCACTTGGTTCACTAAAGAAAAATCCATTCTAAAGATTTGTACACCAAATCACTGTGTTGTACTGGAGCTCTAACTGCCTGCCACTCACTGAACTGAAAAACATGGCTGAACTGAGCAGGCGGGACTCACTCCTTTACTGCTCTTCAGTACATTTACTGATTGAACTGATGAGAACTTGAGGGAGACAACTGCTGTATGAATCAGCCAGTGCGTGGGTTTCTGCTGTGTTGGAGACCGTGGTCTCGCACAGCCACATTCAAATCGGGCTGCTCTCAGCTCACTTTGCCAGCGGACAGGGCACCGCACTGTGAAATGAGAGCAGCCACATTCAAATCACCCCCCCCCCACACACACACACACACACACACACACTCTCAGTCAGTCACCGGAAGATGGGGGACTGGTTGTTCATAAAAAGTAAACGCATACAGCAGGGAAAATTAGTACTGAACAAGTCAACATTTTTCTCACTAAACATATTTCTGATGGAGCCACTGACCTGAGATTTTCACTAGATATCAGTAACAACCCAAGTAATCCACACATACAAACAAATCAAGGCAACTGTGTTCACAAAACAAATTATATTTAATAAAGTGGAATGACACAGGAAATAAGTATGGAACGCGCTTGATGAAATTCATTTAATATTTAGTAGAAAAGCCTTTGTTGGTAATAACAGCTTCCAGATGCCTCCTGTATGGAGAAACTAGGCGCAGGCATTGCTCAGGAGTGATTTTAGCTCATTCTTCCACACAAACTGTCTTCAAATCTTTAAGGTTCTGAGGGTGCCTTCTATGAACTTTGATCTTCAGTTTGTTCCATAGATTTTCAATTGGATTCAGGTCAGGTGACTGACTGCTATTCTAGCAGCTTTATTTTCCTTCTCTGGAGCCAGTTGAGAGTTTCCTTGGCTGTACGTTTGGGATTATTGTCTTGCTGAAATGTCCATCCTCGCTTCATCTTCAGCATCTTGGCATATGGCAACAGGTTGTTATCAAGGATGTCTATGTACATTTTTCCATTCATCTTTCCTTCAATTATATGTAGTCTCCCTATACCATGTGCTGAACCCCCCCCCCACACACACACACACACACATGATGGGATGTGCAGTGCCATTTTTCCTCCAAACATGCTCTGTGTTGTGGCTAGGGCTGAAACGATTAGTCAACGTTGTCGATAATGTTGACAATAAAAATTTGTCGACAAATCGTTTAATTATAAACTTTATATGCATGCCGCAGTAATGTTGTAACAGCAATGCACGACCAGAACTGCAATGCACGACCGGAACTGCTGAGGGCAGTAGCGCCTCTGTTGTCTGGCATGCATGAACGATTTCCAGCAAAGAAGAAGAGGAGCACATTTAGGCTGCGTGTCCACCAAACGCGTTTTTTTCCGCTCTGGGCGACGGTTTTCTATTCATTCTCTAAGTAGTCCAGCGTTTACAGCACTGACTGCCCTCGGTGCTTAAACGCTTTGAGCGGTGGCCGTTTTTTGTCACGGCGCTCAGCGTTGAAAAAAGTTAAACTTTTTCAGACTGCAGCTGAGCTCGTTAGTCAGACCTTTCTAAGCAGCTAATCAGAATTAAGGAAGGGCGGGACACAGGACACTAATACAGTCTCTACTCAGACTCCTGTTTTCCGTTTTCGGGCAGCACGGTGGTGCAGTGGTTAGCACTGTTGCCTTACAGCTAGAAGGTTCCTGGTTCGAATCCCCAGGTTGGCAGGGGTTGGAACCTTTCTGTGTGGAGTTTGCATGTTCTCCCTGTGCTGCGTGGGTTTACTCCGGGGGCTCCGGTTTCCTCCCACAATCCAAAGACATGCATGTTAGGTTAATTGGCTGTTCTAAATTGTCCCTAGATATCTGTTTCCTATAGGCCCTTAGAATAGAGGGTTAGTATTAGTGAAAGCGCTTTGAGTGGTCTTTGTGACTAGAAAAGCGCTATATAAGTGCAGGTTAGTTAGTTAGTTAGTTAGTGTAATCATATTTTATATCCAGAGCTGCTAGAATGCCATTTAAAAAAAAAAAAAAAAAAAAAAAAAAAAAATCAGTAGAAAGTCTGACCCTAGGAAAAGCGGAAGTGCTGAGCTGTGAGTGACAAGCTGTTGCTGGGATACAGGGCACAGGCTTTTTTTCCCCCTCCCCCAGAGCGATGTGCACAAACGCTGAAAAAAAGACGTTCAGGACGGTCAGGCAACAAAAAAATATGGCAAATGTCGAAGTGAATAAAAAAAGGCAGACCCAAACTTTCTGTTGTTTGGGAACATTTTACAGAAGACAAAAAAACAAAACAAGTAAAATGCAGACTTTGCAAGGCAGACGCTTGTTACCACGGCAGCACTACAGTGATGCATGTTGTTACTGATTTTGCCTGCCCCTTTAAGTGGACGTCTCCGCAGATCCACGGTGTGTAGGTCCTTACGTAGTTACGCTGTGTTGCGTTTTGTTTTGGCGGTTGTTACAGAGTTTAAGCGCGAAGCGACTGTTTGTGTCTCTACAACGCAGAGAAAGGAGAATAAAGACCCACTGTTGTGAAGGTATTAACATGTGCTCCATGTCTAACTGGCTGCAGAACCTACCTAGAGCAAAGCCTAGACTAGAGGGGAAATGCAGCATGGATAAGGTTTAAGGCAGGCAAAATCATCTCCAAGAAGAGAAACAGACTCAGCCCACGCACCGTGGAACAAATCCTTTTCTTGAATAAAAACCAAACAGAATAACCATAACTGCATTATGTGTTCATGTTATCAGTTCATAAGCATTTATGCTGCCCAATTCATAAACACTTCTACCCCCGGGTCAAAAAAAATACTCTACCTATAAGTTACTGTAAATAAAAATGTACCTGTCCACTGGTTAATTATATAAGCATGTGGGAGGCAGGGACCTTACAGCACAAGCATACTCCCAAGCTAGTCTAAGATTGTAAACATAATAAAACATATATTAATGTACAACACAAACATCAAAGGGAGCTCACACCATGTCACATGTTTAACCATGGACAGTTTATTCATCAAAATTATTTACCATAATTTGTAAACAACAAAACATGTTCAAAGTACCACGATGATAGCCCGATAGACAGAATTGTCATGTAATAATAAACAAAAGCTGTCAACTCTGGAGTGGGAAACCATAAAGTTCACTTTTGGTCACCAGATGGTACAAAAGAGGACTGTGTTGAAAAGCTTCTAGTAATGAACCCTTTTCAGATACAAGCTTCATTTGTCCATAACTATTGGCAACTACATATTTATCTCTCACCTTGACCGTTTTCAGAAAAATGTTTGTTTTTTTTACTTTTGAAGATTTTAACAAAACTAATGTCTGGAAGCGCCTTGAACAGGCAAGCAGCCCACCCACAAGGAGTCACGGCAACCAATCGCATGCAAGCCCAGCAGGCCACTAATTAGAATATTCATAGATCCACGCATACTTAAGTAGGTGCAAGATTTATAGAAGAAGAAGAAGAGTGATGTCTAAAGATAGAGTTGAGGTTCGATTGGACACAGCAATGGTGACAGGACTACAGCTCCTGACCAGATAGAGTGATGATATAGTGTGTAGTACGTGGCAGTAATGCACCTGTAAGCTGGTTGCCAACAGCCAATCAAATCTAAAAGAAGAAGATGATCTCTTTCCAAGCAATTCTAAGGCAATGAAAGTTTTTTGTGGGTAAAAAGCCACAACATACTATTTGAGGCAATACATATTTATTTCACCAGGACAACCTAGGTTGCAGGTCGATGATCGATTTTATTATTGTGTCATCAGACCTGCGACCGTATGGTTTGGACACTCGGGTAAAGAGAGGTGCAGAACTGTCAACTGATCACCACCTGGTGGTGAGTTGCATCCGATGGCAGGGGAAGACGCCATTCAAACCTGGCAAACCCAAACGTATGGTGAGGGTGTGCTGGGAACGTCTGGCTGAGGCCCCTGTCCGGGAGGTCTTCAACTCCCACCTCCGGAAGAATTTCAGCCACATTCTGAGGGAGTCTGGAGACATGGAGTCTGAATAGGCCATGTTCTCCACCTCCATTGTTGAAGCGGCAGCCCAGAGATGCAGCCGCAAAGTCGTCGGGGCATCTCGTGGTGGCAACCCCCGAACCAAGTGGTGGACACCAGTGGTGAGGGGGGCCATTAAGCTGAAGAAGGAGTCCTATCAGGCTTGGTTGGCTTGTGGGACTCCCGAAGCAGCTGAGGTGTACCAGCAGGCCAAGCGGAGTGCAACTCGGGTGGTTGCTGAAGCAAAAACTCGGGTATGGGAGGAGTTTGGTGAGGCCATGGAACAAGACTTTCGGTCGGCCTCAAAGAGATTCTGACAAACTGTCCGGCGGCTCAGGAGGAGGAAGCAGCTCCCTGTCCACACTGTGTATGGTGCGGATGGGGCGCTGTTGACTTCGACTGGGGATATCGTCGGGCGGTGGAAGGAATACTTCGAGGATCTCCTCAATCCCACTGACACGCCTTCGACAGAGGAAGCAGGGCTTGTGGACGAGGGGGACGACTCGCCTATCACAGGGGCTGAGGTCGTCAAGGTGGTTAAAAATCTCTTTGGTGGCCGGGTCCCAGGGGTGGACGAGATTCGCCCTGAGTACCTCAAGGCCCTGGATGTTGTAGGGCTGTCATGGTTGACACGCCTCTGCAACATTGTGTGGAGGTTGGGGGCAGTGCTTCCTCTCTTCAGAAAAGGGAACCAGAGGGTGTGCTCCAACTTTAGAGGGATCACACTCCTCAGCCTCCCTGGGAAGGTCTATGCCAAGGTACTGGAGAGGAGAGTCCAGCCGTTGGTCGAACCTTGGATTCAGGAGGAGCAATGTGGTTTTCGTCCTGGCCATGGCACATTGGACCAGTTCTTTACCCTCTCGAGAATCCTCAAGGGTTTGTGGGAGTTTGCTCAACCAGTTTACATGTGTTTTGTGGACTTGGAGAAGGCATTCGACCGTGTCTCTCGTGGTTTTTTTGTGGGGGATACTTCGGGAGTATGGGGTATTGGGCTTGTTGTTACGAGCTATTCGGACTCTGTATGATCATTGTGAGAGTTTGGTTCGTATTGCCAACACTCGATCAGACTTATTCCCAGTGAGAGTTGGACTCCGCCAGGGCTGCCCTTTGTCACCGATCCTGTTCATAATTTTTATGGACAGGATTTCTAGGCGCAGCCAGGGAATGGAGGGTGCCATGCTTGGTGACCACAGGATCTCATCTCTGTTGTTTGCAAATGATGTTGTCCTGTTGGCTTCATCCAATGATGACCTACAGGTCTTACTGGGACGGTTTGCTGCCGAGTGTGAAGCAGCTGGGATGAGAATCAGCACCTCCAAGTCAGAGTCCATGGTCCTCAGCCAGAAAAAGGTGGATTGTCCTCTCCGGGTTGGGGACAGGCTCCTGCCCCAAGTGGAGGAGTTTAAGTATCTTGGTATCTTATTCACGAGTGAGTGGAGAACGGAGCGAGACACTGACAGACGAATCGGAACAGCATCTGCAGTGATGCGGACATTGTACCGGTCTGTTGTGGTGGAGAGGGAGCTGAGCTCTAAAGCAAAGCTGTCGATTTACCAGTCAATCTACGTTCCTATCCTCACCTTTGGTCACGAGCTTTGGGTAATGACCGAAAGAACAAGATCGCAGATACAAGCGGCTGAAATGAGCTTTCCTCGTAGGATTGCTGGACTCACCCTCAGAGATAAGGTGAGGAGCTCAGTCATCCGGAAGAGGCTCAGAGTAGAACCGGTGCTCCTCCACACTGAAAGGAGCCAGTTGAGGTGGTATGGGCATCTGATTAGGATGCCTCCTAGACCACTCCCACTTGAGGTGTTTCGGGCAGGACCCACTGGGAGGAGACCGCGGGGCAGACCCAGGACTCGCTGGATAGACTATATCTCCCAGCTGGTCTGGGAACGCCTTGGTATCCTTTCTGAAGAGCTAGAGCAGGTGGCTGGGGAGAGGGAAGTCTGGGCTTTTCTGTTTGAACTGCTGCCTCCGCAACCCGGACCTCTGGAAAAGCGGTAGAAGATGGATGGATGGACATATTTATTTTTGAGGTGGTTTTAGAGCCACCAGATCAGACCAGATCAGCGCGGACCTTGAAAGCCCAGGCAATGTCCGAGCCGGTATGAGTTGGTTTCTGATTGACCATTTCATGAAACTGCTTGCAAAGTATTTGAGTACCACTAGCTTTTGCTGGACTAGCAGCACATTCTTGGCAGATAAAGGTATTATCAGTGGCAAGGACAAGCCAAGACAAACTGACTCTATGACTGATCTATGGCAGCAAGATGGCTGCCACCGGAGTGAGGAGTGGTTTGATGGGCTCCACTTCTAGCCACTTTCTGCTTATCTGCTTCTTTTTATTGTCTTTGTGTGTCTGGACCTGCAACAAGAAGGGTTTTCCGGCCAACTCAACTAAAGGTGAAGCTAAAAAGTTTTATTTATATGGATATGGACATGGTCATTTCACCCTGTACTCTATCTGGTCTTCAAAAGGCCTGAGAAAAAGCTTCCAAAACAAGGCAAACATGGCTGTTAAGCAAATATCACAATATGGCAGAGGCTATACAGTTAAAGTACTGTTAGTACTGCTACTTCTGGCAGGGGATATTCACCTTAACCCTGGACCTGCCACTATTAAACAGCAGACCACTGGGTTAGCACAAACATCTGAGCCGGCAGATTGGTTGTTGCTATCTATGGCCCGGCTAACATCTGAACCGGCTGGTCGCCCGCTGCCATCAATGGCCCTGCTAACATCTGAACCGGCTGGTCACCCGCTGCCATCAACGGCCCTGCTAACATCTGAACCGGCTGGTCGCCCGCTGCCATCAACGGCCCTGCTAACATCTGAACCGGCTGGTCGCCCGCTGCTATCAACGGCCCTGCTATCATCTGAACCGGCTGATCGCCCGCTGCCATCATCGGCCCTGCTAACATCTGAACCGGCTGATCGCCCGCTGCTATCAACGGCCTGGCTAACATCTGAACCGGTTGATCGCCCGCTGCTGCCAACGGCCCTGCTAACATCTGAACTGGTGGAGCAGCATAATACTGGTCTTCGCCCCAGTACAGCTGGACATAGCGAGTCGGGTGAGTCGAATTGCACTGAACAGACTCACATATCTGATCCTGCTGTAAACAGCTGCGCTACGTCCAAACTTTTGGAAACAGGAGCAGTTAAACAAAATGCAAATGAGGCGAGATCCGAAAACCGAGCTGTACAAAAGCAAAAAAAACATTTATTTTTCCAAACTGTTAATCATGCATGAGTTCTTTGGGACACAAAGGCTAAACCAAAGGGGATCCTCGGCGGACATTTAAACATACAGAGCATAATCCCCAAAAGAGATGAGATTTCGGTGTTGCTGTTGGACTCAAATCTGGACTATCTTTGTCTTTCAGAAAGCTGGCTACACAGGAACATAGACACTAATATGATCGATATTGTGGGTTATCAGTGTTTTAGAAAAGACAGGCAGGTAGGGAGGGGAGGAGGTGTTTTAATTTACATCAAAGAGAAATTTAAATGTCAATTGGTTGATTTGAATACTTCACTTGAACGTTTAGCTGTTAATGTATGTCTCTCACCGGAAATGAATTTCAGCATTGCAGTATTGTACAACCCACCGTCACACAATTCTTCTTTTTATAATGAATTAAGTGATCTGGTTAAACAACTTGAGAGGAGCAGAGAAACAATATTTTATGGTGACTTTAATATTAACTGGTCTGATAAAAAGGACAAACAGAAACTGAAAAGCCTCATGACTAAATTTATTTACCAACAAATGATCAAAGGACCCACCAGGATAACCAAACAATCTAGAACACTTATTGACATGGAATTTGCTAATAAACCAGAACGAATAACCAGAACCTATAATCTTGTAACTGGTCTCTCAGATCATAACATGGTTCTTGCTGTCAGAAAACTTACTAAAAAGCGACTACAGTATTTTTTTTTTGGGGGGGGGGGTCGATATTGACAAATTAAATTTTATTATTCCCAAATCAAAAAATGCGGAGTTTGAATATTACTTAGAGAATCAAAATTGGGAGCAGCTCATGTCAATATATGAAGTAGATGATTGTTGTAATTTTATAACTGCAACAATTACAAAGTCTATAGAAAAATTTACAAAGCAAATTAAAAGTAGACAACAGAAGATTAACCACTTGCGCTCCGTTATTCCGCGGGCGGGCAAGTCTCTGCGTCCTATGACGCACGAGGGCGCCCTCGTGCGCGCTTGGACGCATGACGCATGATGGTGGTGATGGTGATGTAGTGGCGTCCAAGCGCCACTCAAAAAAACACTGCAGAGACAGCCGCGAACAGATTAGTTCATCTGATTGACCTCTCATTCGACTAATAAGAGCCTTGAATTGGGTTTCTGAAACCTTGAGGAGCCAATGAATGAAAATCTAGGAAGGAGGACCCGCCTACTGTGAACGCAGGAGCCAATTGAAGCACAGAAATTCAGGCTGGGTGAAGCGATATTTACTGCTGCAGCAGATGAAAACAAAGGACGCTGGACGAATCTACTACAGACCCAGGCTCACCCAGCAGCATGGAGAACACCCACAAGTGGGACCTGCACTCATTCCAGCAGAATAGACGGAGGCCGACGACAAAAGTCGTAAATCATTCGCCAAAACGGCAATAATGGAATTATGTTGATCGGGATCCACGAGTGGAGCAGCGTCGCGTTGGGGGAAGAGATGTTCGCCACGACTCTGCTGCTTTGAAGAGGTAAGGTGTTTTAAGCTAAATTATTATTTATCCCTGAAAACTGTAATCCAAAAATGACTTTTGACCGATCGGTAAATTACAACTGTACTGCGCACGAATTACGAAGTGCGTGCGCCGTGATAAACGGTTCATTTGCCGTGTTCGGACCGTGAACGCCCCCCGGTCTGCGGGGGGAAGCATATCAGTCTATTCCATCATGTAGCGATGGCCCTCTTCTGTAGCGAGGGGGGGGGGGGGGCGTTCACGGTCCGTTCACGGTTCCCCCCCCCCACACACACACACACACAGTAGCGAGCGGGGGGGAGCCGCTGTGAAAACATGCAAGGAGTGTAATCCGTCTGTAGCGAGGGCCGAAGTCGGTCCTTGGTAGCGGGGGGGGGGGGGGGGGGGAACGACCCCCCGCCCACACACACACACACACACACACACACACAGCCCTGAGTGTGACCTTTCATTAGAGCCTAAAATGAAGATTCTACATTGAATTATTCAAAAGTTACAGACGTTTTTCCAAACTGTGCCATTTGGCACAATTTGGCACAGTTCCAAAACGCCTGGGAACTACCTGAGAACAAAGCTGTGTAAAATATTCATTTTTTGTGGTATTGTCACCAAATTTGGATCTCAGCTGGATAACACTTGGTTCTACATTTCTGTTGCATTTTCCAGCCGGATCAGACAGCTGTGTGTTATTTACAAGCATTTGTATCCAAAAAAACACTGTGTCCAATTTTTTTTTCTTCAAGTTCAGTATGTTTAGATGACTGTAACTCAGTGGCCGGAGCACATAGAGAGATTATGGTTTTTTTGCCAAAAAATTCAAAGTGTTTTCTTTTAAATGAGACCAACCCCATGAAGATGCTGCAAAGGGTTGAATAACAGCTTTCGATTTACTTTGGGCACGTTATTTTTTGGCATTTTTAGGAAAATTGCCCGGAGTGCAAGTGGTTAACCTACCATGGTTAAATAATAAAATAAGAAAACTTATGAAGAGGCGAGACTCTGCATTGAAAACATCATTAACCTCTAAACTACAAAATGATCACCTTATGTACAAAAGCTTAAGAAATAAAGTGGTACAAGAGCTGCGAAAATCAAAAGTATCTTATTACAATAAACTGATAGATCATGTAAAGGGTAACAACAGTTCCCTATGGAGGCATTTAAATAACTAATAAAAAAAATGTTCAGAAGGGGGTAAAGGAACTTAGAATCAATGGCAAGACCATCAGTGACAAGGCTACATTGGCAAATGAATTTAATTCATATTTTGTGGACTCTGTGGAAGACTTAACAAAAAACTTTGTGCTGCCAAATGTGCTCAACAACACAAAATCAATACTTACAACAGATTCTTTTCACATTGATGAGGTGAATGAGGAGTTAATTGCTGGTATTGTTAAAACACTGTCAAACTCAAAAACTAATGATATCTACAATATGAGCACTTCCTTTCTCAAAACGCACAGCAAAATATTAATCAAACCACTGACTCATCTCATTAATCTCTCCATTAGGTCTAGTACATTTCCATCTGGTTGGAAAAAAGCTGTCGTCATACCAGTTCATAAATCAGGCAGTAAAGACGATATATGTAATTACCGCCCAATCTCTATTTTACCAGTCCTGTCTAAGGTTCTTGAAAAAGTTGTAGCTACACAGCTGATAGACTATCTACAAGACAGTCAACTTCTTCATCCACATCAATTTGGTTTTAGACCAGGATACTCAACAGAAACAGCAAATTGTTGCCTTACTGAAAATGTCAAACAGTCCTTGGACAGGGGTAATGTGGTTGGGGCTGTTTTTCTAGATCTCAAAAAGGCTTTCGGGAACTTCCGGTCTGGACGCCATGGCGACTGCAGCTTAACACTGAAGTTCTCAGACCCAATCCAGGATAACACCTTGAAAATCAAACTTAACGGATTTTTGGAGGAGTGAAAATCAAAAGACAAAATCATCATGTCTAAAGGAAAACAGAAGAAACTGAAATTCTCCAGGCCAGGACACGTATCGGCCGGAGAATCCGAACTGGAAGATCTCCGTTCAGAAGACGAGGAACTGGTGATAGCTAACAAAAGGGTTAGCTTGAAATCACTATTTGAGGAGCTACGACGATTTCGCCGAGATGTTACGGCCGAATTTCGGGAATTCAGAGAAGAATTGAAAAGGACAAACAGCAGAGTGGACCAGGCCGAGAACCGAATCTTGGAAACAGAGGATCGAATAAAAGTGCTCGAAGATTCTGTGCTAGACCTACGCAAAAGACAAGCAGCTATAGAGGCTAAGCTAACCGACCAAGAAGGAAAACAAAGAAGAGACAACATAAGAATTCATGGTCTGATAGAAGGAACCGAAAATGGTTTTAACTCAATGGCAGAATGCGTGGAATCCTTACTAAGAGAGAAATTGGATATTCCACAAACCACCGACTTGAAGACAGAAAAGGCACATCGTTCATTAGCCGCTAGGCCGGCGGCGGAAGCGCCCCCACGTTCGGTGTTGGTAAGATTTTCCAATTTCAAAATAAAACAAGAGGTTGTAAGACTGGCCTGGCAGAAAAAAGGATTTATGCACCAGGAGAGAAAAGTCTACGTGGAACACGATTACGCCCCGGAGGTCCTTAAAAAGCGCAGGGAATACAATGACGCGAAAAAGGTGTTAAGAGAGAAGAAATTGCGCTTTCAGACACCATTTCCTGCGAAGTTAAGGGTCTTCTACGGCGATGAAACGTGTCTCTATAATTCGGCGGAAGAAGCAACAGCTGACATGGCGAAAAGAGGCCTCCCGGTAACGGTATTTAAACCCGCAGCAGACCCGAGTGAGAAGATCAAAGCGCAAACATGGACAACACAAAGACCTTCAAAATCCACGGACCAGCAGCGGGAAACCCAGCACCAGAGCGTCGCGGATAAACTATCCGTTTTCAGGTTGGAATAGCGACCCTTTTTTTTTTTTTTTTTTTTTCTTTTCTCTTGAATCAATCCGCACATCCAACCCCCCTCATACAAGGTAACAAACATTAAAGGAGATGCATATTAAGCATGTGGTAAAACATTTCATGGAACAATCATATTATTTGAAACAAATAAGTCTTTGTAATAAAAAAAAAAAAAAAAAAAAAAAAAAAAAACTTGTTAAAGTAGAAATGTGACAATAATCCACATGTTCTCCTCATACTAACAAATACTGTTTTTGCGTGAATGTTTGATGTGATGGGGGTGGGAGGGTGCACACAATTTCACAGGGATTAGGCATAAAAGGAAAAAAAAAAAAAAATCATTACAAGTTTGGATTGGGTTCTGAAACTCACGTTAAAAGCATGGGACTACTTTCAGTGGTAAGAGAGGGCCCTCAACACGTAACAGAGTTTGAGGAATTTCCCTCAGAGCCTTCACTCCATCAAGGCTCTTACAGGGTCTTTAAAAAGACCTCAGCTCAGGAAGTTCTTATGACAGCTTTTTGTTTTAAAGTTTTTTACACTATGTTCTTAATGTTTTTCTTGTTTTTAATGTTCTTTCAGTTTCTGAGTAGCACAAAAGAGGGCCACCACACAGTTATACTAAACAAAACAACACAATGGAGAAACAGGGTGTAACCAAAATAATTTCATATAATGTAAAAGGAATCCTGAATCCAGTTAAAAGATCCAAGATTCTAGGCAAAATGAAAAAAGACAAAGCAGGAATAATACTTTTACAAGAAACCCACCTAACAGACGTGGAACACAATAAACTCAGTAGACAAGGGTTTAAAATGATCTCTTCATCTTCATATAAATCAGGGAGGAGGAGGGGAGTAGCGACATTGATATCAACCAAAATTACATTTGAAAAAAAATCAGAACACAAAGATAAAGAAGGGAGATACAGTTTGGTAACTGGGCGGCTAGAGGGAGAAGATATCACCCTGCTGAATGTGTATGCTCCCCCAGGGGCTAACTGGAAATTTTATAAAAATGTATTCGACCTAATGATAACTAAAGCTCAAGGTTTAGTGATATGTGGTGGGGACTTCAATCTTAGACTGAATCCATACTGGGATGCTTCTGGTAATTCCCCACATCAAAATAACACCCAAAACAGGAAGACTCGGATGCTACTAAAAGAATTGGGAATCTGTGACGTGTGGAGGGAACTCAACCCCAGTGTAAAAGACTATACATTTTACTCAACTCCACATTCATCTTACTCAAGGATTGACTATTTTTTTATGTTTAATAGAGACATTGGAAGAGTAAAAACATGTAAAATAGGACTGATGGATCTCTCCGACCACAGTCCGATCTACATGGACTTAAATATCCAAAAATACACAAATAATACATTTTCTTGGAGGTTAAATTCAAATGTCCTGAAAGGACCATTGAAAGATGAATTGGAATCAGATATTCTCAGATATTTGGAAGATAACGATAATGGAGAAGTATCCCCTTTAATACTGTGGGATGCATGTAAAGCTGTAATAAGAGGAAAGATTATTACGTCAAACAGGTTCATTTTGTCTTCTTTTAATTATTTATCCCTTTTTTTTTCTCCTTTGAAAGACAAAAGTAAAATAGAAAGATGTCTTTACCTTCTTTTAGGTTAGGCTCGGTGGATCTGACAGACATTTGTCGGCTGGTTTTCGTGGGCGGGGCCAGCTCAGCGGATCTGTCAGATCCACCGAGCCTAACCTAAAAGAAGGTAAAGACATCTTTCTATTTTACTTTTGTCTTTCAAAGGGGAAAAAAAAAAAAAAAAAAAAAAAAGGGATAAAAGGAAAGATTACTGCAAAACTGGCAACCCAAAAGAAACTAAGACAAGAAAAACTATCCACATTAGAGTCAGAACTTAGGAACCTAGAAAAAGAACACAAAGGCAACACTCATTCTACTGACTCGCTCAAGATTAAGGAAATTAAAAACCAAATAAATGAGATCTACACAATAGAAATCCAGAAGAAACTTACATTTCTGAAACAAAAATACTATGAAGCAGGCAGTAAATCGGCAAAATTGCTAGCCTATAAATTGAGGAAACATCAAACAGAAAGAGCAATCTACAAAATCAGAGACCCAGTATCAAAGGAAATAAAATTCAGAATTCAGGATATTCTTAAAAACTTCGAGAATTACTATAAGAACTTATACTCCCACAAAAAACATAAAAACGCATCCGAGGCATTCCTAAACACATTAAACCTTCCCCAACTTACGGAGTCACAAAATAAAACACTACTGTCAGAAATACATCCTAAAGAATTGGAAAAAGCAATTATGAAACTTAAAGCTAACAAATCCCCAGGAGCTGATGGCTATACAGCAGAGTGGTACAAAACCTTTAAACAGCAACTATCTCCTCTCCTCCTGAAAACATTTAATTATGTCCTCCACACAGGGGAAATCCCCCCCTCCTGGAGAGAAGGGGTCATTGCAGTTATACCTAAACCTGAAAAGGATAAACTAGAGTGCTCCAACTACAGACCAATCAGTGTACTAAATCAGGACTATAAACTTTTTACCATTATCCTTGCCAAAAGGTTAGAAAATATAATGACAGACCTAATTCATTTAGACCAAACAGGTTTTATAAGACAAAGACAGACACAAGACAACATTCGACGCACTTTACACATAATTCATCATATAAAAAAATATAACTTAAATGCAGTCATATTGGGATTAGATGCTGAAAAAGCATTCGATTCGGTTGACTGGTCTTTTCTATATAGAATCTTATCCAGTTTCAATTTTCATAACAACTTCATTAGAACTATACAGGCATTATATAAAAAACCAACAGCTAAAATAAGGATTAACGGTAATTTATCATCATCTTTTGAACTGGAAAGAGGATGTCGTCAGGGCTGCCCCCTGTCTCCACTGCTCTTTGCAATCTTCATAGAACCTCTGAGCCAATGGATAAGACAAAACCAAAAAATTCAAGGTATTACACTTGGTCAGAAGGAACATAAAATAGCACTCTTTGCTGATGACATTTTAATATACCTAGGGCAGCCGGACACTTCTTTACCAGAACTAACCTCAGTTTTTTCAGAGTATGGAGATTTATCGGGGTACAAATTAAACATGCATAAAACCCAAGTTTTAACATTCAACTATGACCCAAATCATTATTCACTAAGCAAACTCAAAACTAACTGGGAGTCGGAATCTATGAAATATCTGGGGGTCAATATCCCGAAACAACTCAACAAAATTATATCACTAAACTATGATCCACTGGTGACAAAAATAAAATCTGACCTAGCAAGATGGAATATGATACCATTCTTGGGTACTGCACAAAGAATTGAAGCAGTCAAAATGAATATACTTCCACGTCTTCTATACCTTTTCCAAACAATACCGGTAGAACCTCCCAAAAAAACATGGCAGGAGCTGGACAGAAGGATCTCAAGATTCATATGGCAGGGCAAGAGACCTAGAATCAGATATAGAACCCTACAGCTAAACAAAGACAAAGGTGGGCTCGCGCTGCCAAATATCAGGGACTACTTTAAAGCCGCACAAATTAAAACTTTAGTAGAGATATGTAACCCAGTCTACACTGCACAATGGAAGGAGATCGAATGCCAAATAACAAGTGACATCCCCCTACAGGCGATAATAGGGAACAATGTCTTACCTAAGCTTTTGAATAACACTAACCCGTGGATAGAGACCCCGCTAAAAATTTGGTTTAAGATAGTCAGAGAGAATCAAATTAAAGAGCCCTATCGACTTCTGCAATGGATCGCCTATGATCAGGACTTTACTCCTAATAAAACAGACACCAGATTTAAAAAGTGGAAGGAGAAAGGGCTGATAAAATATTACGATTTTTTTAAAGGGCAAATCTTAAGAAGTTTTGAAGATTTGAAAAAACAAGGCCTAATAAATCAAGACCTTTACAGGTTCTTCCAGCTTAGACACCACATAAACAATATACTTAAAAAGGAGGTTTTGGAAAGGGCCCAGTCAGGTGTTCTGAAGGTCTTCTTAATGGCATATAAAGGGATCCCAGGGATCAGATACATTTCTAAAATATACCAAGGTCTTCAAGACTTAAAAGGAGACAACACATCTTATATAAAAGAGAGATGGGAAAAAGAGGGGAATTTCACTTTACAACTGGAAATATGGGAAAAGCTAAATAAACAGCAATGGAAAAGTACCTCATCCCTGCAGTGGAGAGAATTTGGATGGAAAAACTTGGCAAGATTTTTCAGAACACCTGCACAAAACAAATTTACCCATAAGGGATTGAACTGTTGGCGCTTGTGTGGTGAAAAGACTGCAAATCATTTTCATGTGTTTTGGTCATGCCCAGTTATCCACCAATATTGGACCAAGGTACAGACAATATTGGGGAAAATATTTAAAATTACAGTTCCCTTTTCTTTTGTAACTTTGTATTTGGGTTTACTACCGGACTCACTGGAAAGACGAGGAGAAAAATACTTATTCAATGTTTTAATATTGGCAAGCAAAAAAAGCTCTAACTAAAAAATGGATGTTGAAGGACTGTCCTACACCTGAAGATTGGACTAACGTGATTCAAGACATTTACTCGATGGAAAAGTTGACATTCGCACTGAGACAGGACATGGATGTGTTCATGAACTTTTGGCAACCCTGGACCGCATATGTGTCTTCCATTAGATCTAATCTTTGACAAATACCATTTCAATAATGGTTCCGCTCTTTGTTCCAACGCTACTCAGATGCTCTTTTATCTTTATTTACTTACTTTTTCTTTTTGTTTGTTTTTTACTGGTTTGTTTGTTTGTTTGTTTTTTATTTGTTTTTTGTTTTTTTTTCTCTTTAATTTCACTTTTTCTTTCACTTTAAAAAAAAAAAAAAGGGGTGTTGTAAGAATTAATCTTCCAATGTTGTCAAATATCAGAAAATAAGGGAACATGTGATGAAAATGTAAACACTGCATTGCTGTAACGACCTGTATGCCCTTTACAAAAACTTAAATTAAAAAAAAAAAAAAAAAAAAAGGCTTTCGATACTGTAAACCACAGTTTGCCTTTATCCAAAATGGTATCTTTTAACTTCTCTCCAGATACATTAGAATGGTTTGCATCTCATCTCCAGAAGAGAGAACAGTGTGTACAAGTTCACCAGGATAAATTCTCATTTTTAAACAACCGTATGGGTATCCCACAAGGGTCCATTCTTGGTCCTTTACTTTTCAGCATTTTTATGAATGACTTGCCGCTACACTGCTCAGCTGCAACATGTCAACTTTATGCAGATGATGCAGTTATTTACACAGCTGCCAAGACTCCAGCACAGGCTGCAGATGTACTGTCCACAAGTATGGTTGATGTCCAAGAGTGGCTCTTCCAGAACCATCTATTGCTGAATCTTCAGAAAACAGTTTCAATGTGCTTTTCAATCAAAAAATGTAACCTGCAACGTTTTAAAGTTAATATACATGATCAAGACATCAGTTTAGTTACAGAATTCAAATACCTTGGCATTGTACTAGATCCTCAATTCAAATTTAATCTTCATATAAAGAAAATTTCTAAAACATCCATCCATCCATCCATCCATCTTCTACCGCTTCTCCGGAGGTCCGGGTCGCGGAGGCAGCAGTTCAAGCAGAGAAGCCCAGACTTCCCTCTCCCCAGCCACCTGCTCCAGCTCTTCAGAGGGGATACCAAGGCGTTCCCAGACCAGCTGGGAGACATAGTCTCTCCACCGAGTCCTGGGTCTGCCCCGGGGTCTCCTCCCAGTGGGACGTACCTGAAACACCTCAAGTGGGAGGCGTCCAGGAGGCATCCTAATCAGATGCCCATACCACCTCAACTGACTCCTTTCAATGTGGAGGAGCAGCGGTTCTACTCTGAGCCTCTCCCAGATGACTGAGCTCCTCACCCTATCTCTGAGGGTGAGTCCAGCAATCCTACGGAGAAAGCTCATTTCAGCCGCTTGTATCTGCGATCTCGTTCTTTCGGTCATTACCCAAAGCTCGTGACCATAGGTGAGAGTAGGAACGTAGATTGACTGGTAAATCGACAGCTTTGCCTTAGAACTAAGCTCCCTCTTCACCACAACAGACCGGTACAACGTCCGCATCACTGCAGATGCTGCTCCAATCCGTCTGTCGATCTCTCGCTCCATTTTCCCCTCACTCGTGAACAAGACCCCAAGATACTTAAACTCCTCCACTTGGGGCAGGAGCCTGTCCCCAACCCGGAGAGGACAATCCACCTTTTTCCGGCTGAGGATCATGGACTCGGACTTGGAGGTGCTGATTCTCATCCCAGCCGCTTCACACTCAGCGGCAAACCGTCCCAGCAAGAGCTGTAGGTCATTGCTGGATGAAGCCAACAGGACAACATCATCTGCAAACAACAGAGATGAGATTCTGTGGTCACCAAGCATGACACCCTCCATTCCCTGGCTGCGCCTAGAAATCCTGTCCATAAAAATTATGAACAGGATCTCCTGGATCTGTACATCTCCAGGACCCGGAGGCGTGCTGGCCGGATCATAGCCGATCCCTCACACCCTGGTCACGTACTGTTTGCCCCCCTCCCCTCTGGTAGAAGACTTCGGTCCATCCAGACTAAAACCTCCCGTCACATGAACAGCTTCTTCCCCTCTGCCATCAGACTGCTGAACACTAAGTGACTTATTGACTCTCGTGCACTATGTACAGCAGCTCAACCAGACTCATGTCAATCATCACTGTTTTCTTCCTGCATTACCGACTGCACTATATAGTTCTCCACAGTATCTGCTGCTGGCTAATATATTTTAACTGTTGACCAATATCACTTAATCTTATCCTACACTTTATTACATGTATAGTTTATTTCTTTTATCTTATCATGTTTAATGTTGCAGCATTGTACCGAGACAAATTCCTAGTTTGTGTACTACATGAACAATGGCAATAAACCTGATTCTGATTCTGACAAAGGGCAGCCCTGGCGGAGTCCAACTCTCACTGGGAATGACTCCGACCGAGTGTTGGCAATACTAACCAAACTCTCACATCGGTCGTACAGAGACCGAATAGCTCGTAACAACAAGCCCGATACCCCATACTCCCGAAGCATCCCCCACAAAAATCCACGAGGGACGCAGTCAAATGCGTTCTCCAAGTCCACAAAACACATGTAAACTGGTTGGGCAAACTCCCACGAACCCTCAAGAATTCTCGAGAGGGTAAAGAGCTGGTCCGATGTCCCACGGCCAGGACGAAAACCACATTGCTCCTCCTGAATCCGAGGTTCGACCAATGGCCGGACTCTCCTCTCCAGTACCTTGGCATAGACCTTCCCAGGGAGGCTGAGGAGTGTGATCCCTCTAAAGTTGGAGCACACCCTCCGGTCCCCTTTTTTAAAGAGAGGAACCACCACCTCAGTTTGCCATGCCAAAGGCACTGCCCCCGACCTCCACGCAATGTTGCAGAGGCGTGTCAACCATGACAACCCAACAACATCCAGGGCCTTGAGGTACTCAGGGCGAATCTCGTCCACCCCCGGGGCCCGGCCACCAAGGAGATTTTTAACCACCTTGGCGACCTCAGCCCCTGTGATAGGCGAGTCATCCCCCTCGTCCCCAAACCCTGCTTCCTCTGTGGAAGGCGTATCAGTGGGATTGAGGAGATCCTCAAAGTATTCCTTCCACCGCCCGACGATATCCCCAGTTGAAGTCAACAGTGTCCCATCCGCACCATACACAGTGTGGACGGGGAGCTGCTTTCCCCTCCTGAGCCGCAGAACAGTTTGCCAGAATCTCTTTGAAGCCGACCGAAAGTCTTGTTCCATGGCCTCACCGAACTCCTCCCATACCCGCGTTTTTGCTTCAGCAACCACCCGAGCTGCACTCCGCTTGGCCTGCCGGTACACCTCAGCTGCTTCGGGAGTCCCACAAGCCAACCAAGCTTGATAGGACTCCTTCTTCAGCTTAATGGCCCCCCTCACCACTGGTGTCCACCACTTGGTTCGGGGGTTGCCACCACGAGATGCACCGGCCACCTTGCGGCCACAGCTCTGGGCCGCCGCTTCAACAACAGAGGTGGAGAACATGGCCCATTCAGACTCCATGTCTCCAGACTCCCTCGGAATGTGGTTGAAGTTCTTCCGGAGGTGGGAGTTGAAGACCTCCCGGACAGGGGCCTCAGCCAGACGCTCCCAGCACACCCTCACTATACGTTTGGGTCTACCAGGTCTGAATGGCTTCCTCCCCTGCCATCGGATCCAGCTCACCACCAGGTGGTGATCAGTTGACAGCTCTGCACCTCTCTTTACTCGGGTGTCCAAGACATACGGTCGCAGGTCTGATGATACGATAACAAAATCGATCATCAACCTGCGACCTAGGGTGTCCTGGTGCCAGGTGCACATATGGACACCCTTATGCTTGAACATGGTGTTCGTTATGGACAGACTGTGGTTAGCACAGAAGTCCAATAACTGAACACCACTCGGGTTCAGATCGGGCAGGCCGTTCCTCCCAATCACCCCTCTCCAGGTTTCACCGTCGTTGCCCACATGTGCATTGAAGTCCCCCAGTAGGACAATGGAGTCTCCAGGAGGAGTACCCTCCAGCACCCCAGTCACAGACTCCAAAAAGGGTGGGTACTCTGAAACATCATTTGGTGCATAGGCACAAATGATGGTCAGGACCAGTTTCCCAACCCGAAGGCGTAGGGAAGCAACCCTTTCGTCCACCGGGGAAAACTCCAATATAGAGGCAGCAAGGTGGGGCGATACAAGAATACCCACCCCTGCTCGTCGCCTCTCGCCCGGGGCAACTCCAGAAAAGGCCAAGCTCCAGCCCCTCTCCAGGAGACTGGTTCTGGAACCGGAGCTGTGTGTTGAGGTGAGGCCGACTATATCTAGCCGGTATCGCTCAACCTCGTACACCAGCTCAGGCTCCTTCCCCACCAGAGAGGTGACATTCCACGTACCAAAAGCCAGTTTAGAAAGCTTGGGATCAGTCCGCCAAGGTCTCCGCCTTTGACCGCCACCTAATCCACATAGCACCGGACCCCCATGATCCCTCCTGCAGGTGGTGAACCCACTGGAGGGCGGACCCATGTAACTCCTTCGGGCTGAGCCCGGCCGGGTCCCATGGGTGGAAACCCGGCCACCAGACGCTAGCCTTCGAACCCCTCCCCCAGGCCTGGCTCCAGGGTGGGGCCCCGGTAACCCCATACCGGGCGGGGTACACTGAATCCTTGATATACAATTTATCATGAGAGTCTGTTGGATCGTTCTTAGTTTGGCCCTTCACCCAGGACCAGTTTGTCTTGGGAGACCCTATCAGAGGCAAATTGCCCCCGGACAACATAGCTCCTGGGATCACTGGGGCACGCAAACCCCACCACCACGATAAGGTGACGATCCATGAGGAGGACAATAAATAGGAGGACAATAAAACATATAGGTTCATTATATAATCAAACTCTAAAAATCTTGGACAAAAAGCCCATTAGGTGGCATCACTGTTATCCATCCATCCATCTTCTACCGCTTTTCCGGAGGTCCGGGTCGCGGAGGCAGCAGTTCAAGCAGAGAAGCCCAGACTTCCCTCTCCCCAGCCACCTGCTCCAGCTCTTCAGAGGGGATACCAAGGCGTTCCCAGACTAGCTGGGAGACATAGTCTCTCCACCGAGTCCTGGGTCTGCCCCGGGGTCTCCTCCCAGTGGGACGTGCCTGAAACACCTCAAGTGGGAGGCGTCCAGGAGGCATCCTAATCAGATGCCCATACCACCTCAACTGACTCCTTTCAATGTGGAGGAGCAGCGGTTCTACTCTGAGCCTCTCCCGGATGACTGAGCTCCTCACCCTATCTCTGAGGGTGAGTCCAGCAATCCTACGGAGAAAGCTCATTTCAGCCGCTTGTATCCGCGATCTCGTTCTTTCGGTCATTACCCAAAGCTCGTGACCATAGGTGAGAGTAGGAACGTAGATTGACTGGTAAATCGACAGCTTTGCCTTAGAACTAAGCTCCCTCTTCACCACAACAGACCGGTACAACGTCCGCATCACTGCAGATGCTGCTCCAATCCGTCTGTCGATCTCTCGCTCCATTTTCCCCTCACTCGTGAACAAGACCCCAAGATACTTAAACTCCTCCACTTGGGGCAGGAGCCTGTCCCCAACCCGGAGAGGACAATCCACCTTTTTCCGGCTGAGGACCATGGACTCGGACTTGGAGGTGCTGATTCTCATCCCAGCCGCTTCACACTCAGCGGCAAACCGTCCCAGCAAGAGCTGTAGGTCATTGCTGGATGAAGCCAACAGGACAACATCATCTGCAAACAACAGAGATGAGATCCTGTGGTCACCAAGCATGACACCCTCCATTCCCTGGCTGCGCCTAGAAATCCTGTCCATAAAAATTATGAACAGGACCGGTGACAAAGGGCAGCCCTGGCGGAGTCCAACTCTCACTGGGAATGACTCCGACCGAGTGTTGGCAATGCGAACTAAACTCTCACAACGGTCGTACAGAGACCGAATAGCTCGTAACAACAAGCCCGATACCCCATACTCCCGAAGCACCCCCCACAAAAATCCACGAGGGACGCGGTCAAATGCCTTCTCCAAGTCCACAAAACACATGTAAACTGGTTGGGCAAACTCCCACGAACCCTCAAGAATTCTCGAGAGGGTAAAGAGCTGGTCCGATGTGCCACGGCCAGGACGAAAACCACATTGCTCCTCCTGAATCCGAGGTTCGACCAACGGCCGGACTCTCCTCTCCAGTACCTTGGCATAGACCTTCCCAGGGAGGCTGAGGAGTGTGATCCCTCTAAAGTTGGAGCACACCCTCCGGTCCCCTTTTTTGAAGAGAGGAACCACCACCCCGGTTTGCCATGCCAAAGGCACTGCCCCCGACCTCCACGCAATGTTGCAGAGGCGTGTCAACCATGACAACCCAACAACATCCAGGGCCTTGAGGTACTCGGGGCGAATCTCGTCCACCCCCGGGGCCCGGCCACCAAGGAGATTTTTAACCACCTTGGCGACCTCAGCCCCTGTGATAGGCGAGTCATCCCCCTCGTCCCCAAACCCTGCTTCCTCTGTGGAAGGCGTATCAGTGGGATTGAGGAGATCCTCAAAGTATTCCTTCCACCGCCCGACGATATCCCCAGTTGAAGTCAACAGTGTCCCATCCGCACCATACACAGTGTGGACGGGGAGCTGCTTTCCCCTCCTGAGCCGCCGAACAGTTTGCCAGAATCTCTTTGAAGCCGACCGAAAGTCTTGTTCCATGGCCTCACCGAACTCCTCCCATACCCGGGTTTTTGCTTCAGCAACCACCCGAGCTGCACTCCGCTTGGCCTGCCGGTACACCTCAGCTGCTTCGGGAGTCCCACAAGCCAACCAAGCTTGATAGGACTCCTTCTTCAGCTCAATGGCCCCCCTCACCACTGGTGTCCACCACTTGGTTCGGGGGTTGCCACCACGAGATGCACCGACCACCTTGCGGCCGCAGCTCTGGGCTGCCGCTTCAACAACAGAGGTGGAGAACATGGCCCATTCAGACTCCATGTCTCCAGACTCCCTCGGAATGTGGTTGAAGTTCTTCCGGAGGTGGGAGTTGAAGACCTCCCGGACAGGGGCCTCAGCCAGACGCTCCCAGCACACCCTCACTATACGTTTGGGTCTACCAGGTCTGAATGGCTTCCTCCCCTGCCATCGGATCCAACTCACCACCAGGTAGTGATCAGTTGACAGCTCTGCACCTCTCTTTACTCGGGTGTCCAAGACATACGGTCGCAGGTCTGATGATACGATAACAAAATCGATCATCGACCTGCGGCCTAGGGTGTCCTGGTGCCAGGTGCACATATGGACACCCTTATGCTTGAACATGGTGTTCGTTATAGACATCACTGTTCATCAGTGCATCACTGTTATATTTTAAAAAAATACAATCTATTGAGTTTTGAGAGTTTCATTGACCTCTGTTTTCTGAAATTAATTTTCAAATGTTTCCATAAATCAGCGCCTGAGCCACTTGCTGGTTTCATCCAAAGACAGGACAGCAGCAGAGCCACCAGGAGTTCTGTTAACAATAACTGTAAAATATTCCACCGCAGAACCACATTTGGACAAACAGCTTTCTCTATAAAGGGCAGTCACATCTGGAACACAATGCCAAATGAAATTAAAATAACAACGGACTTTAAAACATTCACTACAAAGGTTAAAAACTGGCTGAAAAATAAACAAGAATGTACCCATGTATGAAATGATTGTCTGCAGGGTGAGAGTGAATGAAGGGAAGGAATGAATGTGTTTGTTTATAGTGAGTGACGAAGGGAGGGAGGCCTGAAATAGGCAAATGTGAGTCAGGTTTTTATATTGTGTATTTATAATCTTTTTTGCATTAATGTATGTGGTTATTGTTTATTTTGTTTTCATTTTTTCTTTTCCTTATCCTTTTTTTTTTTTTTACTTGTTTCTCCTTTCTAAAGCCCATCCAGGGACAAGAGTTGCAAATTAGCTAATAGCTATACACTCTTTGTGCAACACATCAGATTAATTGTCATTTGATTAATTGTCTATGTTTATCGCACTGTCCCTGTCAAATAAACAAATAATCTCAAATCTCACTCCAGTATCTGTTGCAGTGACTGACCAGATGATAGGTTTGTTTATCTCTGCTCTTTGTGTAGTGCATGTCACGATGCACTGACTGGCACAGTCCACCACAGACCTTGCGACAGATATGTTTATCTGCCAGGATGTCCAGTCTCACTCTGTGTAACTGGGAGTGGTCCACCACAGATCTGTGGCAGATATTGTTTTTAGTTCTGCCAGGATGCCGTGTTTCACCCTCCATGCCCTCGGAAGGGTGGGGATGCCAGTTGAGTCGCAGACAGCCCGACCCATGAGACAGGTAGTACCGGTTTTCATGGTTATTCGGTAGTAAGCAAGCCAATGCCTGACTTCATCTACAGACATAGACTGATCTGTTCACACTCCGGCAGGCAGCGAAAAGTAAGCTAGGAGCAGGAAGACAAAAGAAGAGGAAAACAGCAGCCTTGTGTGTAGCAGAATGATTCAATATAGAAGCTTCATCTTGGGCTCTAATGAAAGGTGCCACTCAGGGCTGTGTGTGTGTGTGTGTGTGTGTGTGGGTTCCCCCCCCCCCTCGCTACAGAGGACGGACATCGCCCGTTGCGCCACAGTCCGTCATGCAGCGATGACGCACAGCTGTAATTTACCCATCGGTCAAAAGTCATTTTGATTACAATTTTCAGGGATAAAGAATAATTTAGCTTAGAACACTTACCTCTTCACAGCAGAAGCGGAACTGGCGAACTTCTTCCTCATTGTCAGACGAACGCGACGCTGGTCTCGCGACCCGATCAAAACATAATTCCATTATTGCGGTTTTGCGCTTCCATGATTGCGGTTTTGGCGAACGATTTTTCAAAACAAATAACAGTAGTAATTAAAAAAAGACTGGCGAATGCATGTGTGTCATTCAGCCTTCGTCGTCGGCCTCCGTCGGTCTATGATGACCATGGAAGAGAATCCTAAACGTCTACTCTGCTGGAATAAAAACAAAAAAAAAGCACCGCCTGTGGCTGAACATGCCGATGCGCGAATGGCAGTCCCTGTCACACAGGTCGCACTTGTGGATGGTCTCCGTGCTGCTGGGTCTGTGGGGTTCTTCCTGCGGGTCCTTTTTTTCATCTGCTGCAGCAGTCAGTCTCTCTTCACCCAGCCTTACACAAAACAGCTCGCAAACTTCTGTGCTTCAATTGGCTCGCTGCATTCACAGCGTTGGTAGGCGGGTCCTTCTTGCTAGGTTTTCAGTCATTGGTTCTTCAAGGTTTCAGAAACCCAATTCAAGGCTCTTATTAGTCGAATCATATCCGATCTGTTCGCGGCTGTGTCTGTAGTGGGAGAACAGAAATGCAGCTTTTTTTTTTTCCAGTGCGCTCTTAGGACGCAGCGCCCTCGTGCGTCCTAGAGTGCATGAGAGCGCCCTCTGTGCGCTGTAGGACGCAGAGACCTGCCCGTCCGTGGTACACCGGAGTGCAAGAGGTTAAAGACACTGTAAGTTCCTGGCAGCAGAAGGCTAAGGACAGAGCTGTGTGGAGGAATCTGATCTGACCTAAATGAAACAGTCATTGTCGCCCATGACAGACTGCTATGATTAGAGCCACCGGAGTGCACCTTTAAGGTTTCGAGTTCATAACGGTGTGAACTGGAATGGAGTCAAATTCCTAGCCTGAATTTTTATCCCTGTCCATCCCTAGCAGTAAGGGCACCTACAGAAATGCCCAGATGTTCAACAAACTCACACACAGTAGCCATGTTTACATGGACACAAGTAACCAGATTAAAAGCCTGATCGGAATAAAAATGCTTCATGTAAACATGCCAATCTGAATATTCTAACCCGTCACACTCATTCGGATCAAAATTTCCTTCTGATTTAGACAGGTGGGTCATGCCAACTGTTAATCCGATTGGTGAGCATATAAACACTTATTCCAAAGTTTGGGTAGAAAATATGTTTACTGCGCATGTCCGGATGTCAGTCACACGTCGGCTTCCACTTTTGATCAATAAACTCCAAGAGAACAATCCTCTCTCACCAGTCTTTACTTCTCACCTTCATCCCGTGGCTCCTTGTCTTAGGAGGAGGAGGGGGACTAGCTTTAATGCAACTGGGGTGAAACGAGTGTCGTCCTGCTGTCTCCCTCTGTTCGTCATATTCAGCAGTATGTACTGCTGGGCTTGTAGCTTCATTATGGAGACCAGCAGAAGCAAAAGTACAGTCTGAAGAACACAAAACGGGTCCATTTCAAAAACGGAAAGACACGAAGTGGGTTTGTTTACAGAGGAAGTTGCTTCTTCTTCTACCATTTCCGGAATATCAGACAATTCTGCACATGTCAAAATGATTTGGTCCGTTCAAACACGCGACACATGTCAACGCACATCATAATCGGATCAACTTTTTCCAGGGTCCATGTAAACAGTAGAGTTCTGATCTGAATTGAAGAAATTTTGAAGACTGAAGAAATTCTGCACATGTAACCGTGGCTAATGGTCCTCAGGTGGGTCTGAATCCAGCTTGGTCAAGGTGAGAGGTCAGGAAATCGAGACACTTATGCAAATTCGCAAACACCACTATTCTACTATTATGTGCATCCTAAAGTAATTTCTGATCTCTTTGTTGACAGTTTGTATCTCACACCCACCCCCACCTTAAGTGAGCAATTACTTCATACTAGTGCCCTGACCGGGGACGGGTCCACTTTCTCTAACAACCCATTCATGAGGTCAGCAGAGACCCAAAGCAACACGGTAAGAGGTCCACCTCATGGGAGGTACCCTGGCCTTGGTAGTGATCATGGCTGAGCAGTTGTGCCTCACACCGCTGTATTGGCATTTTTAATCAAGTTTAAATGCTAGATCACACAGCTTGCTTCCATCATACCAATGAGATGCAGTCTGCAGCAGTGATTGTGCACAACTTCTACCATTAGCCACCGGGCTACGTGGCACCGCTTCAGCAGCTACCGGGCTAACTCATGACTCACTCCCCACCACCCGAGCGACCTAAAACGACTGCCCCCCCCCCCCCCCCCCTAAATGTTCTCCGCTGATCACAGCGGTAGTTTCGACGTTAAGTTTAACTTCAGAAATCACCCTGGACATGACTCAACAGCTGCTCACGTGGAGCCGATAGCAGCTGGAGAGGTTAACCGGCAAAAAAACAAAACAAAAAATCTGCTTTACACGTGTAACAAGTCGGGTGTCCGTTAATGAAATGTAGCGTAACGACGGTTCCACACAAAACACAGAAACGTGTGTTCATACCTTCAGCTGGCTGGAGTCGCAGCTGCAGTGGCTACTGGTCCCGCAGTGTTGGTCAGCCTTTTGGCGTCTGTGCAACTGTTCTCTAAAACAGTTCCTCAATATCAATGTGTCTGTGGCTTTTATTGTAGCTGTAAGCGGTCCGGCCGCCGCTCAAACCTCCGTTAACAACACAGCAACCGAACGGCCCACGTGCGACCGACACTATGGAAACCCGGGCGAGACCAACGCAGCACGGAAGAAGGGGGGGGGGGGGTTCCGAGTGTAAGAATGCTTAAATGTAAGTTAACTCTTAGCAAATGAGAGTATCTTATAAAGTTTATAAAGTCGAGGTGTTGCAATCAAGGTGAAAGTATGGTATACGAGTTTGTCTTCACCAATCTGTGAAATATATGGCATTTAAATAGCCCAATTCAAACATGCGCACCTACATGTTTCAGGGCATTTCTCCTGTCCCATCATGCTGATTTAAATGGGCGTGGGAAATAAATCAACTCAACCTGGATCATGAAGCTGTAAATCCAAGTAGTAAAGGCTTATTATAACTTAAAGCTGTGTATCAAACAGAAGTGACCATGACTTTTAGAGATATTTTTTGGGATGTAAATCAGTAGGTCAAATATTTCCTTGGGGTTAAATCAGAGGTTGCTGGGGATTTATTTTGTTCAATCAAAAACTTTATTCCAGACTCATGGTCCATCAAAAATAAAATAAAATAAAATAAAATAAACAAGACAGTTGAAACAGTTAATAACACAAACAATCAAAAAGTTACAAAACAATAAGACACAACTATTAAAAGAAGTACAAAGACAGTACAGACTTTAAAAAGACTTAAAAAGACTACTGTACCAGTGCCTTCTAAACTGTGACTGACAGCGAATAGAACTGAGCTTAATGCTAGACATGACTTGAATGATTTCATTTCCAGATACATCAAGCCGACAGATGAATTTATACATAAGATTCCTTATTACTGCATGCAGTGTATTTACACGTGATGAGACAAATAACTCGGAAGCACTGCACCATCGAGGCTTTTTAAGTAAAATTCTTAAAGCATCATTGTAAGCAACCTGTAATTTCTGCATACTTTGTTTCCTATAATTTATCCATAAATGAGCAGTGTATAAAGGTGTACAATAGGTTTTAAAAAGAACCAGTTTCACCTCATCTGAACAAAAACCAAACCTGCGTGCAAGAATATTTGCTTGCATGTAGGTTTTGCAGCGTTGTCTGAAAATATCATCATCATCAGTCATTCTATCATTAATAAAATGTCCCAGATATTTAATTTTATCCCTGACAATTAATTCCCTGCCTGCCAGTTCAAAGACAGGGAATTTCATTAACAAATCTTCTTTAGTGCGGCAAATCAGCACACAACTCTTATTTGTATTATATTTTATGTCATTTTCATCTCCGTAAGCGGTACACACTCTTAACAACTCCTGAAGACCAGCACTACTTGGACTGAGAAGAACTAGATCATCAGCATGCATAAAATGATTCACTAACTTATTCCCTATTAAACACCCAGTTTTACAGGCATTCAGTTGCTTTGACAACTCATCCATATAAAGATTAAATAGAATAGGGGACAATATACTGCCCTGTCTGACACCACTGCTCACACTAAATGGGGATGAATGACTCTTCCCCCATTTCACCAGCATCTTCTGATGTGCGTACCAGTAAATCAGGATACGTACTAAGTACTTGGGAACCCCCGTCAATCATTTTCCTAAACAATATCCTGTGATTAATGCGATCAAAAAGCCTTAGAGGCGTCAATAAAACACAAAAAAACTGAAGAATTTTGATTTCTATACTTATTTATAATTTCTTTTAAAGCATACAGTATATGCACAGATCTGTTCCATGATGGGGTTTAAATCCAAATTGATGATCAGTACATTTAATTTTTCAAACATGATTCTTTCCAGTGCTTTAGATATTATATTGGCTATAGCTATGGGCCTGTAATTGTCCAGGCTACACAGCTTGCCAGCTTTATCTTTAATGACTGGTACCAACACAACAGACAATAATGATTCTGGTAGCATCCCATGAATCATGAAGCTGGTGAAACAGATTGCAAGAAGAGGAGCAATTCTTGAGCTAGCATATTTAAGATGCTCAGCAGAAATACAGTCTAAACCACTCGCTTTGTTATCTGATAGCTCTCTAATGGCTTTGGTCACTGTGTAAGTGTCAATCAGGAGCGAATCGTCCCTCTCTACTTTCCCTACCTTATAAGTTTCATCCTTAGTTGAATTAAATAATGAACAAAAATGCTGCCGCCATAAATCCACAATATTTTCTGTACCTGAAATGCCTTCCAAGGTACAGGGCAAAGACGTTTACTATTACTAATCCATCTAAGCTCCTTCCAAAAATCTGTGACATTCTTATCTAACAATTTCTTGGCCAAGGAATTACTTCTCATTAGCTGCTCATTTTTAGAAATATGACGAATAGCATACTTAAACTTTGCATTTGTACATTTCTTCATCTCAAATCCTGGCCCTTGTCTGGGTCTCCCAGCCACCACCCATGCTTTATATGCTTCCCGACATTTGTTGTTTTAGGACAGCTAATGTTAAGAGTTTGCTCTGGTTGAAGTGTTTGATGAAAGGCTGGTTCAGAGCTAGTGTCTCGGGGTCTAATTTAGTTTGACTGCTAAAAACTAGCCTGAGTTTTTTCCCCAATATTTAACTTATTAGACCACAATGGAAACTAGAAAAAAAAAATAATGGAAAATAGAAAAGCACTCATACCTCCGCCAAGGCTCCTTCCGTCCCTCATGGATCACCTCCAAAATGTAACGGGTTCGTGTGCAGGCCACAAGCCAGTTCTGGTGAAAATTGCAGCAAAGTCTATCCAGTAGTTTTGGAGGATTCTTGTGAACACTCTGTGAGAAGATGAGTGCCTTGGCGAAGGTATGCACTCTCAGATCATCCCCAAAATTTAACGAGTTCATCCTTGGCCCAAGGACTACCTCTGGTGAAATTTACATCAAACTCCATCAAGTAGTTTTTGCATAATCCTGCTAACAGACAGACAAACCACTACGGGATAACGTTTGTGCCTGCTTGCACTTTTTTGCGTTATCCATTTGTTTTAATGATTAAGTATATACAAAGTCATTTTAATGAAGAACAAATAAACTAAATATTTTTCCCGCAGTAGCTCAAGTGTATTCATATAAACGTAGCATTAACATAGGCGTAAATCAGGGGTGGGGTGCATTTCCCCCATTCTGGAAAAAAAAGAGTGAACTGTCCCCCCAAATCATCCTAAACCTTTCTATATTATGTTACACAACTGAACTAGAAAAGCACTCAGAGAACGCATACCTCTGCCAAGGCTCCTTCTGGCCCTCATGGATCACCTCCAAAATGTAATGGGTTTGTTTTGGAGGATTTTTGCTAACACAGTAAGAAGATAAGAGCCTTGGTGGAGGTATACATTCTCGGATCATCACCAAAATGTTATGGGTTCCTCTTTATCCCAAAGACCACCTCCGGTGAAAAATTCATCCAAATCCATCCAGTAGTTTTGTGTAATCCTGCTGCACAAATGCAAACAAGGTCCTTGGTGGAGGTATGCACTCTCAGATCATCACCAAAATGTAATGGGTGCATCGTTGGCACAAGGGCTACCGCTGATGAAAATTTCATCAAAATCCATTCAGTAGTCTTTGCGTAATCCAGCTAACAAACGGACGGACAGACAGGGATAAACAGGCAGAGGTAATGAAATGCATTTGAAGCACCAATGCTAAGCATAAATGCATTTTTCTTGACAATTTGCAGCTTTTCTCATAAATTTGTAACTTTTTAATTTACACTACCGTTCAAAAGTTTGGGGTCACCCAGACAATTATTTTGTGTTTTCCATGAAAAGTCACACTTATTTACCACCATGAGTTGTAAAATGAATAGAAAATATACAGTAGTCAAGACATTGACAAGGTTAGAATAATGATTTGTATTTGAAATAATAATTTTTTCCTTCAAACTTTGCTTCTGTCAAAGAATCCTCCATTTGCAGCAATTACAGCATTGCAGACCTAACATGATTGCACAAGGGTTTTCTAATCATCCATTAGCCTTCTGAGGCAATGAGCAAACACATTGTACCATTAGAACACTGGAGTGATAGTTGCTGGAAATGGGCCTCTATACACCTATGTAGATACTGCACCAAAAACCAGACATTTGCAGCTAGAATAGTCATTTACCACATTAGCAATGTATAGAGTGTATTTCTGATTAGTTTAAAGTTATCTTCATTGAAAAAAAGTGCTTTTCTTTCAAAAATAAGGACATTTCTAAGTGATCCCAAACTTTTGAACGGTAGTGTACATTTGTAAATTCACAACTTTTTCTCTTGTAAATTAACTGCTTTTTGCATTTTAATTTGAAACTTTTCTTGTAATTTTTTTACTTTTTTCTTGTTAACTTACTCCTTTCTTCCCATGGATTTGCTACTTTTGTCCTGTAAATTTACAGCTTTTTCATAAATTCATTACTTTCTGGATCTTCAATCTGCAATCTTTCTTGTAAATTTGCATCCTCTAATAAATTTGTGATTTTCTTCTCAGAAATTCACACTTTTCAAGTAAATTTGAATTTTTGTAAATATGCAACTTTTTCATGTAAATTTGCTATTTTTTTTTACATGTAACATTTCTCCTGTAATTTTGCAGCTTTTTCCAGTCTTGGCTTTTTGGCTTGGTGTACATTTTTTTCTCATAAATTTATGACTGACTAACATAATACTTATAGTGTCCCCTCGGCATTTAAGAAGGAAGCAATGTTTATTGTCCCTCCCTAACGGGGAAATTAAATATCCGCTCATGTCATTTGAGTATTTACGGTTACTCGATGACTTTCCCATAAATTTGTTTTGTTCCCTCATAAATGACCTTTTCCTTGGAAATTAAAATTTTGTTTGAATTTACTTTATTCAAAACTTCATTTTAAAATACTGAAACAATAAACCCCTTAATGATAAACTGTTTCGTACTCAGGGGTTGTACAATTGTATTTACATCCTGTCTACTCTGTATGTAGCTTAAATTGATTTGGTAAGTGTGTATTTTATTCCAAATACTGTTTGTGGAAGCCAGTTAGCTTTGTTAAATTAGAATGTAAAATAAAATGTGAAGAAAAAACTTTCTGACAACTATTATGGCGAACTGATGACTTCTGACCCCTGTGCTAATGACTTACACCGTAATTACTTGCATATCAGTTGACTGATGGAACAGATCAACTTACTTCTTAGAATTACCTTTATACCATATTATTTTGCAGATTTTTCAGTTTCTTTTGGTGCAGCAATGCACAACTTTGAGACATTTTTATACAGTATGTTCCATCAAGTGCAAAAAAAATATTCTGCAACAACCATTGTACTTAAAGCCCAGTGGGATTTTCTTTATAATGTTCATTTACAGGATAAAAAAAAGTTAAGATTTGTCATCTTTAAATGTATGCCACATGAATTATTGTATTATTACAAGAGTGTTCTGATCATATAAAAGCATCACAGCGAGTGTAAAAGATCTGATTTTATTCAACAGAAAAAATGGTACATTATAGCGAAATACACGAGGCAGGAGGAGGAAGAATGTACTGGGGATCGGGTGGACATAAAGTGCGGACACAAACACAGCTGAGAAATGACTTGGTAGTTTTACACAAACTCATTACAGTTTAAAGGGGCTGCACAGTGGGTATGGATTGATGATCAGCGTTTCGCAGCTTAATTACGTTTTAACAAAGGCACTGGTTTAGTGTTTTTGATAAAACTTGGGAGAAATGCTCTACAGTATGTTGGACTGGGAACCACAATCAACACCACTGTTTTTAAATCAGTTTTTTAAGTACATTTCCTCCAATGCTGTGAGGAAACTGTTGGTGGTGCACACCTTTTGTACTGCAATTACAGAGCAATTCAGAGGAACTTTACACAGATCTACAGACCCTCCAACTACAGTACCTACAGGTGACAAAAGTCATCATCCTGATTTTGAGCAAACTGAAAAGAACAGGAGCAAACATGATTCACATCGGGAGACTTGACCTGGGCTGGGGAGGATGATGCAGGGTCAAAACCAATCAACAAAATGCTTTGCACAAAATAAAGGTGATCGTGGTGTTGGCAGCTGTGCAGCCCCTCTCATGTCTTTGTGACAAGCATCGATGTGATGGAAAAACAAACGGACGATGTTACAGTAAAACTTCAGGTGGGACCACACAAACGCCTCACCAGCTTCTGTGTGCTAAAATAATCAAATTACAAGTGACTTCATGTTCGACTTCAGCATATAAAAATAAACTTTATATCACAGAGGTGGTTTGCAATGGAAGTGACAAGAAGGTAGAAGGACAGCAAATATTTATACAACCAATTTCGTGCTTCATTCAATCTCTTAATTCTTTCCACAAGCTTAGAAATAAAAAAGGAAATATGTAAAAAATAATGAGAGACATGTAGTCATCTGGACAAAAGACAGCTTGAAGTGTTAACTGCATCAGTACTGCTTCTATTATGTAAACTCAGCTGTTTTAATTAAAAAAAAAAGCCCTCAAGTGTCTGTTCACTGGTTTCTGCTGCATCTCATCGCTGTCCATGGATGGTGACCAGTCATTTGTGTTAAACTGCCATGTGTGCCATTGTGCTAAAGTTGAGCTTACAGGTGAAAGGTCCAGAAATCAGGAGTTTGGTAGACATTCTCTCAGACATCACCTCCATGTACGTCATACTACAGTTTTATTTATTGCTAAAATGGTTCAGAGTCCCAATAATTAGACTGGGACAACTGTAGATTTGTACCAGCATGAAATTTAAAATATGGAGGTTGATTCTGTTGCACTTTTTCTTTCTGAATCATCCATAAAGAAAATATCCTAGAAGCACAAACCGAGGCTGGTTTTGAGAAATCTAAATCAGATAATTCTTTCTAAACTTAAACTTCCACTACCTTGATTTTCTTTAAAACAGCTTCTTAAAAAAAAAATCCACTCAAAAAAGTTTTCTTCATTTGCCTGATGGAAGAAGCGATTTCATATCGTATGCCTATACTGTGCATAAAGACAAGAGGAATCACTGCTCACTGGTGTTACAAAAGCTACAGCCATACTTCACCTTTAAAAAATATACAAACACATATACACCTTATGTTTAAGTAGGAATATTTAACAAAATATTTTGGTACAAAACTTTAATACATGAAAGTACATTTAAAGCATGTTTATACTTCACTAAAATCAGCAAATAGTCTGGAGGTTTGACAAAGATCTAAAAACAGAAATATATGAATGAATAACTTGAACACCGATTTTCTCTGCTGGTCTATTCAAGGAAAATCCACCCTGTAACACTGACTGGACAAACTGTATGGTTGAATTTTTTATTCCCTCCAAGCTTTTCCTGTTAAATATTGATCATGGTTTACTTTATTTGGGATCAAATTTGGAATTAATAAAGTACATCCATTTTATACAGGATTTCCACTGACTCCGGATACAGTCTGTTATGGTTGCAATCCAGTCTCCACAGCAAATAGCTCCCATTCTAATCAATGTTCTAATCCCCACTTGGTCCGGACCACTGTGGAAAAAATCAGGCTCGCTAATGAAACAAGTCAATTTTTGACAGATGCTGGATCTAATCCGCAAGGAAAAGCCCCAGTATCGACTGTATTTAATAACTGTTCATTAAAAACTATTTAAGGATCGTCCGTTATTTTCTGAAGTCTACTCCTCCACCACTGTGTCAGAGAAGGTAAAAACTTTGACATAACATACAAACAGCCGACAGCCACAGGTTGACTTGCTGAATACCACACCTTGCACAGTCCAAGGACGGATAATTTTTTCACACGAGTTGTTCAGAACTCCTTATAAGAACTCCTTATACAAAGATATAGAGTGATGATAATCAAGTCAGTGGTGGTAATGCACCTGTAAGCTGGCTGCCAACCGCCAATCAAATCTAAAAGAAGAAGAAGAAAATTAACGGGCTACTTGCATATTATTAGAGCACAAAAATCCAGGTGGGGAGCCGGTACATCACACTTCCTTGTTATCACATGATCACAATCGGTCCTTCTTGGTCCTTCTTCGGTCTTTCTTGAGATGTCGCGTTATTTTATATAATTCTCTCGCCATCTTGTATTTTGAACCCTGTTCTGATGTCTGCCGCATCAAAACACAAACAGAGTGGGTGGGGACTGCCACAAGGCTCCGCCCGCACTGCAACTGCAACGGACTGCATTCGGAGTCGGTGTAAATGCAGCTTTAGTTCAATTCTGATTGGCTGATTAGAGAGGTGTGTCGCTGATGAGTGCTGCCGCACTCCAAAAATTTAAGTTTTCAGCTTTGTGAGCGCAGTGACCAAAAAACCCCCACTCACAGCCACTAAAGCCTGCAAGTGTGAAAGCACCCTCTGAAGCTGAAATGGATCTACCAGATACAACTTAAGCAATCAAACATCTTTGTAGTCCCTGATCAAAGGGAGTAAAGGCCCAATAAAAACCTCCTTGGTTTACAATTCAAGGTTAGAGAAATTAAGAATATTTAAATTATTAAATCCCAAATACATCACATAATGCCATCAGTGTTTAAGGTGGATTTGTTCTTTAACTTAAATGTGAAAATCCTCTATTTAGGAAGCTCTTGGTTCCATTCAAGTCTCTTAAGCAAATCCTGACTTGGTTCTGTTCATTTCACTCTGCATATATATATATATATATATATATATATATACTGTATATATATATATATATACACACAGTTGTGTTCAAAATAATAGCAGTGTGTTGAAAAATGTGAATAAACATCAAAATTCTTCAAATAAATTGTATTTTAATGAACACAAATGCACTGGGGACACTGCACATTCTATTTCAAAGCAAGAAAATTGGAAAAAGTAATTGAATTTGATAATATTTTACAGAAAGTCAAGAAATATAATGTTCAAAAAAATAGCAGTGTTGACATCTGTCTTTAGTGTGTTTGGGGTCATTGTCTTGTTGAAACACCCATTTCAAAGGCATTTCCTCTTCAGCATACGGCAACATGACTTCTTCCAGTATTCTGATGTACTCAAACTGATCCATGATCCCTGGTATGCGATAAATAGGACCAACACCATAGTACGAGAAACATCCCCTTATCATGATGCTTACACCACCATGCTTCACCGTCTTCACTGTGTACTGTGGCTTGAGTTCAGTGTCTGCAGGACGTCTGACAAACTGTCTGTGGCCCTTAGACCCAAAAAGAACAATCTTACTCTCATCAGTCCACAAAATATTACGCCATTTCTTTTTAGGCCAGTCAATGCAAATTGTAACCACTTCAGCACGTCTTTTTTTTAACGATGGGACTTTGCGGGGGCTTCTTGCTGGTAGCTTGGCTTCACATAGACGTCGTCTGATTGTTACAGTACTCACAGGCAACCTTAGATCTTCTTTGATCCTCCTGGAGCTGATCGTTGGCTGAGCCTTTGCCAGTTTGGTTATTCTCCAATCCATTCGAATAGTCGTTTTTCTTTTTCTTCCTCGCCTTTCTGGTTTTGGCTGCCATTTTAAAGCGCTGATATCATTTTAGCTGAACAGCCTATCATTTTCTGCACTTCCTTATAGGTTTTCCCCTCTTTTATCAATTTCTTAATCAAAGAACGCCCTTCTTCTAAACAGTGCCTTGAACAACCCATTTTACTCTGTTTTTCAAGGACAAATGCACAGCCAGCACATGCAGTGTCAGTTGCCTTGATCCTTAAATAAGGGCCACCTGTTTAACACCTATTTTTTTCACAGAATCAATGACCTCACTAAGTGAACTCAGCACTGCTATTTTTTTGAACACGCCCCTTTCAGTTAATGATTCAGTTTCACAGAATCAGCAGCATGCACGCCATGCCTGTTGGGTCTGTTGGTTTTCTATACCTTTACTAAACCTTCTAGAAACTTACTTGCAGTGTAGAAGTTGAAATTCTAACAAAAACAGTGATTTATCTTGCTAGTGATGTGGGACTGCTATTATTTTGAACACAACTGTATATATATATATATATATATATATATATACAGTATATATATATATATATATATATATAGCCTCGTGGGGTTTTTTTTCCCTCTTCTCTCCCCCCCTTTCTTTTCCAAGTAAGTTTGAATAGGCCATATGCTACCTCATTTCTACATGAATGTTTACATCTATAGTTATTTCATCTATTCTAATTTTCAGGGTAAGTGATTATCATATGTGCCAATTCTGTTTACAGTATGCCTGCAGGAGCAGCCTTTATTTATTTAGTTAACTCAGCCTCACCGACTTGTGGTCACAATAATGTGGCAACAATTGTTTTTCTGTTTTTTCACTGCTGTCTGCCTTTTGGAGACTTTTTGCAGTTTTTTTCTTGTTTGGGGTTTTTTGGGAAGGGATCTGTCCTGGCTTTTTGAGGTTGTATTAATGTTTTCTTGTCTTTATGCTTGGATTCATGTTCTCCAATTTCAAATCTAGCACCCTCGGAGCAGGTTCTCCTGTTCGATTTCATAGTTGGAATGTTCACGGAATGGGTAACCCAGTTAAGAGGTCTAAGGTCTTTACACACTTGAAACGTCATAATCCTGATACAGTGTTTTTACAGGAGACTCAGCTCCGACTTAAAGACCACCACAGGCTTCGTTCTTCTTGGATAGGTCAAATTTTTCACTCAAATTTTAATTCTAAGGAAAGAGGAGTGGCTATTATGATTAATAAGGGCATACAGTTTACATCCACTGATGTTATCTCGGCTCAAAATGGCAGATACATTATCATCGCAGGATTGCTAATGCATGTTAAAGTTGTACTTGTCAACATTTATGGTCCTAATTTCAATGACGTTTCTTTTGCTAACAGGCTCCTCAGCAGCATACCCCATCTGAACTCTCATCTTCTTATCCTTGGTGGCGACTTAAACTGTGTTATAGACCCGGTGCTAGATAGGGCCAGTGTTCCCACTGTATCTCAGTCTGTTATGGCTAGGTCATTCTCAGATTTTATGAACCAGAATGGTCTGGTTGACCCCTGGAGGCTTCGTAACCCTTTAACTAAAAAGTTCTCTTTCTTCTCTCAGGTACACCAGTCTAATTCTAGGATTGACTATTTTTTTTTATAGATAAAAGCCTTAACTCCCGTGTTGTTTCATCCGATTATTCAAGTATTCCAGTATCCGATCATGCTCCCTTATTTCTGGATATTCCATTGCCTTCATGTAAAGCCTGCTCATATGTTTGGAAATTTAATTCTTTATTGCTATCAGACAAAATGTTTTGTGATTATATCTCTAAATCTACAGATGACTTTCTTTTTTCCAACCAGAATGATTCAACATCACACTCCCTATTATGGGAGTCAGTGACAGCTTATTTAAGGGGTCAGATAATTTCTTGTTCTTCTTCTAGTAAGAAAAGAGAGAGCTCCAGGATAGCTGAACTTATATCTGAAATGGCAGCTTTGGATCAGGTTTGTGCAACAAAACCTTCTCATTCTTTGCATAAGAAACATCTTGATGTTCAAGCTCAATTTGATCTAATTTCCACTACTGCTTCCGAACGCTTATTACTGTAAATACGAGGAACCTATTATGAGCACGGTGAAACAGCTGGTAGACTATTGGCACATCAGTTAAAACGTCAGTCCAACTCTTGCATCATTTCCCAAATTGATAATGGGTCTGGTATGCTGCTCACAGATCCATTAGAAATTAATTCTACCTTCAAATCATTCTATTCTTCATTATATAAATCAGAGTTTCCATTAGACCCCTCACACATGAATCAGCTTTTGTCTAATTTAAGATTTCCTAGGGTTGCTCTAGACAGGTCTGAACAGTTAGAAACTCCTCTTTCTTTAAATGAATTACAACAAGCAATTAAATCTATGCAGTCAAACAAAGCCCCTGGACCCGATGGGTTTCCCATTGAATTTTTCAAAATTTTTGGTGCTAAACTGTCCCCTTTACTTTTGTCAATGTTTAATGAATCACTGGAGAGGGGTTCCTTACCTCCCACTTTAACTCAAGCTTCAATAACTCTTCTCTTAAAAAGTGGGAAAGATCCTTCTTCCTGTGCTTCCTATAGGCCCCTCTTTTTGTTAAATGCAGATGTAAAGATCCTGGCTAAAATTCTTGCTACTCAACTAGAGAAGATTTTATCTTGTATTATTTTAGAGGAACAAAATGGGTTCATTAAAGGACGTCAATTATTTTTTAATCATCATCATCATCATCATAGCAGTCTGTCTGGGGTGACAATGACTGTTTCATTTAGGTCTGATCAGATTCCTCCACGCAGCTCTGTCCTTCGCCTTCCGCTGCCCACTCCCAGTGTTACGGGGTGAGACTGGACATCCTGGCAGATAAATATCCGCACTCTATTAAATATTATCTATACATCACACTCGGATAGTTTTCCTGAAACTGTAATTTCATTGGATGCCGAGAAGGCGTTTGATAGAGTTGAGTGGCCTTACCTGTTTGTAGTATTAGAAAAATTTGGATTTGGTAACATTCATCAGTTGGATTAGACTGTCATACACATCGCCCAAGGCCAGTGTTCGGACAAATGACACCCAATCAGAATATTCTGAAATGGAACGCGGCACCTATCAGGGTTGCCCCTTATTGCCATCGCTTTTTGCGTTGGCTATTAAACCTTTGGCTCTTGCTTCTTTTTTCAAAGGCATCATACGTGATGGTGCTGAATATCGGTTGGCCCTGTATGCGGATGATTTATTATTATATATCACAGACCCTACAACTTGTCTCCCTGGAATTCTGTGAACATTTAAAAAATTCTGTTTATTTTCTGGATATAAAGTAAATCTTCAAAAGAGTAACTGTTTTCCTGTAAACAAAGCAGCTTTGCAGCTTAAACAAGCTGACCTTCCTTTTAACCTTGCCAGTTCTGGGTTCAAATATCATGGAGTTAAGGTGACACGCACACACTCAGGTCTTTTTTTGGCTAATTTTGATCCTCTTTTGGCCAACTTAAAATCTGATTTGTTAAGGTGGAATAATCTGACTCTGTCTCTGATTGGAAAGATAAATGTCATTAAAATGAATGTGTTGCCAAAATTTCTCTACTTATTCATGACATGACCCCTACTTTTGCCAAATCACTTTTTTCTTTCCCATGATAAAATGATTAGTTCATTTATTTGGGTTTAAAGCCTCCACGGATCCGAAAGTCTTTACTACAAAGATGTAAATTTAGTGGTGGTTTGGCTCTTCCTAATTTTCAGTTTTATTACTGGGCTTCTAATATTTATAAAATACGTTGCTGGTTTGATTCCCCCTCCTTGTCATGGTGCCTACTTGAGGCAGGGTCATGCAGTCAGTCAACCTCTATTCCTGCTCTTGTCTACTCCTCACTCCCAAACAAATTATCTACACATGTTAAAAATCCTGTTTTGCTGAACTCTTTGAAGATCTGGTATCCACGTTGTGGTTTAAAAACGGTATTCAGACCAAAAAAATGGGGGGGAATATGTGATGAAAATGTAAACAATGCAATGCTGTAATGACATGTATACCCTTTACAAAAACTTAAAAAAAAAAAATGGTATTCAGTGTTCCTGGGATTTATATAAAGAGGGGACATTCAGCACTTATAATACACTGGTATTGTCATATAAACTACCTCCCAGTAATCTTTTTAGGTATTTTCAAGCTAGACATTTTGTTTCAAATACATTTCCTGACTTTCCTTCTCTTCACTTCTCAGAAGCCATGGGAGGAACTGTTAACTTTCTCTATGCTACACAGAGGAGCCATGTCACAGATATATCTCAATCATCAGATCCTAGATTTTAGCAATTACTCAAAAGTTAAGTCCAAGGCTGTGTGGGAAGGCGAGCTAGGCCTCGTCCTTGACCAGGATTGGTGGGACGATATGTTGAGCAAAGCCAGTAAAGTCTCCTCTTGTGCTCGTCTTTCACTTATTCAATTTAAGGTGGTACATAGAATTCATTATTCAAAGGCAAGACTCTCTGAGATTTACCCTGAAATGGAGGATAAATGTGAACGCTGTTGAAGTTCAGGTTGTCATCTAAGTCATATGTTTTATTCTTGTTCTCATTTATATAATTTTTGGACTGGTTATTTTAATACAGTGACAACGGTAATGGGACTTCATATAGATCCTTGCCCATTGATAGCCATCTTTGGAACTCCAGCTGTGTCTGCTCACTTAAACGCTACACAGAGAGGGACCATTGCTGGCCAGATGTCAGATTCTTCTCCAATGAAATCTCCTACTCCTCCATCCGTGTCACAATGGATTAAAGACGTTATGCTTTTCCTTAAGCTAGAAAAGATTAAGTATACTATGAAAGGATGTACTGCTGATTTCTACAGTAAGTGGCAACCATTCCTAATTTTTTTTGTAAGTTTGAGAACATTGCAAGATTGAGTGCTTCTGTGTACTGAATGATATTGTTGTATGAGCCAAGGGCAGAGGGTGGGCTGGGTGGGTGGAGTTGTTTGTTTGTGTTTTTATGTTTTTGATACTGTTAAAGTTAAAAAAAAAAAAACTAATAAAAATATCTGGGGAAAAAAATTGGAATTAATAAAGTACATCCATTTTATCCAGGATTTCCACTGACTCCGGATACAGTCTGTTAAGGTTGCAATCCAGTCTCCGCAGCAAATAGTTCCCAGCCTAATCAATGCTCTAATCCCCACCTGGTCCAGACCACTGTGGAACAAATCAGGCTCGCTAATGAAACAAGTCTATTTTTGACAGATTCCGGATCCAATCTACAAGGAAAAGCCCCCGGTATCTACTGCATTTAGTAACTGTTTATTCATTAAAAACTATTTAAGGATCGTCTGTTATTTTCTGGCGTCTACTCCTCCACCACTGTGTTAGAGAAGGTAAAAACTTTAACATAACATACAAACACTTCATAGAATTAAAATTAAAGAGTCTGTGACATAATTCAACCAAGACATCATTAGAAAGAAGAACTACTGTGTTTTAATTCTGTGTAGACAAAAAATTCAATAAAATTTTGTTTCCATATACTACCATAAATTACATCATGATGCAGAAGACTGCAATGTTCATTTGTTGAAATTAGGTCAAATGTCGCCGCCATTTTGTGGCGTAATGAGGCGAACCAAAGATGTAAACAAGCATGGCTGAGTACACTGAAGCGGAGGAAGTTGTGAGTGATTTCAGCGAAGATTTGAGCGATTTGTCCATAGTTTTTGAGGAAGAAGCAGGACCGAGTGATGAAGAAGAGCGAGTTGGTTGAAGGACTGCAACCCTATTTATTTGACCCATATCGTTCAGGAAGCGACAATGACTCGCACGTTTCAGAGGATGAAGGGTCCGACAGTGAAGGGTTAGAGATGGACGGCGGTCGCCTCAAAAACACTGAATGGTAATATACAGATAGATCTAAATTTCCCTCATCGGGTGGTCGGGAAAATAAAAAAAAAAAAGCTCAGATATTCAGTTTCGGTAGGCAATGAGATTTATAAAAATGAAAACTGAAAAGTAATACTGTATAATGTTTTTTTTAACACAAAGTCGTTCCATTTGGAGTAAAGTCAACACTCAGCTTCAAAATTCATAGGGGAGGATTTTACTTTCGGCGGAAAAAATATAATAAAATCACGATCGCCATATGTGGAAAAAAAAAAATCAGTTACACAAACTGTTTTCCTGGCGAGTTTTGACACTGTTGCTTCTCTGCGCCGTTTTGATACGTTGATATCGTCTTGAGCTGTGGGTTTTCGTTTAAAAACCATAGGTATGGCAGTTGGCTTTAGAACCCATTTGTAACTAACTTTCAAGCCTAAAGATTCCTGTATAGCAGGCGCCTCCTCAAAACTGTCTGCAGTGAAATGATCGCTACAGAGCACAGAAGATGTGTTGGTTGCCATTTGTCCCTTGTTCTCTGTACTTGCTTCACCCATTTTTTAAGAAGATCTGGATCTTTTGGGAATGAGAACAGGCTTATATGTTCACTGGGGCAATTACAACACCCAGCCACCACACAACGTTTCAGCATTTCTTCGCTGATATAGAAGCTAAGCAGCTTGTTTACATTGACAGCACATGGATCAGCAAGAGGAAACTCTCCTCATGACGTCATATCCGGAAACGAGGCGCATCTCAGGATATCGCATTAGTACAACACGGCGCTAAATTTGAATTCACTTAGAAATATTTTTCCACTTATTTAGCGTTCGAAGTCAACAGAACCAACTACGTGGACGACTGAAGATAACTTCATACTGAATATTGATCCATAGTTCCTACATCGTGTCACAGACACTTTAACGGGCTACTTGCATATTATTAGAGCACAAAAATCCAGGTGGGGAGCCGGTACATCACGCTTCCTTGTTATCACGTGATCACAATCGGTCCTTCTTGGTCCTTCTCCGGTCTTTCTTGAGATGTCGCGTTATTTTATATACTGTAATTCTCTCGCCATCTTGTATTTTGAACCCTGTTCTGATGTCTGCCGCATCAAAACACAAATGGAGTGGGTGGGGACTGCCACAAGGCTCCGCCCGCACTGCATCTGCAACGGACTGCATCTGGAGTCGGTGTAAATCCAGCTTTAGTTCAATTCTGATTGGCTGATTAGAGAGGTGTGTCGCTGATGAGTGCTGCTGTGCTCCAAAATTTTAACAGTTTTCAGCTTTGTGAGCGCAGTGACCAAAAAAAACGCTCAGCCACTAAAGCCTGCAAGTGAGAAAGCACCCTCTGAAGCTGAAATGGATCTACCAGATACAACTTAAGCAATCAAACATCTTTGTAGTCCCTGATCAAAGGGAGTAAAGGTCCAATAAAAACCTCCTTGGTTTACAATTCAAGGTTAGAGAAATTAAGAATATTTAAATTATTAAATCCCAAATACATCACATAATGCCATCAGTGTTTAAGGTGGATTTGTCCTTTAACTTAAATGTGAAAATCCTCTATTTAGGAAGCTCTCGGTTCTATTTAAGTCGCTTAAGCAAATCCTGACTTGGTTCTGTTAAAGTCTCTAAGAATCTATTAGTGAAATTAAATCTTTGACATCAACAATAAAAGCAGCAGAGAAAGTTGTCATAAATTAACTGATCATTACAAAACTTAGTTGTGAATTAAAAAAATGACAATGTTCAACTTTGAGTTGGAGTAAAAGTGAATAACAGTGATGCTAATAAAACAATGGAAGTGAAGCAGAAGCATTGTTGTATCAAATTCAAACCGTGCTGAACAGCTGCTTCTCCCATTACAAAACATTTATTTATAAAGTTAATGCAGGATGCACCAATTTAAAGGTACCCAAGATTAAACTCAAAAGAAAATATATGAACAGTCTGCCTACCTGTGGTAAATGTTACATACAAAATACTGACTGTAGACGTAATGGAAGAGTTTGTGATAAAAACTTCTCTTGCAAAAATTAGTGTCATAGTAAGGAGTACGAAGAATTAATGAGGAATTAAATGGATAAGCAGATAACAAGGTAATGCCAAACCCAGCTGCGATGGGTAGAAACACTTGGGTGTGTGCTGTTGAGGTTCAGTCCTGTTATCACTGGTCCCGGGCTTCATACAGCAGTTTAGCTGCCTGTGGGAACAACAGGGGAAACAGACCAGAAATTACACAGCCTGTACATATTTGTCCTTGATGTCATACAGAAAAAAATTATATAAAACTGAAACGGTCTCCTCTTGTGAACAAATGTGAACCAAGATCAAGAGGTTCAGATTTATCTTTTACCACATAAAAATCAACGTATCAATGTCCTCACATAAATTTAGCACCTTTATCAAACAATAATAGGTCTATACAGAAGGAGTAATCAGTTAAACACTGATACAAAATTTTAAAAAAACTGTTGGATGAAAAATTGTTGCTTGAAGCTGCATCATATGTTACATAGAAAAGCTTAAGTGAGAAATCCATACAGCATCACATCAATATTCTAGAAATGTGCCAACAAGAACTAAACCATCAGTGACGGAGTAGCTCATTCTGGCCTGACGAAACATCCCCGAGCGCACTCACCTCTCCTGACCGTTGACCTTAAGCACAATCTAGATGCAGACCCATCTAGGACGTGCTTAAGGTCAACGGCCTAGGAAAAGTAATGGTTTTTGTGAAATCATAAATTCACAGATGTTCTGACCTTTGACAATGATCTTTACCCTGACCTCAACCTGGATGCAGACCTACCTAAGGAGCCTTGTGAGTGAGTTTGGTGAGACTCAAGGTAATTACCTAGGAGGAGTAGTGCCCAGATCTCCTGACCTTTTATCTTGAGCACAACCTAGATGCAGACCCTCCTGAGAGGATCCTTGTGAGTGAGTTTGGCAACCATTGGGGCAATTGCCTTGGAGGAGTAGCAATTTTCATGAAATCACCCAAGTGCCCAGACTCCTGACCTTTGACCTTGAGCACAACCTGGATGCAGACCCACCTGAGGATCACTGGGAATGAGTTTGGTGTATATCGGGGCAAATGCCTAGGAAGAGTAGCGATTCCCATGTGGCTGGCTGGACGGATGGCCGGTCAGACGGCCACTACGTCATCACAGTAGCCCCTTTCGGCTTTGCTGCAATAAGCTAAAAATGGACAGCACACTGGACCAGTGTTTACAGACAAAGCTTTTATTTTCTTGCCTCAAACCATGAAGTGAAGAATGACTTTTCCCAAGTCCAGAATTTAATAAAACTGTGTTCTAGTTGTGCACCTGTATAAATTCATTTACTTTAATATAAAAGTATATGTAATATAGTGATGACACAGACTTTATGTCCCATTTACTGTACCTTGTGCATTGCAGCCAACCATAATGAGGCTGCCTTCTTGTCGTCTGCAGCCTCCATGCGGAGCTGTTGGGCATCCTGAGAGCCCATTGGCTTGTAATGGAGCAGCATCCCGCTGGCTGTAGACATCCCTCCTGCACAGATGCATATACAATGAAAAATACATGTGACCATACACAAGAATAAGAAAATTGCATATATTTAAGAACATTTATGATTTTTTTAATAAAAAAGGGGGAAAAAAGAGTCCTAAAAAAGGTTAATTTAGTAATGAGAATGTGAAAGGACATGCTACAGATAAAAAAAAAAAAATTAAAAAGATGAAAAAAATAAAAAAAATTTTATAAAAGAACCTTTTCCCGTGAGTTCACAGTCCTTAGCAGGATCAACTAGATCCTGTTAGAAATGATTAATGCCCTTAACACCCATGGTAACAGTGAATAAAATATAGTCACAGGAATAACTCAGAAGATTGGAAAGAAAAGAGGACAAACACAGCCACAATTGCTCAAGACAAAAGGAAGTGAAACGGTAAAATGCAACAACCAGGAGAACATGATGTGATGCTTGTGGTACAGCATTTTCATGATTAAACTGGGAAGCATATACTACCGACCAATATCCCAAAGGCACAGACACTGTGCTGTGGCTTCTAATGAGGAATTAATCAAGTCAGTTATATTTTCTGGGGATGCACCAATCTGACTTTTTTTTTTTTTTTTGGCCACAGATCTGGTACTGATGTCCTTTCTCTGATATTGATTAAAATTAAAGGGTTAAAAAATTACTCCTCACTGTAAAGAGATTGGAGTTCTTTCAAGCAACATTTTTTTTTTTTTTTTGTTACTTATTTGTACCCGTAGGTAGACTTGGTTTGCAGTCTGGTGACAAGCCACCGGCTGCTGGTCGCTGCGTGCGCGAGCGCCCTAAACCTACATGTTTTTTGGTGTGCGGGAGGAAACCGGAGAAATCCCGGAGTAAACCCGTGCAACACGGGGAGAACATGCAAACTCCACACAGCTCACTGTTGGTCGGGGGCTGGGATCGAACCCACGATCTCATGATCCCCGCGGTCCCCCGGCCGAGGGTAAAACTGTGCTGCCACAGTGCTAAACCACTGCGCCACCGTGCAGCCATTTGACCAATTAAACAATTTCTAACTCTTGTCACATAATTTTTTTTTAATTACAGGTAATTTATTGCATGTGTTGTAGTTATGCAAATGATCTTTAATATGAGCAACAGTTGTATTTCACACAAATTATTATAGAAATGTAACTTTATATTCTAAGTAAGTAAAAAGCCTGAATGGTCTGTGTAACGTTTCTTTTTCCTGTCATGTCTACGGTAAATATTGTACAGGGGGTTCATCTGTATTGTTTGACAACGTTTAACGGTGCTGGCTAAATGTTAGCAATGTTAGCAGGATGGAGCAGAACTGAATGGATCAGCAGTTCAGTTTCCAAAACTATTCTAGTAATAAGAACCACATTGAACTCAAAATTGTCACTGGATTGGTGCATCACTATTATTTATTCTACATAACATTGAAAATAGATTATATTGATTTTCAGGCAGCTTCATGCAAATAGAGAACATGGATGTGAATAAAATGCAGGGGTGAAGGGACTCAACAGATGGAGGCTGAGCAGAGGGACCCTAACCTTCAGAAAGAAAGTGACTGTCCAGCAGACTGGTGTAAGTGTGAATGTCACTGTCTGAGCCCAGAGGAACCAAGCAACCAAAGCAGCAGAGAAGAGAACATGTGTTAATTTAGGAAAAATGGACTTGGTGGGAATAAGATTTTTTTTCAGCTGGTTAGTCTCACAGCCAAAACAGCATACAGACACAAAAATAACCAGTTTAAGGGGTTAGAGGTTTCTTAGCTTACGATCAAGCAACAAACATTAATGCAATTTCTCAAAGCTGTAGAAAAACAAAACTTCATCATCATTTTTATCTTGCGTTCCTACCTCCTGGACTTGACTCATCTGTTAAAATCTGCATGCTGGAGATTCGAGACAGCTCAACCTCAAAGTGACTTTCACCGTCAAGGAACAGATACCTGATGTAAAGGAGAGATACAACAATTTACCATCATCATGAATCTGAATAAAAAACTTAAAACTGCCGTCATTTTCTGGGTTTCAGCTGTTCTATACAGTACCGTTCTATATAGTACTAAGCACTTTGGTAAACTACTGTTTAAGACTCCTAAAACTGCCATTGTTGTCTGATTTTTAGCCATCATTTTGTAGGCAGAAAGACAAGCACTGTGTGTAGACCTGTACAAGATATCAGAACGTGCTTTATAACCTTTTCAGGCTATTTGTTTAAGACAGAAAAAGAATCCTGAGCAGAAGCTGCCATGGGGAGAGAGCACACAGACATTGTTTCTGCACCGAATAGAGTTTGCATGGACCAGTATCCATGGTTACGCATAAATTAGTGCAAACTAACCATATTTACATCATGTGGACCACAAATTTGTACACACAGATCTCTAACACTATCAGAAAATTAGATTTTGTTTGAAGGGTTAAAAAAACACCCCTTAGATTTCAGACGACACGTATCCCTCTTCAAAGGCAGCATCAGACCACATCCCATTATAAAGGGGGATGAGGACCTGTACTTAAATAGCACTTTTTCTAGTCTCAAAGACCATTTAAAGCACTTCACTAGGACTAACCCTCTATTCTAAGGGCCAATCAGAGACAGATACCTAGGTACAGTTTAGAATGACTAATTAACCTAACAGTAGTTAGTTACACAATAATAGTGTGTATACTAGAATAAAATAGGCTTTATTGTCATTGTACAGTTGTACAGCACAATGAAATTGTGGGTGCTCCACCAGGCTACTACACAATAAAGTAAGTGAGAAGAATTTGAAATAAAACAGTTACAGAACACATGACTTACCATACGACTGAGAAGGTAAAAGTAAAAACAACAAGTAGCCCACTGGTATATACACAGGTACAGTAGTGGCTTCGTGGGTGGAACTATGTACACAGGAGTGCAGAGTGCAGAACACATAATAGAATAAAATGGCCCAAGGATTATGGAGAATATGTACAGTAGTGATTTCACGGATGGGTCAATATACATGAAAGTGAGGAGTACAAGGACAGGTGAGTTACTGTGATAATTAAAAGGACCTCAGTTTTGTGTATGTGAGCGTTCAGAGTGAGGGGGGTGGGGCCTCTGACTGTTTGCAGTTCAGATGGCCCAGGGGAAGAAACTGTTTGTCATTCTGGAGGTGTGGGACCTGATCGATCTGAAGCGTCGTCCACAGAGAAGCAGGTCAAACAGGTGGTGGACTTGGCCTTGATCCTTCTGAGACAAGGAGGCTCTGGAGATGTCTTCCAGGGAGGGCAAGGGCCTGCCAATAATTTTTTGGGCGGTGTTGATGACTCTCTGCACAGCCTTCCTGTTCTCGGCCGGCATATCACGCACTCAGACTAGGGATGCAAGTTATCAATTAATTCATTAATTGATTCATCTTATTGATCAATTAACGATTAATTGATAAGTGGCATTTTTCCTGAGAATCTGAATTTACCCAAGTACAGTACAGTCTATCTTTAACATATAAAAAGTTGCTGTTTTTTCATATAATGTATTAAACATGAACATTATATTCCTCAATTTATTGTACTAGTGTGGCTGCTCTGGTAAATCGTTTCCCTGGGGAGCTCTCCGTAGGGGTCTTCCACGCCGAGGGGCCTTAGCCAACAGCACTTGCTCATCCGCCACAACGAAAGCGGGTTTGAGTCTGTCTATGCCAATTTTTTCCCTCCTACCCCCCAAGTCTGTTCTGTGCTTGAGAGATGTGAGTGTGTAATAAATCGTCTGAAATGAATCTGCCTTTGATTTCACACACTCCACACTAGTTGCATTTTTTTTTTTTTTACTACAGACAATGGCATTTTTTGTAGTTTAACAAATTTTGCATTGTATAGTGTGTACTATGTGCTGGTACATCTCAGTAAATTACAAATGTCATGATTTTTTTATTTTAAAAACTACTGTAAATATCATAAAATTTATCTTTTTTTGTTACATTAAAAAAACTTTCAAGTTCTAATTTACTGAGATGCACTGGCAGACCGTTTTAACAGGAAAATAAACTGTGAGCTGCTTCATCTGTTGCATGTTAAACATTATCACAGTACCCCAGCAATCCAGACAAACCAGGACGATCTGGGCTCCCTCTGTTGTCCCGTTACCTCAGTGGTAACTTGAGTCTGGTCTGCTTTCCCGTCTAGCGGCAGGTTGAAGGGAGGCAGCGGGAATAGGATTTTGCACTCGTGTAGCCTGGAACTTGTGGCTTTGCGATGTAACCCGAAAGGGCAAGTTTTTTTTGCTCTGCACAATGCACATGCGCTCTGGGGGCTTGGCATCTTCTGCTTTTTGGACAGGTTCTTTTCCTAGAAAGCTGTATTTGGTCTACGCCAAACACATCCTCTGTTCTGGTGTCCAAATAATTCAATTTTAGACTCACCTGACCAAAGAACAGTATTCCTAAAGTCCTGGGCTTTGTCTACATTCGCTCTGGCAAACTCCAGTCTGGCCTTCATGTTTCTCTTTGATAGCAAAGGTTTCCTCCTTGCATGCCTCCCATGCAAGTTAAATTTGTGCAGTCTCTGATTGTAGAAGCATGCACTTTCACATCAACAGTAGCAAAAGCCTGCTGTAGGTCCTGTGATGACATTTTAGAATTTTTGGAGACTTCTTTTAGCATCTTGTGGTTTGCTCTCCGGGTGAACTTGCTTGGACAGCCAGACCTGGGCATGTTGGCAGTTGTTTTGAATGTCCTCCACTTGTAGACTACAGACGTGGACAAAATTGTTGGTACCCCTCTGTTAATGAAAGAAAAACCCACAATGGTCACAGAAATAACTTGAATCTGACAAAAGTGGTAATAAATAAAAATTCTATGAAAATTAACCAATGAAAATCAGACAATGCTTTTGAATTGTGGTTCAACAGAATTATTTTAAAAAACAAACTCATGAAACAGGCCTAGACAAAAATGATGGTACCCCTAGAAAAGATTGAAAATAATGTGACCATAGGGACATGTTCAACCAAGATGTGTCCTCTAATTAACATCACAGGTGTCTACAAACTTGTAATCAGTCAGTCAGCCTATTTAAAGGGTGACAAGTAGTCACTGTGCTGTTTGTTGACATGGTGTGTACCACACTAAATATGGACCAGAGGAAGCAAAGGAGAGAGTTGTCTCAGGAGATTAGAAAGAAAATTATAGACAAGCATGTTAAAGGTAAAGGCTATAAGACCATCTCCAAGCAGCTTGATGTTCCTGTGACTACAGTTGCACATATTATTCAGAAATTTAAGATCCACGGGACTGTAGCCAACCTCCCTGGACGTGGCTGCAGGAGGAGACGGATAATGCGAATGGTAACAAAAGAGCCCAGAACAACCTCTAAACACATTCATGGTGAACTCCAAGGTCAAGGTACATCAGTGTCAGATCGCACTATCCGTCATTGTTTGAGCCAAAGTGGACTTCAAGGGAGACGACCAAGGAGGACACCACTGTTGAAAACAAATCACAAAAAAGCCAGACTGGAATTTGCCAGACTGCATGTTGACAAGCCACAAAGCTTCTGGGAGAATGTCCTATGGACAGACGAGACAAAACTGGAACCTTTTGGCAAAGCACATCAGCTCTATGTTCACAGACACAAAAATGAACATACCAAGAAAAGAACACTGTCCCTACTGTGAAACATGGAGGAGGTTCTGTTATGTTCTGGGGCTGCTTTGCTGCATCTGGCACAGGGTGTCTTCAATCTGTGCAGTGAAATCTCAAGACTATCAAGGTATTCTCGAGAGAAATGTGCTGCCCATTGTCAGACAGCTTGGTTTCAGTCGCAGGTCATGGGTCTTGCAACAGGATAATGACCCAAAACACAGCTAAAAACACCCAAGAATGGCTAAGAGCCGAACATTGGACTATTCTAAAGTGGCCTTCTATGAGCCCTGATCTAAATCCTATTGAACATCTGTGGAAGGAGCTGGAACATACCATCTGGAGAAGGCACCTTTCAAACCTGAGACAACTGGAGCAGTTTGTTCATGATGAGTGGGCCAAAATACGTACCTGCTGAGAGGTGCAGAAGTCTCATTGACAGTTACAGAAATCATTTGATTGCAGTGATTACCTCAAAAGGTTGTGCAACAAAATATTAAGTTAAGGGTACCATCATTTTTGTCCAGGCCTGTTTCATGAGTTTGTTTTTTTTTTAAATAATTCTGTTGAACCACAATTCAAAAGCATTGCCTGATTTTCATTGGTTAATTTTCATAGAATTTTTATTTATTACCACTTTTGTCAGATTCAAGTTATTTCTGTGACCATTGTGGGTTTTTCTTTCATTAACAGAGGGGTACCAACAATTTTGTCCACGTTTGTATTTTCAGGACAGTGGAATGGCTGAATTCAAATTCTTTTGAGATCTTTTTAAATCCCTTACCAGACTCATACGCTGCTACAGTCTTCTTTCTGAAAGCCTCAGACACAGCTCTTTCGATCTCACCATGGTGTTCACTCTCACTTCAACAGTCAGGAGCATACCAAACTAAATGTCTGAGGTTTAAATAGGACAAGCCTCCTTCAAAATGCTGAGTAGCGATGTTCTAATCATGTGCACCTGATGTGATACACCTGTGTGGGATTTTAGCCATTTTAAGTGGGAATAAATGTGAGGGTGTCCCAATTTATTCCTCACCAGAAATTGCATGTTTTTAGAATTACATTTTACAGAAAATTTTAAAAGGTCTTTTCTTCAGTTTTGTTTAGTTATATTACTTGAATCTCCCAGTGCGGTTAAAACTGACATTAAATATCCATATGTCCAAATATGTTTAAAAAAAAACCCCACAGGCGTTCATAGGGTGTCCTAATTTTTTCACATGACTGTAGATGTAGTAGATGCTGTTTATGGAAATATACTGTATATTGTTCTTTGGATGACAAAATTGTCAAATATCAAAAATGTTTCCAAAATGCTCACCTGTGGTTGTTGGAAAGGCGACACGTCATGGTTTCTGACTTCTCTGACGTTCCCAAAGTGACAATGAAGGTGCTTCCTGGAAAAGCAAAGCAGGTACTAACTCTGTGAATTAAGATAATTTAGCATATTGGAGTCAGAAAATCCTGTAGATTTTCCACAGCATGAGGTGTGTGATATTCATTTGTTAACATATCGACACTTTTCAAGTACAAGTGCATCACCAAGCACATTCACAAGCCAGCTTAGGAGGCAAAAAAAATATGTTCCATCACACTAAGGTCCCGCTTCCTAACAACTGGACATGTTTTTCTTTCCTTCATAATTCACATTTATTTTTTCATGTTTGGTTTTGGACTCTGCAAACACGAGAAGCTTCAAGTGAATGTCGTTTGAACTGAACTGTGCCAATGGGCCATGATTGCAAACCAAGTAATTAGCACACCAATCTAAATAGGATTATGTTTGGGACTACAAAATAAAACCATCTGCTCCCTTCATGATTTCTTATATTTCTGTATATTTGTCAAATTTGCAGAGCTGTCAACTGATCACCACCTGGGGGTGAGTTGGATACGATGGCAGGGGAGGATGTCACTCAGACCTGGTAGACCCAAACGTCTAGTGAGGTCTTGCTAAGGCCCTTGTCTGGGAGGTCTTCAACTCTAAGCTGTTGCTTCTGCCTACACCTTTTCTGTCTGAAATATGATCTTTCTTCCCTTTTTCCTTTTTGTATTATGATCTGACAGAAATAAATAAAAAAATGAGTGAAAATGAATGAATGAACTCCCACCTCTGGAAGAACTTCAACCACATTCTGAGGGAATCTGGAGACATGGAGTCTGAATGGGCCATGTTTTCCACCTCCATTGTTGAAGCAGCTGCCCAGAGCAGCGGCCGCAAGGTGATCAGTGCATCTTGTGGTGGCAACCCCTGAACCAAGTAGTGGACACCACTGGTGAGAGGGGCCATCAAGCTGAAGGAGGAGTCCTATCAAGCTTGGTTGGCTTGTGGGACTCCCGAAGCAGCTGAGGTGTAGTCACAGGCCAAGCAGAGTGCTGCTCAGGTGGTTGTTGAAGCAAAAACTCGGGTGTGGGAGGAGTTTGGTGAGGCCATGGAACAAGACTTTCGGTCAGCCTCGAAGAGATTCTAGCAAACTGTCCAGTGACTCAGGAGGGGAAAGCAGCTCCCTGTCTACACTGTGTATGGTGCGGATGGGGCGCTGCTGACTTCAACTGGTGATATCGCTGGGCTGTGGAAGGAATACTTCGAGGATCTCCTCAATCCCACTGACATGCCTTCGACAGAGGATGCAGAGCTTGTGGACAATGGGTACAACTCGCCCATCACAGGGGCTGAGGTCGCGGAAGTGGTAAAAAAACCTCTTCAGTGGCTGGACCCCAGGGGTAGACGAGATTTAAATCAAAATCAAATCAAATCAAATCACCCTTTATTGTCATTCAACTGTACAACCAATCATGTACAGCAGAACAAGATTGTGCTTTACCTATTCACCGTGTCAATCACACACACCCCAAGTGTAGAATCAGAGGACCGCTGCCATGCAAGGCGCCGCCACAAATTTCCCTCCTCCATTCCATTTTTGCTGAGCACCAAGCTGGATGGCAGGAAGTTCCACTTTTATATGGTCTTCGGCATGACCCGGCCGGGATTTGAAGCCCTGCCTCCCGGGTGTGGGGCGGATGCTCTACCAACTGAGCCACCACTCCGGTTGAGCCACCACTCCGGTTTACCATGAGTCCCTCAAGACTCTGGATGTTGTAGGGCTGTTATGGCTGACACGCCTCTGCAACATTGTGTGGAAGTCGGGGACAGTACTCCTGGCATGGCGAACCGAAGTGGTGGTTCCTCTCTTTAAGAAGGGTGACCAGAGGGTGTGTTCCAACTTTAAGGGGATCACACTCCTCAGCCTCCCTGGGAAGGTCTATGCCAAGGTACTGGAGAGGAGACATTGGCCGTTGGTCGAACCGTGGATTCAGGAGGAGCAATGTGGTTTTCGGCCTGGCCGTGGCACATCGGACAGTTCTTTACCCTCTCGGACAGTTCTTTACCCTCTCAAGAATCCTTGAGGTTCGTGGGAGTTTGCCCAACCAGTTTACGTGTGTTTTGTGGACTTGGAGAACACATTTGACTGTGTCTCTTGTGGTTTTTTTGTGGGGGGTGCTTCGGGAGTATGTGGTATCGGGCTTCATGTTACCAGCTATCCAGTCTCTATACGACCGTTGTGAGTTTGGTTCGTATTGTCAACACTCGGTTGGACTCATTCCCAGTGAGAGTTGGACTCTGCCAGAGCTGCCCTTTATCACCAATCTTGTTCATAATTTTGATGGACAGGATTTCTAGGTGTAGCCAAGAAACGGAGGGTATCATGCTTGGGGACCACAAGATCTCATCTCTGCTGTTTGTAGATGATGATGTCCTGTTGGCTTCGTCCAGCAATGACCTACAGGTTTTACTGGGATGGTTTGCTGCCGAGTGTGAAGCGGCTGGGATGAGAATCAGCACCTCCAAGTCTGAGTCCATGGTCGTCAGCTGGAAAAAGGTGGACTGTCCTCTCTGGGTTGGGGACAAGCTCTTGCCCCAAGTGGAGGACTTTACAGTGTTTCCTCTGGCTCAAAGACCTTGGCGCGGTGGCAACATATTTTTTTTTTTTTTTTTTTTGGGGGGGGGGCAGAAAACACATGACACTATTGTAACCAGAACATGTTAATTTTATACTACTAGTGCATACCTGTGCATGCCCATAGAAAGCAAGTGTAAGCAAACATTTCTGCAAGCCCGTAGAAAGTTACTGTTACCATGGCAACAGCAACTATGGTGAAACCTGCCTTCGATCTTTGACATCACCACTCGTTCGTTGATGCTTGCCTTTGATCTGTGATGCCTGCCTTTGATCACGTCATAGCAAGTGCTCTGATCAAGAGTAATGCCTGCCTTTGATTTTTAATGATGTCACAGCAAGTCCTATGATCGTGAGTGAAGCCTGCCTTTGATCTCGTAGCAAGTCCTATGATCTTTCAGCGAGTCCTATGATTGTGACATTAAGACATCGTGACAGACAGAGATTTCTTGAATTATATATAGAGTGATATTCCTTGTCTCCAGGGCATGGGTCCCAGCCCACATCCTCGCTTTAAGTTGGGATTTTCTGTATTTCACCTTATTATTATTATTATCCTGGGTTGCTTTTATTATTATTCCTTTTCTGTCTTGCATATTTATTTCTTCATTGGTCTTCCTCTTAGTTTAAGTTGATCAGTATTATTATTACTAGTACATACCCGTCCATGCCCAAAGAAACCAAGTATAAGCAAGTATTTCTGCATGCTCATTGCTGAAGGGTCTCCTCCTGTCTCAGACAGCTGTGTTGTCTGAGACAGGAGGACTGTCTCAGCAGACAGGAGGACTGTGTTGTTCACAGTCATGCCTGCGGCATACTGCTGAAACCTGAGGTGTTTCATCTTCATGGCATCTTTTCTGACATGCAGCAGTTCCCCTCATTCTATTGCTCTCCATCAGGTGCGTCGTAATTCCAGTTCACGGTCAGGATCATGAAAACAGATCTGAGCAAAAAGTGGCTTTCGACCCTGTTCAGGAAGGCCCGTGCATGTCCGTAGAAACCAAGAAACCGGAGCACCTGGAGAAAATCTGCACTTTGCTTGGCATTTTACACATTTGTAGTGTTGACTGCCATTCTTCAAGGTTACACATTTTTACTGTGTCAGCACCTTTTTAAAAACCACATTGCTCAGAAAGCGACTTTTGTTTAGTTTCTTCATGTTGAGCAAGAATACGAAGACTGCTTGATCTGGCAACTGTGCTCACGGCAACACAGAATTGGCCATGGCTGAAGAAATCTGTTGTGCAGAAAACACCAACGTGCTGTAAAGACTGGCCCTGTGACTTATTCACCTTGGCAATTTTGAGCCATATGACATCATAAAGACACATTAGTCTAGGCATCGTGAGTGATGGTCTATGTCCCCGCTGAACCTCCACTTCTCTCCCCTTTAACACTCCCCCGTGCTTCTTCAAACTGTATACACATGTATATGATATCTGCATATTGTCATTATATATTGATACATACTGCTCTTCTGTATATTATCATCACATATTTAACTACATACTGTTTTTCTGCATATTGCCACTCTGTATAATTAGATAGATTGTCTGCTACTTACCTCACTTCACCTGTACTTTGCTCTTCTGTAATTTATGCTTATTCCCATCTCTTACCATCCTCACCTGTACATAACTGCCCACCTAACTTATTGTACATTATTTGCACATAACGGTACTCTTAACTTTCTACACTGACCTATCTGCATATATTTGCTTAAATTGTACATACTGTCAATTACTGTATATACTGCACTGCTGTCCTTTGCACTTCTGATTGGATGCTAAACTGTTTCGTTACCTTGTATTCATACATGTGTAATGACAATAAAGTTAAATCTAAATCTAAATCTAAAATATGACATCATAACGACATTTGTCTATATGATGGCATCGCGAGTCCTATGTTGCCTGATATCATCGGATCATCATAGGACATCGCGCAGACATCATAGGGCGTCCTATGACGTGCTATGTGTATATGACGTCCTATAGACATATCTTTATGACAGCCTTGCGCATCCTATGATGCCTGAGATCATAGGCTCATCATAGGACATTAGGCAGACATCATAGGCCGTCCTATGATGTCCTAGGATCGTGACAGACAGCACATAGACTTCTTGTATTTATAGAGTGATTATTATCGTCATTATCATTATTGCCTTGGTCTTGTCTTCCCTCTGGTCCCCTGTGTGTGATTATCTGTGCATCCCCGCCCAATCCGTTTTCTGTAACCATGCCCTGCCATCTCTGTTTGCCCCTGCTTGTTACTTCCTTCTCCTGCTTGTTACTGTTCTGTGTTATGTTGATTACCTGTGTCTATATAGACCGTCCTATGATGCCTATCTGTCTATATGCCGTCATATAGACATATCTTTATGACGGCATTGCGAGTCCTATGATGCCTGAGATCATAGGACGGCCTATGATGCATCACAGAACATCAGGCAGACATCATAGGCCATCCTATGATGTCCTATAAACGCGCTTCTTCTCCTGCTTGTTGCTGTTCTGTATTATGTTGATTATCTATATACACAGTGTCTATATAGACAGTCCTATGATGCCCATCTGATCTGATGATCTATGTGCCAGATGCATCATAGGCCGTCCTATGATGTCCTATAAACGTGACAGACACACAGATTTCTTGAATTGTCATATAGTCCTATGATGCCTATCTGATAGGCCGTCCTATGATGTGCTCTATGTGCCATCATAGGACAGAATGCCGTCCTATGATGTACTCTGCCGTCATGATGTCCTATAAACATGACAGACACACAGATTTCTTGAATTGTCATATACAGTATATAGACAGTCCTATGATGCCTATCTGTCTATGTGCCATCGTATAGACATCATATCTTTATGACGGCATCGCAAATATCTTTATGACGCTATCACGAGTCCTATGATGCCTATCTGTCTATGTGCCATTATATAGACATATCTTTATGACGGCATTGCAAGTCCTATGATGGCCTATGATGCATCATAGGACATCAGGCAGACATCATAGGCTGTCCTATGATGTCCTACAAACGTGACAGACACACAGACACACACACACAGATTTCTTGACTTTATAGAGTGATTAATTTCTTTTTTTTTTAAATAATGCACAGTAACTTTGTATATGGAACTTATTATTTGAAGTACTGTACAACCATGGTTTGAATGTTGGAACATTGGGCCATTTGGAGTCCCACTCAGACATCCTGTGTTTGGACTTTTTTACTGGTGTATCCTTCTCTCCTTCGTCTGCTCTCACCTCTCCTGGACCCTCTGCCTGAACACTTTCCTCTCCTTGGCTCATCTCGTCTGTCTCATCTTTCCATCTCTGAGAACTTTCTAATTCAGGTTCTCTCTTTGTCTATGGTGGTATGCAGACAGGTTAGAAAATACTAAGTGTCACGTTTTGTCCTGCAGGATTTTTTTTTGTCATGGTTTACATAAAAAATGTGTATTTTTTGCATTTTTCTTCTAGTGTTTCTTTTTTCCCATTGAGAAAGAGTAGTAAAGGGGGAAAAAAAACATTCCTAATAGTAATTTACGCATGGATACTTAAATTATATGATCAGCGGTGGGTATCGTTGCCAGAAATTCTACTCATGTAAAAGCAGTGTTGTGAAATTAATTAAAAGTAGACAACCAAAAATTTCTAGTTAAGGATACAAAAGGCACCCACTTCAAAATTTGAGTAATTACTTCAATCTTGAAGGTTTGAGATTTTTCTCAAATTTCTAACAATTTTTGCATAGTTTTCTACTTTTCTCTGTAAAGTTATCTACATTTTAACCATTTTCTTCAAATATGTAATTTCCTTTTGCAAAATTGACTTTTCTTGTACATTTGAGACTTTATTATAATTTGTGGATTATTTTATGGCTATTTTTTAAAATAAATTTATTAGCGTTTTTTCTTTCAAAGGTCTTTTTATTATTATTAATTGAAGTATCAATACAATACAAAGTATTAGAAATTTTCATTTTTGTTTTAACCAAACAATGCAAAACTAGAATTTAAAGCTAACAAATGTAAATGCTTCAAAACACAAAAACCTTTAAATAAACAATAATTAAAAAAAATACAAAAAAATACAAAGAAAAATTGTGTGTGTGAGGTGGGGGTGGGGTAAAGGGGATATGAGCTACTCAGAAACTATAATCATGGGTCTTTCAAAAAAATCAAGAAACGGGTGCCATAATTTATAGAATTTGTTTTCAGAGCCACGAACTGTATATCTGATTTTTTCTAAATCCAAACAGGACATTATATCTTTTATCCACTGTAAATGTGAAGGGGGTGAAGAGTCTTTCCACTTCAGTAATACAGCACGTCTAGCCAATAATAATGAAAATTTGAATACTTTTAATTTGGAATTTGGCAAGACAAGTTCTGGAGCCACACCAAAAATGGCGCATAATGGATCAGGTTTAATTTGATATTGCAGGACTTCAGACATAGTGATAAAAACAGAATGCCAAAAATTCATCAATGCAGGGCAGGACCAATACATGTGAAGCAAAGTGCCAGGAGCGCTACCACACTTTTCACAAGCTGGGTCTATATCCGAGTAAATACGTGCTAACTTAACCTTGGACAGGTGCACCCGGTGTACAATCTTAAATTGAATAAGAGCGTGACGAGCACACATTGATGCAGTGTGAACCTGGCCAAGAATAGAATCCCACAGTTCATCAGTAAAAGTAAAATTAAGATCTTTTGGTGTTTTTTAAATAAATTTCAAAGAGATTGTGGTAAACTTTTGACTCGTTTTTCCAGATACAATTTACACTTTTGACCATAATTTTGTAGAGCCAGAACAGAATAATTTAACTGATTTCAAAGAAAAAAAATCAATAAAATTATATTTAATGAAATAAATTACCAAAGACTCAGTTATTTCTGTTATAATATTTCTATACATTTATAGTTTTTTTACAACTCTTCTCATCAACCAGATAGCAGGAAAAACCTCCCTTATTTTGAAATCCAAATGTTGGTACAGTTTAGTTGGTCTGAAGGCTGGTGACAGATTAAAGTCATTGACTTTGTAAATTTCGGTCATCTTAACTTGCCAGGTACATCATGATGAACATAACTTAGTTAATGTAGTGGCTGGTGAAATAAATCCTCAGCAATTCATCAGACCCCTTGCCTTTCCCTACATATGAAGCCGGCTGCATGTGAATCCTAACCACACCTGTTTGCTAAGCGACTCTTTATTACTGTTCCTGTTACCAGCGGGTTAAAACCACCATAAATGCCTCCACTGCTTACAAATCTCTTTTGCTTTTTTCCTGCATTTAAAGTACATTAATAAGCTCATGCTTCTCTCGGATAGCGAGACTAGTAGCGAGACACTGTCTGCCAACTGAAACACACAGGTGGGGCACTTCCAAACTCTGCACAGATGACGGTCATGTGCATTGTTCATGTGCGCACTTACAGAGTGTCATTCCTTCATATTTTTTCCTCAAATTTATATTTTCTTGGTGTGGTAGCATAACTTCAAGCGTGGCGGCCCACCACACAGAAATGTTATCAGAGGAAACACTGAGCTTAAGTATCTCGGGGTCTTATTCATGAGTTAGGGGAGAATGGAGCGAGAGATTAAAGGACTGATCGGAACAGCATCTGCAGTGATGCAGACATTGTACCGGTCTGTTGTGGTGAAGAGGGAGCTGAACTCTAAAGTAAAGCTGTCGATTTACTCCTCAACCTATGTTCCTACCCTCACCTATGGTCACGAGCTTTGGGTAATGACCGAAAGAATGAGATTGCGGATACAAGCAGCTGAAATGACCTTTCTCCGTAGGATTGCTGGACTCACCCTTAGAGATAGGGTGAGGAGTTCAGTCATCCGGGAGAGGCTCAGAGTAGAAATGCTGCTTCTCCACATCGAAAGGAGCCAGTTGAGGTGGTTTGAGCATCTGATCAGGATGCCTCCCACTTGAGGTGTTTTGGGCACATCCCACTGGGAGGAGACCCCAGGACAAGCCCAGGACATGCTGGAGAGACTATGTCTGCCAGCTGGTCTGGCGACGCCTTGGTATTCTCTCTGTAGAGCCAGAGCAGGTGGCTGGGGAGAGAGAAGTCTGGGCTTCTCTGCTTGAACTACTGCCTCCGTGACCCGGATCTCTGGAAAAGCGGTAGAAGATGGATGGATGGATGGGAGGCAAACTTAAATGTTTCAGATCAAATTTTAATATTAGGCAAAGATAACCCGATTAAATACAAAATGCAGTTTTTAAACAATTTCATTTACTAAGGGGAAAAAAGCTATCCAAAACTACCTGGCCCTATGTGAAAAAAATAATTGCCCATAACCTAAAAAGCTGGCTGTGCCACCCTTGGTGGTGGCAGCTGCAATCAAGTGTTTGCAATAACTGGCAATGAGTCTTTTACATCGCTGTTGAGGAATTTTGGCCCACTCTTCTTTGCAGAATTTCAGGAATTTCTGGTAGAGAGCAGAATTCCTGGTTCCATCAATTATAGCCACTTTCAAATTGAGGGAGTGACTGAAAAAAAATGCTCTTAAAAGAAATCTCTCACTCTCAGCCGCTGTGATATTTGTGTGTGTAGCATACAGTTGTCTGTTGCAGCTTCGAAATGAATATAATCTGTCAGAATAATGACATACAGCCTTCTGATTCATTTCCACTCACTGTCTCTGTGCTGTGAAGTGGTGATGGTGACACCTACTTCAATGCCCGTTTATCTGTGTTTTCTATTCAAATGCCCACCGAGCTGAGGTAAGGCAAGGTGCGCAACGACCCACCTTGCTTGCAGGGTCATTTAGCCCGCCACATCTGGCACAGGCAACCCATTACGGCAAGCCGATTCTTACTGGATTTGATTGGATTGCCGGGGTAGACTGAAAGGGGCTTTAGTCAAGTCGTCCAGGTCCTGAAGCAGCAAAGCAGCCCCAGACCATCACATTACCACCACCCTGTTTGACTGTTGGTATGATGTTCTTTTTAAGAAATGCCAGTCGCCTTGGAACTCTCTCATGGATGCCATTTTTGCCCAGTCTCTTTCTTATTGTTGAATCATGGACCAGTGTCCAAACTGATACGGTTCTTTCAATGCTGTTCTGGGTTTTTGTTTCTCATCTATTTTTGAATTTCTTTAGATCACGGTATGCTCTGTTGCTTTTTGAGATCTTTTAGCCTTTCTATTTAAGTAATTTTTTGATTCAACATGCCTTGCAGTAATCTGGCCTGGGTGTGGCTCGTGAAATTGAACTCAGCTTTCTAAAACTGTGGTTAATCACAGTTAATTCATGATGCGGGGGGGAGTGTCATGTATGTGCGTAAATGTGCACACAAAAATCAATTAATACAAGCCCAAACGCCGGTGAAGGTCAACGTGTTTATTAACAAAGGAAACTGATGCACAAAATGTCCATAACACTGTCCGATTAGTAGCAATGATGGTATGGAGAAGGTGACAGGCTACAAGCTCAATAGGTAAGCCCCACGCGCTCCAGGATGGAACTGGCAGCGGAGAAAAAGGGCAGAAAATAATAAAAGAACAGACTTACATTAACGTTGGAGCGGAAAGGCTCAGAAAAACAACACAGTAGTCCATGGAAGAGCGAGCCACATCAACCCAGGGAGACTGACTGATGCCAATGCACTGAGTGTTTCCCCTGCCGGCCAGAAGTACCCCCAGATACTAATGAGCGGCAAGTGGAAGCAGGTACGTGGCAAACAGAGTAGATGGATCAGTATGAATGAGTGTCTGGTGTGTCTGCGTGTGTGTGGTGACAAGATACCTCCGGTGAATGTCTGGTAAGAGGAGGAGACGTGGCCGTAGGACTGTCAGAGAGCAAGGCTCAATCTGACAGCTGAAATTAATAAGCAATAATCAAAACCTACAGCCACCGGTCATGGACGGGGTAACAACCCCAAACATGACAGTGCCCCCCCCCCTCAAGGGGTGGATACCAAACACCCACCGTACCATCAAAAACAGAAAATACAACCTGCACCCCCCCCCCCCCACACACACACACACTCAAAAGGCCAATACGACAAACCAGGGTGGGAGGTGGGGGAAAACAGGTTAGGAGGGCTAAAACAAGAAAAGGTAAACACCACAATACAACACGACAACACACTTTTCCCAACCCCAAAACTGAGCTAACCCACCCCACCCCCAAGAGTCCCACAGTTCAGAGGGCCGACCAGAGTCCAAGGCCCAGCGGGTGGCCATAAGTTCAGGGGGCCGACCAAAGTCCCAGGGCCAGCAGGCAGCTCGCAGAACGGTATCAGGCGGCCTGCCAGAGAAAAAGAGCCACTTGACCCAGGAACCTAGTCCTTCGAGCAGCCAGCCTACACAGTTGAGCCACCAGGCCAGGAGGGAAAGACGAGGCGGTGGCTTACCCACCGGAAGACTGAAAGGTGGGTAGCCGGACTGAAGAATGGAATCCCCTGCCGTTCCTGGAGGCAGGGCCAGGCGGATCCTGGCGGAAGAAGAAGGGACACCCCAAGGACCTCTGGAAGGGAGGAAGGGACCTCTGTGTCCCCAAGCTGGCCAACTGCACCCTCGATGGTCCCGGCTTGGGACTGGGACTCGGCTGCACCCTCAATGGTCCCAACTTGGGACTGGAGCTCGGCTGCACCCTCGATGTACCCTGACTAAGCACCCACAGTGGAGCTCAGCTGGACCCCTGCTGCACTCGCGGTGGGACCCGGCTGGGTCGCTGCTGACTCCAACACCATCTTGGCCATGGGCCAGCCGACCCGTATGAGCACCCAAGCGAGGAAGCAATCAATCACAGGCACCCTGGACTGGGTGCCCCCGACAACCACCTCAACCGGAACCTTGGTGACCTCCGGTTGTGAACCTGGGTCCACAGACTCGTCCGGCGATGGAAAACTCCCTCCGATGACTCTGGAAACGGACTCAAAGAGAAGAGGAAGGGTCAGAGTCGCCGGCAGCGGCAGAGCCCGGCAAGGCGAGCTCAGGTGCAGCGTTTGGCTGCGGCTGGCTCTCCTCACCTAAAGCTAGGCAAAAATGCTCCAATAATAGAAAAGAGAAAGACAAAAGAGAGCATTTGCCTTAGCTCAAGCTGTACTGCCGTCTAGGACTTCGGCGGTTCGAGCGATGTCTTCCCAGGTTCGACCTCCAAGAGGTTCCGCTCAGGCGCTGACTCTGCTGTGGCAGCCTCCACAGCAGGCATGATGGTCACTGCAGTCGTTATTTCAGCCATCATGACCCATGCTGGCGATTCCTCCGGCGTGGCGGCTGATATCTGGCTCACCGTTGCTGCGGGGGAAGAATCCTCCTGGACCTCTGGCTCCTCCCGGTCAGAGCAGTGCAGCTCTGGTGTGTATTCAGGGAAGAAGAGAGAGAGCATAGAGAGCGCTGGTGAACCATTCTTAACAGCAGCAGGTGGGGAGAGCTCAGGGGACTGCTCTCCCTGAGCCTCCCTACCAGGAATCAGGCAAGACACTTCATCATTAATAGAATCAGAATGAAAATTAACTTGCCTGTTTTCCCGGATTAAGATGTTGGCTGCTGTTGTAGGTTGGGCGTCGTTATCCTCCCATGCGGTAAAGGTGGTGTTTGGTCCTCAGTAGACTTCTGAGTAGTCGCCGCTCTCGCCATGGGAACGGGAGCTGCTGGTGAGGAATTCAAACACACCTTGACCGTCTGAAGATGGACTGAGAAGGGAGGTGCCACAGTGGCTGTGGAGGAAGATTTGGCAGACAGGACTGCCCATGAATGAGGGCCCGCTGTGGAGATAGCCGAGCACGGTGTGAGGGGAAAGGCAGTCAAAGGTGCTGGATTATCCCTACGAGAAACCAGGACAGGATGACGTCGATGCCGTGAAGATGGACGAGCAGGAGCGGGCATGGAGGACCGGTGAGGAGTGGAGACAGCCGAACCCCGGGAGTGCTCTTCTCTCGGCGCGAGCCCGGGCTTCTTTGAAAACTTCCTTCCTTTGCCACCATTCTCGCATTGAAGCGCAGCTATCAAAGAGACCTTCTCCCGACCCTCCGCGTGCTCCTGGAGCTGAGGGCACCGACGAGCTGCAGCTTCAGCGAGTCCCAGAAACCATAATACAGTGATCCCTCACTTATCGCGGTTAATGGGTTCCAGAACCGACCGCGTAAAGTGAAAAACCGCGAAGTAGCGTCACCCCTAATGACGTCATCCATAAATAATACGTACGTTCATTCTCTCACTCTCTCATATGATACGTGTGTGTGTGTGTATACGTGTACATACATACGTAGATGTAAACAAAGTGTACATAGATATGTTTTTAGAACTCTTTTATTCTTATAACAAGATACGTAACTCAAGATGAAAATGATTTACTGCACAGGTTAATGACAGCTTTACTGCTCCTCAGGTGACGCCTCATCGTGAGGTGCTGGAGGTGCAGGATCATCGAGGGCAGCTTCCGATAGAGCTGAAGCTGGAGGAGGCGGCGTAGTGGCTCGACGGGAAGACTATTTCGCACAAAATGGCACAAGAGAACAGCAAAAAGTTCCACACGGCGAGACTAAGTAACACGAGCGATAAAAAGCAATGAATGCGGTCTTCCTTCCCTTCATGGGCGCTCGGCAGGGAGAGGAGGTGTGTGAAATGTCTCGGCCAATCAGCTTGCGGGGTGAAACGTCTCGGCCAATCAGCTTGCAAGATTTCCGAGCAGAGCCAACACGAGAACAGCAAACAGAGAGTTGTGCTGCTCTCCGTGTTGACACCTGATGGTCTAATGTAGTCTCCCTGCCTTCTGCTAGCGGCCGCCCATTATTTCTCAATTTTGAATTTTTGATGAATATTTTTGAAAAATCCGCGATGCACTGAGGGCGCGAAAGGTGAAGCGCGAAGTAGCGAGGGATCACTGTACATCTCTCGGGGTGGAATACAGGCGTTCCGTGGAGATCAGGCCGTCCACCTCCGTGACTGCGCGGCAGCATTCCCACCCAAGACGCATTGGATAACCGCGTCCTCCTGCTGCATCCATCCTGGGCTTCAAACCAGGTAAGAACAACACACAAAAATGAAAAAATATCACGCCACGTCACCACTGGGCTTACTGTTGTGGCGTTGGCATCCTGTCATGTATGTGTGTAAATGCGCACACACAAATCAATTAATACAAGCCCAAATGCCAGTGAAGGTCAATGTGTTTATTAACAAAGGAAACTGATGCACAAAATATCCATAACACTGTCCGATTAGTAGCAATGATGGTGTGGAGAAGGTGACAGGCTACAAGCTCAATAGGTAAACCCCATGCGCTCCAGGATGGAATTGGCAGCGGAGAAAAAGAGCAGAAAATAATAAAAGAACAGACTTACATTAATGTTGGAGCAGAAAGGCTCAGAAAAACAACATAGTAGTCCATGGAAGAGCGAGCCACGTCAACCCAGGGAGACTGACTGATGCCAACGCACTGAGAGTTTCCCCTGCTGGCCAGAAGTACCCCCAGATACTAACAAGCGGCAAGTGGAAACAGGTGCGTGGCAGAGTAGATGGATCAGCATGAATAAGTGTCTGGTGTGTGTGCGTGTGTGTGGTGACAAGATACCTCCGGTGAATGTTTGGTAAGAGGAGAAGACGTGGCCGTAGGACTGTCAGAGAGCAAGGCACAATCTGACAACTAAAATTAATAAGCAATAATCAAAACCTACAGCCACCGGTCATGGACAGGGTGAACAACCCCAAACATGACAGGGAGGGGGGATTACGTTTTCATATTGGGCCAGGTAGGTTTGGAAAGCTTTTCTCCCTTAAATGAAATCATTTAAAAACTACATCTTGCAGTTACTCGTGTTATCTTTGTCTAATATTAAAATCTGTTTGATGATCTGAAACATTTAAGTGTGACAAATATGCAAAAATATAAGAAATCAGAAAGGGGACAAATGCTTTTTCACAGCAGTGTAGACAGCCAATCTCTCCATCTTTTGTCAACTTCATCTGGTTAACTTATTGATAATATGATCATCAACAAGGCATGACACGCTGCCTGGCGGCTTTACATGCTGGGTATTCAGTCGACTGCTCCTCGGCAGCTTTGGGCTACTGATGGATTTTTCATTAAGAGGCTGGCTGTTGCTGTATATTTATTATAGCTGCACCATGACCTAGTCTCAGCAACAACAGTAGATTATCATGAAGGCACACCAAGAATACAGTACATCAAAAAATGTTTTTGTCATCTCTGATTTCTGTTATTGATTGGAAGGTAACAACTACTGTGGAACATAAAATTTAGGGCTGTACCCAACTGTTTGTCGTTTTATCTGAATTTGTTATGGTATTTTGTGTTGAATTTTGGTATTCTGTTATTTGGATTTTTCCAACACCCAAATGCACCCTATTCATATTTTTTTCTGCACTGTAAAATGTGATAAGATGTAACCTGCCGGTCATCCAACTACAAAAGCTCCCTTTTGTGTTGAACATCTGCATACCATCAGCCATTGAACTTGTATAATGCAAACAGGAAAAACTTTCAATATCATCAATAGGTATAAAAACACTCAGAACAATGACTGCATGGAAAAAACAAACGGAAACAAATTACTAGAAAATCAAATCAGTCAATTACAAAGATGCGTATCAAAAACTACAGAAAATAACTTCTCACCTGCCAGAAGCACCTTGAGCTGCTTGTCGTAGAACTCCATTTCTTTTTGGGAAACTACACTGCACTCTGTGCACTGCCGCACTGGATCAACGAAGCACATGCGGGGCAGCGCCACCTTCTTGCTGCAGCATTTGTCACAGAAACATCGGCCACACCGCCGACAGTGGTGCTGCACAAAAATTGAGATTGGTTTTTACGTTAGATGGCACAGACAAGATTTTGTACAGTTAAAGGAGATCTGTGCAATGTCTCAAAACTTTTTGTATTTAGCAACTCATGCGTTCATTAAGTGAACTGCAGAACTAATCCTCAGAACAGTCCTTTATCATTTATGCTGCATTGTGATGGAATAACTGGTCAAACAACAAACTTAAAGTGCAAAACAGTTTAGTCCATCTCAAAGTAACTACAAGTTGTGTCAGTTCTATAATGGGACATCGAGTGGCAATCAGGACAGAGTATCGGACGCGTGCATGGTACGTCATTTTTGCGTGCGCACACGCACGCGCACACACATACACGCACACAAAATGACCACCAACTTCAAGTAAACAAAGGTGCCCTTATGACATTGGCTGAAGCAACCGTGGACTGTTTGTGATTACATGAAGAGGACAGTGTTGACCTAAATATCCTCTGGTCTCTAAACTCTGTCTTACTATTGATCAATAGTCTGGGCATGTTGTCCAGTAACATGTTCAGGTGGCTGTTTTTGTTGGGAGAGCACCCCCTTTTCTGATTAAAGTACATTTTGCCTTCTCATATTGATATTTTCTGCTCTGTACACATAACTGCATAAAAAAATAAAAGCTGCAGAACCACACTCACTGTCACAATTTAGCCCAACATGGGGTAATCAATATTTTACACCAGGGAGAGCGGACGCTGTATTTAAAGTATGGAATTTAAAAGGGATTCAAAAGATTCAAGATTTATATTTGTCACACTCAGATAACATAATGTCTTTTAAAGAACTGAGGATTAAATTCAAGCTTAATAGAACACACTTTTTTAAATATCTTCAGCTTAGAAATTTTATTCGATCAAATCAAAATAATGCTCTCACCCAACCTACTTATTCATTTTTGGAAAAAATTTTGATGAAAGATAGTAAGAGAAAGGGTATTATTTCAGAGTTTTATAACTCATTGACACTATTCTCATGTGAAAACTCACAGAAAAGACTGAATGACTGGAAAGAGGACCTGGAAATTGAAATCGAAATTTCAGAGGAACAATGGGAAATGGCTTGTGCAGGAGTTCAAACCAAATCAATAAATATACGTCTTAAATTGATACATTTTAAATGGTTGATGCGGATGTATGTTACACCAGTGGAGTTAAATAGATAAAAACATACCAGATACATGCACAAAATGTATGGAAAGTAAAGGAACCCTATTTCACTGTTTATGGGAATGTAGAAAAATTAGAATGTTTTGGGAAGAGGTGAGGGTAACAATTGAAAAAAATAATTTCAAAACAAATCACACTGAACCCTAAACTTTTGTGTTGGGTCTGTATCCAGAAAAACATAACTTTAATAAGAGTGAAAGAACATTCATAGACCTCGGTTTGCTTAATGCCAAAAAATGTATTGCACTACTGTGGAAAAAGACTCATAGACCAGATGTGACTCAGTGGTTAAGACAGATGTTAACAAACCTTCCACTAGAAAAAATAACATACATACTGAAATCAAAGGAAAATGTGTTTGAGAATATATGGAGACCTTTCATTGATTATGTAAAGAAATTAAACATAACTTCTGAAGAAGAAGGTGAATGATATGTGTGGACCTTGCAAATTCCAAGCTGGTGAATGTATATTATGTATTCTTAAGTAATAGATTACCTAGACTAAACAGAGGAGCATTGTTGTTGACCTGTTTTTATTAATGGCTGTTGTTGTTTTTATTACACATTTTTTTATTGTTCTTTTTAATTTTTAAATTACTTTTGTGTTTGTGTCTGTTTGTGCCATGTGTGTAAAAAAGCGTCAATAAAAAATATTGTGGAAAAAAAAAAAGCTGCAGAACTTGACTTAATTTGGGAAACCTCAGTCGTTTGGTTTGAACTTCTGTGCGTTTTTTTTTAACAATGCTTTGACAGGACCAAACCTTTTGTACCATAACATGATTTTTAATTGGAAAGTAGAGCAGCACAATTTGAGAATACAGTGTGATTACAATTATTATACAAGTATTGAGATTTTTTTTTTAAATGGAAGGTTTCATTAGTTTAATTCTAAAATCAAGAAAAATGTAGCGTAAACTGACAATACTGAACTGTTTTCTTTATGCAAATATCAAATTGCATAAAAAAAAAACTTTCAAGTGACAGAAACTTCAAAGCAACACGTTAAAACCTTAAGACAACCTAGAAGTAAGAAATGCTGAAGATGTGAACTGTGCAATTTAAAAGTAGTTTTGAAATTCACTTCTCAGTTACTAATATTTTTGTGGATACACTGCAGACAAGTTTGGGGGGGGGGGAAGCTGACACATTTTCATGTCAAAACAAATTAAACAAGTTGGGGAAAAGTCAAATCAGTCAAAATAAAAGGCAGTCATGAGAAACAATACGGACCTTTCTTCTGATGAAGTCAAACTTGGTGTCACACTGCATGCATCTGGGGCACTGAAAGAAGGAACGACGGGGAAAAACAGGATGTTACACAGCATGCTGAGTGGACAGATTTAAGTTCAACAGCCGCTGCAGCATTGCATCATTTCAAGTTCTGCACATACACGACAGAACAATCCACACGTGAATAATGGTTGAGAAGTTAGATCCTTCATATTAATGACCACACACACATCCCATTAGCCAGCAGATCAATGATTAACTTGACTGTTTACAGTTCAGCTCGTAGTCTGCATTTGTGCTCCTGCAGCTGTAATGCCCTGACACCCAAACTGAAAACTGGTCAGCCTGAAGGTAGCAGAGCAGCTTTTGCAGTTAGTTAGCTAAACCAAGCGCTGTTAGCTAACCCACATGACCAGGAACACTGTCTCTTTGCTTGAATTTAACAAAATATACGACCGACTGCTACTTTCTGTTGTTGACTTCATACTGGTGATGAAACTCCGTTAGCTACCAGGCTGTCCATGACACCCTGCTACACCCAGAATAACAAAACTACGCTGCTAACAGTCTGTCTGAGGTTAGCAGCATCAGACCGGATATGGAGATGTTACAAAAATAAAAGCGCTACTTGGTGAATTTCTCAGAGATATTTTTGACATGTCAAACAACCCATTATGTACACAATTTTAACCTCTTAAAGTTCAGGTGTTCCACCCGTGGAACGTTTCACATTGGCCGGCATGCTAAGGGGTTTTAAGTGCCTGTAGATCATTTAAGAAATACAATATGAGAACATATAAGTTCGTAGCCAGGGTGCCCATTAGATTAGTTATTATACTTTTAATGCAGCTCAATAAGAGTATTTGTTTTATGTGTATTTGCAAGACTGACTTAATATCTTCAAATTTACCACAAGAAATGTAAACTGTAACTTGTGTAGGTGTATACCCTAAATAATACAAGAATCATTAAGTTTTTTTGAGAAAATCATATTTTGTTGTTCTAACATGGATACCAAAAAAATAGTGGACTTACAGCTTAAAAAAATAGACTTAATACAATACATACAGATGAAACTAGAAGTTTACATCCAATTTATAAAAAGACAACCCGTTTTTCCTCATTGTCTTGACATTAAATCAGACTAAACTTTTCCTGTTTGAGGTCAATTAGGATTACCAAAATTATTTCTATTTGCTCAACTGCAGAATAATGAGATAATTTTTTAGAGAGCCTTTTTTTAATTACTTCCTCCGAAGTCAGAAGTATATATATATATATATATATATATACACAGTATATATATATATATATATACAGTATATACTGCTCAAAAAAATAAAGGGAACACTTTGAAAACACATCAGATTTTAATGGGAAAAAATAAACTGGATATCGAAATTGTGGCAGGCTAGTCCAGTTTACTCAGATTAAAGGAACACTTTTTAATCTGAGTAAACTGGACTAGCCTGCTACAATTTCGATATCCAGCTTATTTTTTCCCATTAAAATCTTATGAGTTTTCAAAGTGTTCCCTTTATTTTTTTGAGCAGTACATATTTCCTAGGCATTTGGTAGCACTGCCTTTAAACTGTAGAACTTGTGTCAAACGTTTTGGGTATCCTCCCACAAGTTTCTCAACAGTTTGCTGGAATTTTAGCCCATTCCTCCTGAGTAGCTAAAACGCAACGCAGAATAAAAAGATTATTTCCATTTTACAAGCTGTTTTTACGTCCCAACGTGATGTTTGTCTTCGGGGTAAGTAAGGTGGTCTAAAAATAATTTTATGTTTGCACAGCCAACACCCATTTCATACGAAATAACTGAAAGAGCAACTTACAATAATATAAGCTGAACGACTCGGAAAACTGGAGGCTTTATTTTTGAAAATATCAACCGGAAATGCTACATTTATGACACTAGCTAATTGCTACCTTTAGCCTGTCAAACAAAAATCCTCCGTCCACTTCACCTCTTTATCCGGGACCCACTGCGGTTCGTCCAGGGAAAAGGGGCAGTGGAAGGCGCCGTTTTCAGGTACCATGCGAAGTCCGCTCGGGCTGCGGACGAGTTTTTTTCCGTCCGGGACTGAAGACATTTTCCTGCAGCGCCTTTCCGCTCCGAGTTCAGGGGCGTCAACCACCAACTCCGGCTAGGACACGCCCTCTGGGGGGGAGATGATTGACAAGGCGATCAACAAATCAAAGAGCAGAATGGAAGTCGCACGACGCTCCGGTAAAAGTGCGCTGTTTTGGTTTTTTGAAGCTAACAAAAAAAAAAAAAAACACGCAATACACCAGAAAAACTCAAGACGGCAGAGATATGAAGTATTATGCATTTAAGTATATCAGTTTATACAAATGTAAACAATAAACTGCTTTTCCTTCAGCTTTCCCACATACAGCTGGGAAAATTTAAGTACTGAACACGTCAACATTTTTCTCATTAAACATATTTCTAATGGAGCCATTGACCAGAGATTTTCACCAGATATCAGTAACAACCCAAGTAATCCATATATACAAAGAAATCAAAGCAACTGTGTTCACAAAATAAGTTATATTTAATAAAGTGGAATGACACAGTCCACGCCTGTGATGGACTGGCCATCTGTCCAGGGTGTACCCTGCCTCTCGCCCAAAGGCGCTGGGATAGGCCCCAGCCCCCCACAACACAAAATGGATTAAGTGGTAGAAGATGGATGAGTGAGTGGATGGAATGACACAGGGAATAAGTACTGAACACACTTGGCGAAATTCATTTAATATTTAGTAGAAAAGCCTTTGTTGGTAATAACAGCTTCCAGATGCCTCCTGTATGGGGAAACTAGGTGCAGGCATTGCTCAGGAGTGATTTTAGCTCATTCTTCCACACAAAATGTCTTCAAATCTTGAAGGTTCCATGGGTGTCTTCTATGAACTCTGATCTTCAGTTTGTTCCATAGATTTTCAATTGAATTCAGGTCAGGTGACTGACTGGGCCATTCTAGCAGCTTTATTTTCCTTCTCTGGAGTCAGTTGAGAGTTTCCTTGGCTGTGTGTTTTGGGATCATTGTCTTGCTGAAATGTCCACCCTCATTTCATCTTCAGCATCTTGGAAAATGGCAACAGATTCTTATCAAGGATGTCTCGGTACATTTGTCATTTGTCCATTCATCTTTCCTTCAATTATTGAAGGCATTGGGGCGGCAGTGGCTCAGGAGGTAGAGCAGGTTGTCCAATAACCGAATGGTTGGCGGTTCAAATCCCACTCTCCCCAGATATCCTGCTGTTGTGTCCCTGGGAAAGACACTTTACCCACCTTGCCTCCAGTGTCCATAATACTGTGTATAAATGTTCGGTGGTAGACGGAGAGGCCATTGGCATGGATTGGCAGCCACATTTCTGTCAGCCTGCCCCAGGGCAGCTGTGGCTGCAGTAGTAGTTTGCTACTACCATTGTCTGTCTGGAGTGAATGAATAATGTATCTATTTGGAAAGTGTCTTTGAGTGTCTATGATAAAGCGCTATATAAATCTGATGCATTATTATTATTATTAATTACATGAAGTCTGCCTGTACCATGGGCAGCACGGTGGAACAGTGGTTAGCACTGTGTCATCACAGCAAGAAGGTCACAGGATCGCTTCCACCACTGACCATCATGGGTTCGATCCCACCCTCTGACCACCGGTGACACTTCTGTATGGAGGGTGCATGCTCTCCCCGTGTCTGCGTGGGTTTACTCCGGGTACTCCGGTTTCCTCCCACAGGCCAAAGACATGTAGGTTAATTAGCATCAACTGGGGATTCTAAATTGTCCTTAGGTATGAATGTGAGAGTGAATGGTTGTCTGCCTCTCTATGATGGTCTTGCGATGGACTGGCCATCTGTCCAGGGTGTACCCTGCCTCTTGCCCAAAGATGGTGGGATAGGCTCCAGACCCCCTGCGACCTAAAAAGGATTAAGTGGTAGAGGATGGATGGATGGATGGATACCTGTACCATGTGCTGAAAAACACTCCCAGACCACGATGCTCCCACCTCCAAACTTCACTGTTGGTATGGTGTTTTTGGGCTGATGTGCAAGTGTCATTTCTCCTCCAAACATGCTGTCTTGTGGCATCCAAAAAGTTCAGTTTTGGTCTCATGTGACCAGACTTTATTCTCACAGTATTTTACTGGCTTGCCCAAATGTTGTGCAGCAAACTTTAAATGAGCTTCAACATGCTTCTTCTTCTTCAGCAATCTTGTGAGGTGAGCAGGCATACAGCCCATGTCAGTTGAGTGCATTACTTATCATTTTCTTTGAAACAGGTCTTTCTGGAGCTCTCCACGAGTGGTCTTTGGCTCCTGGATAACTCTTCTGATAATTATTTTGACTACTCTGTCAGAAATCTTGTGAGGAGCTCCTGGTCATGGCTGGTTTATGGTAAAATGATGTTCTTTCTACTTCCGAATGATGGCTCCAACAGTCCTCACTGGAACATTCAGTAGTTTAGAAATGCGCCTGTAACCAATGCCATTATGTTTTGCAACAATAAAGTTGTGAAGGTCTAGAGAGAGCTCTATGCTTCTACTCATCATGAGTTTTATTTCATTTCAGTGAACCTGTAACCATGTGACATCTGATCCTCTGGACAGGAGCATTACACCAAATTAATCACACCTGTGGATGCACACCTTATATACAGTATACCCCTTACCTATTCTTCCTCTTTCTATCCTCCTGGTCAGTAAGAGCTTATACCATCTGTTTAACATTGTGTTTTTTGTGCTGTTTGGGCTGTCTTTCCCTGGGTACCCAATTCAGGTTCAGGTTCAGGTTCAGGTTCAGGTTCAGGTTCAGGCTACTTTATTTGTACCCGTAGGTAGATTTGTTTTGCAGTCTGGTGACATCCATATTTACAAGCCACAATTACATTCAACATAAACACAAACACAGGCACACATGAAGCTGACTATAAACATGATAAAAATACTCAAGGCTCCATCAATCAGGGTATAAAGACAAAGAGATGAGAGAAAAACCAGAGGTAAGAGAGAAGGGTCATATTAAAAAGTTAAAAATTAGTCAAAGAGGTTAAAAACTCAAAGGTCTAAAACCCAATAAAATATTTAGAACCCAATTAAAATCCTACAAAAATAAGTAAATATAAAATGGAGTTAATAAATAGGTACCTAAATTATGTGCAATATATTGTTACAACTTGTTCAACTCTTTGACAGCAGCAGGAACAAAGCTGTTTTTGTAGCGCTGGGTTTTACTTTTCGGGACAGCAAACCTCCGTCTTGAGGGAAGAAGCTGAAAGTTGCAGTGCAAAGGGTGGAAGTCATCATTTAAAATGGAGGTAGCCATCCTCTGTACTTGTCTGGTGTACAGGGATGTCAGGCTCAGCTGTGACTCACCAAGCAAACGACTGGACCATCTAACTACCTGATCCAAGGATTTCCTCTGTTTCAGTTTTATCTGATCAAACCATGACACTAAAGAAAAGGATAAAACAGATTCAATAAAAGCCCGATAAAACATTGTCATTATGGTTCGGTCAATTTGGAAGCGTGCAAGTTTCCTCAAGCAATGCAAATGTTGCTGACCCTTTTTGCACACCCTTTCACAGTTCTCTTCAAAGTTTAAATTACTATCAATAATCGTCCCAAGATATTTGTAGGATTGTACACATTCAGTGGTCTGGCCTTTTAGTACGGTGACTTTGTGCCTGGGAGTTTTCCTCCTAAAGTCAATAATCATATCTTTAGTTTTTGTCGTATTCAGCTGCAGGTGGGAATCCTCACACCAGTGAACAAAATCATCAACTACTGGGCCGTGGCCACTCTCACCATCCTGGAGGAGACTGACAATAACTGAATCATCAGCATACTTTATAATGTGTCTGTTGTCATGTCTGCTCCGACACATGTTTGTGTACAGGATGAAGAGTAGTGGTGACAACACACACCCCTGAGGAGAGCTAGTAGAAGAGCACTTTAGGTCAGACAATGTACCATTGACCCTTACTCTCTGCGTCCTGTTGGTTAAGAAATCCAGAATCCAACCCACCAGATTATTGCTCAAATCAAATTGTTGCAGGAGCCTTTCAACTAAAATATGAGGTTGGATTGTATTAAAGGCGGAGGAAAAGTCCACAAATAAAAGCCTGGCGTGTGTCCCATTAAAATCCAGATGTTTAAAAAGCATGTTAAACAAAGTGACAGTGGCGTCCTCCACTCCTCTGTGAGGCCTATAGGCAAACTGCAGAGGATCCAATGCATGCTCAGTCTGCTTTAGGACCTCACATCTGACCAGTTTTTCAAAAATTTTCATTAAAATTGAAGTCAAAGCAACTGGTCTAAAGTCGTTTACTGTTTTAGGACTGTCACCACCCGAGTGCCGGTCTCGTCCGTGCTCGGGTCATACATTATCTTTTCCAGGCTTTGACAGCAGTGTGTCCCTTCTAGCTCCCCGGGCTCTTATTGTGACAGCGCCCGGTGGAGCCTCCTGCTGTCAAAGTCAACAGCTGCGCTGCATTCGGGGTCATTCGTGACCGGTGTTAAAAGCGGATGCTGAATGCACCCTGATGCGGCAGTCTCTGTTAAACTACCGCCTGTTATACTTCCCGACAGAACGTCACATCGTCTGATGCATCGGGCATTTCCCGGCTCAGACGCCGTTCATTCGTCTTCTGTCCTGTAAGTTATCCTGTGATTGTTCTACCCTCATTGTCGTGTGTATTATCCTCTGTTCCTTTACCCCTCAATAAAACATCACTGCAACTCACCGGTGACTGCTGACGTCTTATGGTGGCTCGCGAGGGCCACCGTGAGAGTAGACTGCTGCCAGAATGTCTAGAGAGAGGCGTCGCACCGAGACGCCATTCACCGTGAGTTTTTGCAGTATTGGACTGTTGTTCCTACCTGTCTGGGTACCGTCCTGGAAGCATGCCGTCGCGGAGGTCTCGCACTCAGAGTCAGGGCGATATTCTCGCAGACGCCCTTGAGTGCGTGGACGAAATCCTTATCTCTGCCTCCCTCCTCGACTTCAACAGTGACGTGCCCCGGTACCTGGACCAAGCCGAGGACATCCTCAATCATCTTCCCCACTTCGCCGACCACCCTGAGGTAAGCGTGAGGAGAGATGACACTGCTGCACAGCATGAGATACTCTGTGGGCTGGAGGGAAATCCTGGCAGGAAGCCGAAGAGGAGGAGACATCGCCCCTCGCTTCGGGATCCCGCTCCTGCCTCCGTTCCGGCCCGAGAGTTCGCACCATCCGGAGGTCTTTCCCCATCAAGCATGTCATCACTCGGGATTCCCCCAGAGGAGCTGCAGCTGACAGCAATCAAGATCTGGGACCGAGTGGCTGCTGCTCGCTCTGCTGTGCGTCCATCGGCTATCATGAAGCATGTGGAGGCGGCAGTTAGACTGGTGGTGAGGAATCCAGAGTTGCGTGAGTTCCCTGAGTTTGCCAACCTGCTCGCCTCTGTTTCTGCACAGGAACGGCGATTCCCGGATCTCACCTTCGCCTCGCCCCCTGCAAGAAACCGTCGTCACACTAGCTGTCAACCTCGGCTCGAATCCCGTCCGGATCCAGTTCCGGGTCGCCGCAAGGGCTCAACCCCCCACACAGCTGCCACTCTCGCGCCTCGTCAGAGGGGAATTCCCGCAGCCTCTTCCCCCAGGCCTTCTTCTCCCGCTGTTCCGTCAGCGCTCTGTGCCTGGCTCATCTCGGCTGTCGCCCCCTCTTCCTCGTCGCCTATCTCAGCTGCTGTGTCTCGGGAGTCCCGTTTCGGCGAGCCCTGTCCCGAAACCTTCTCAAGCGGCTCCCCGTTGTCCCCCCAGGGGGCCCTCTGTCACCGTCCAGCGGGGGAAGGGAGGAGCAACGTCCGCCGCAGCAGGCACCATCCAACCTCCAGGAGACAGGCAAGTCCCAATTCATTCATATTCTCGTCATTGTGATTTGCCTTGTCTGACACCTGGGGGTGGAGTTCGGGGTTCGCAGTCCCCTGAGCTCCCACCATCTGCTGGGGCTTTAATGATTAATCCCGCATCCTCTGTGTGTCCCTCCGCTGAGCGGTCCTTGACGCCAGGCCAACATCGCTGGATGAGGAGGGGGCCTGCGGTTCTGGAGAGCCTGGTTCTGGGCCCACAGCCAAGTCGTGGGTGGAGGAGGAGAGCGGACTGCAGCGTGGAACCTGCGCCGACGAGGAAGCGTCCCCGGGTCTCCAAGGACGAGCGGTCCGGTCCAGCGGGTCGAGGGTCCCCTGCCACTACGCCGTGCGGGCTGTCGGCGTGGGCTTCGGTGCCGGAGGGTCCTGAGACTGCGGATATCATCACGCCAGCTGCAGAGCCCGACGTAGCTGAGTGGGAGCCTGACGACGACCTCCTGCCGTCTGAGCCCGGATCTTCGCAGTCCTGGACGGTGTCAGAACCCGAGATCAGGCCAGTGCTCTGTATTGTCTTTCTCCTTTCCGTCTTAGAGCATTTTAGCCTGTCTCTTGGGGAGATGAGCCGGGTGCAGCCACCCACTGCGTTTGAGCTTATCTTGCCGGGTTCTGGCGTTGCCGGTAATCCTGATCCCGGTTCTTCTCTCTCTCCCAAGCCTTCTCCCAGGGTCGCCGGCGAGGAGCTGCTTTCGCCCGCTGTGCCAGAGGTTCCAGGTTCGGGGTTGGAGGTCAGTTCTGGTGCGGCGCCGACCCAGTGGGGGTCCGACGCAGGTGCAACTGAGACCCAATCGGGGTCTGTCGCGGGAGCAACCGCGACCCAATCAGGGTCCAACGAGGGTGCAGCACCAGCGGTTTCCAGGTTTGGTGAGGTTGCTGCAGATCCCCTGCAGCCGGATACTGGACGGACTCGTCTCCTTCTTCATCCTCATCATCACCGTCACCCTTCTCGTCCTCCTGAGGAGCGCAACCCATTTCCACCTGGGGCCGTTGGGGTTCCGAATGCTCCGCCTGGTTCTCCCTCGTCTTCCCTTTCTCCAGGGAGGCCGCCTTCCACTTCCCCCCTACGGTCCTGGTGGTCAAGCGATGCGGGTCGGCCGCCCGAAGGACTGCCGCGCCCATTTGACTCTCTGGGCCGGCCACCCGACCCACTGGACTACCTGTTTGGTGACCTGGTCCAGCCACCTGAAATTCATTGTTTCCGGGCATAGGACTGGGGTAGGCTGCCCGAACTTTCTGCCTCCATACCTCAGAGCCAGGACTGCTGTCATCCTGGGTTTTTTTCTATCATTATCATGTCTGTAAGCTTTTGGGATGTGCGGGGGGGCCTGGTATCTGTAATTCTGTATCTCACCTTTTTCCCTTAGTCGGTGATTTGTGTTTTTTTTCCTCCCCTCTGTCTAATGTCCATGTACTTTTGAAACGGTTATGTATTGCCTGTTGGGTTCTGTCCTTGTGTTACCCACACATTATGGAGTATTGTGTGTTTTTTTTTCCTCTCTCCCCACGGTACTCTGTAATTGCTTTGTTGGTCCCCTGTCATCATTTTGAGTTTTGCTTCTCCTCCTTTTGACTCTCTCCCTCCTGCCGGCGCCCCATCCACCCACCCTGGGGGGTGGGCGTGGGGGGGGGGGCTTGGGTGTTATTTGGCCGTTCAGGAGCTCAGCCTCGGGGGGGAGGTACTGTCACCACCTGAGTGCCGGTCTCGTCCGCGCTCGGGTCATACATTATCTTTTCCAGGCTTTGACAGCAGTGGGTCCCTTCTAACTCCCTGGGCTCTTATTGTGACAGCGCCCGGTGGAGCCTCCTGCTGTCAAAGTCAACAGCTGTGCTGCATTCGGGGTCATTCGTGACCAGTGTTAAAAGCGGATGCTGAATGCACCCCGATGCATCAGTCTCTGTTAAACTACCGCCTGTTATACTTCCCGACAGAACGTCACATTGTCTGATGCATCGGGCGTTTCTCGGCTCAGACGCCGTTCATTCGTCTTCTGCCCTGTAAGTTATCCTGTGATTGTCCTACCCTTATTGTCGTGTGTATTATCCTCTGTTCCTTTACCCCTCAATAAAACATCACTGCAACTCACCGGTGACTGCTGGCGTCTTATGGTGGCTCACAAGGGCCACCGAGACAAGGACAGCTGGATTTTGGAACGGGAACAACCACGGCTTCTTTCCAGATCTTAGGCACATGTTGTGTCTGTAAGGACTTATTGAAAATGTAATGAAATACAGGACTCAGTTCATGTGCACAGGACTTTACCAAGCACCCACATATATTATCAGGGCCCTGACTTTTGTTCACTTTTACAGCGCAGAACTCCCTTTTAATATCCTGCACCTCAATATTAAAGTGCTGATTGTCTTTGAGTTTCTGTTTCAAATCTTGGGTTTCAGTGCTAAAATCAAAGGAGTCAAAACGACCATAAAAACAATTAAGAGCATTAGCCAGCTCTGTGTCTGAATTAAAACCATCTAAAAACACACGATTACTGCGCTCTGTGCTCTGAAGGCCTGCAATAGTTTTCATACTGGCCCAGGCTGAACCAAGTTTCTTTTTTGCCATCTTGCTTTCCAATTCTGATTTATAATTCTGTTTTGCTCTTAAAATTTCGGACTTCAGCTCTTCTGTGGCAACCTGTAGCTCAGAAACAGATCCCTGTTTAAAGGCAAGTGCTTTCCTCTGTAAGCAGGATTTAACTGATTTTGTAACCCATGACTTGTTGTTGGGATATATTTTGACACGTTTACGTGGAACGATCATATTTTTACAGAAAGCCATGTATGAACATGTGACGTCTACCAAAGAGTCCAAATCATCCCCGCAGGACAGTGTGAACATCTCCCAATCTGTACAGTTAAAGCATTCCTGGAGGCTGTGCACTGAATCCTCTGTCCACACACCTATTCTCTGGTCTCCACCTTGCCTCTTCTGAGAGCAGTTTTATATGTGGGCAGCAAATGTAATCAGAATCAGAATCAGAATCAGGTTTATTGCCATTGTTCATGTAGTACACAAACTAGGAATTTGTCTCGGTGCAATGCTGCAACATTAAACATGATAAGATAAAAGAAATAAACTATACATGCAATAAAGTGTAGAATAAGAGTAAGTGATACTGGTCAGCAGTTAAAATATATTAGCGAGCAGCAGATACTGTGGAGAACTATATAGTGCAGTCGGTAATGCAGGAAGAAAACAGTGATGATTGACATGAGTCTGGTTGAGCTGCTGTACATAGTGCACGAGAGTCAATAAGTCACTTAGTGTTCAGCAGTCTGATGGCAGAGGGGAAGAAGCTGTTCATGTGACGGGAGGTTTTAGTCTGGATGGACCGAAGTCTTCTACCAGAGGGGAGGGGGGCAAACAGTACGTGACCAGGGTGTGAGGGATCGGCTATGATCCGGCCAGCACGCCTCTGGGTCCTGGAGATGTACAGATCCTGGAGAGATGGGAGCTTGCAGCCGATCACCTTCTCAGCAGTGCGCACGATGCGCTGCAGCCTTAGTCTGTCCCTGGCAGTGGCTCCTGCGTACCACACGGTTATGGAGGTGGTGAGGATGGACTCGATGATGGCTGTGTAGAACTGCACTAACATCTTGGTGGGTAGCTTGAGCTTCCTCAGCTGCCGCAGGAAGAACATCCTCTGCTGGGCTTTTTTGATGAGTGAGCTGATGGTCGGCTCCCATTTGAGGTCCCTGGTGATGGTAGTGCCTAGGAAGTGGAAGGAATCAGCAGTGGTGATGGGAGAGCCTGAGAGGGTGAGGGGGGGCAGAGGGGTAGTGACTTTCCTGAAGTCTACAATCATCTCCACTGTCTTCAGAGCGTTCAGCTGCAGGTTGTTATTGTTGCACCAGGACGCCAGCTGGGCCACCTCTCTCCTGTAGGCGGACTCGTCGCCGTTGGAGATGAGCCCGATGAGGGTGGTGTCGTCCGCAAACTTGATCAACTTGACAGACTGGTGGCTGGAGGTGCAGGAGTTGGTGTAAAGGGAGAAGAGTAGGGGGGAAAGTACACAGCCCTGGGGTGATCCGGTGCTGATGCTAGTAGAGTCAGAGACAGTCTTTGCCAGCCGCACATGCTGCCTCCGGTCCGTCAGGAAGTCGGTGATCCACCTGCAGAGGGAGTCAGGCACGTTGAGCAGGGACAGCTTGTCCCGGAGCAGAGCGGGGCGGATGGTGTTGAATGCGGAGCTGAAGTCCACAAACAGGATCCTGGCGTAGGTTCCCGGGGAGTCCAGGTGCTGCAGGATGGAGTGGAGGGCCAGGTTGACTGCGTCGTCTACAGACCTGTTGGCTCGGTAGGCAAACTGCAGCGGGTCCAGGAGAGGGGTGGTGATGGACTTGAGGTGGGGCAGGACCAGGCGCTCAAAGGACTTCATGACTACAGAGGTGAGCGCTACAGGTCTGTAGTCATTAAGTCCAGTGATCCGTGGCTTCTTGGGGACAGGGATGATGGTGGAGGATTTGAGGCAGGACGGCACGTGGCATAACTTAAGGGAGGTGTTAAAAATGTCTGTGAAGACAGGAGCCAGCTGTTTCGCACAGTGTCTCAGGGTGGAGGGAGACACGCCGTCCGGGCCAGGGGCCTTGCGCGGGTTCAGTCTGGAGAACTGTTTGAGCACGTCCTGCTCACTGATGATAAGGGCAGGGGGGGAGGAGGGGGGGGTGCCTTTAATGAAGTAGGGATTGTGGAGGCTGTGGAGCTGGAGGGAGGGGGGGAGTTGGACACAGATGACGAGGTGTCAAAACGGGCATAGTGTTGGGACAGTCTTTGACAAAGGGCTTTGTCATCCTGACCTTTAGAAGCCTGAGGCCGATAGTTGGTGATTTGCCTCAGTCCTCTCCACACGGAAGCCGAATCATTAGCAGTGAACTGCTGCTGGAGTCTCTCTGAATACACAGATTTAGCCCTCTTCAGCTCTCTGTTAAACCGGTATTTAACCTCCCTGTAGCAGTCCCTGTCTCCACTTTTCAGCGCTGCTTCCTTCTCCTTCCTGATCTGTCTGAGCTTAGCTGTGAACCAGGGTTTGTCATTAGAGTAACTCACCCTGGTGCGTGATGGAAGAATGACCTCTTCACAAAAGTGGATATATGAGTTCACAGTGTCCGTGTACTCATCCAGATCATGCGTGGCTCCTTTAAACATGCCCCAGTCAGATATTTCCATGCACGTTTCCAGCTTCTCCTCAGCTTCACTGGTCCGTTTCTTCGTAGTGCTCACGACAGGTTTAGTGAGCTTCAATCTCTGTCTGTATGTGGGAATGAGGTGGACCATCACGTGATCAGATAATCCCAGCGCAGCGCGAGGAACAGCGCGATATGCGTCTTTCACTGTGGTGTAACAGTGATCCAGTGTGTTTAATCCTCTGGTGGGGCATTTAATAAACTGTTTGTAGCGGGGGAGATCGTGGCTCAGATTGCACTGATTAAAGTTGCCAGCCACAATAATCAACGAGTCTGGGAGACTCCGCTCTGAGTGTTGAATGTGATCTGCGAGCACGCGCTGAGCTTCGCGCGTGTCCGCGTCGGGAGGAGCGTACACAGCGATCAGTATAAAAGAAGCAAACTCCCGCGGGGAATAAAAAGGCTTGCAGTTGATAACAAGAAATTCCAGGGCGGGAGAACAGTGTTTGGAAATTACCGTTACATCAGAGCACCAGCTGCAGTTAAGATAAGAGATAAGATAAGATAAGCCTTTATTAGTCCCACAACGGGGAAATTCCAGGATTGCAACAGCACAGGGATAGCAACACTCAGAGCAACAATCAGAAGGCAAGAAAAAACAAGCAAGCAAGAGCAGCTAATATACATATGTACATATTACTATAAAATATATATATACACACACACACACACACAGACACACAGTGCAGAGCATTGTAGCTGGATGGAATAAATATATGAATATATGAACACACAGTGCAGAGCATTGTAGCTAGATGGAATAAATATGTAAATATATAAACACCCACAGTATGGAGCATTGCAGCTAGGTGGAATAAATATGCAAGTATATAAACACACACAGTGCGGAGCAATGTAGCTAGATGGAATAATATGTAGATATATAAAAACACAGTGCGGAGCATTGTAGCTAGATGGAATAAATATATAGATATATAAATATAAACACACCCAGTGCAGAGCATTGTAGCTAGATGGAATAAATATGTAAATATATAAACACACACAGTGCAGAGCATTGTTGCTAGGTGGGATGAAACAGCATAACCGTCTATTTAGTTATCCTACATGGTATGATTATGTGCCCATACATATTCTCACCCTCCATAGCGACCGGTATGTTCCTAGTTGTATGCCGGAGAGGACCATTGTGTAAGTCTATTGCATCTTTTGCATTCAAAAAAAAAAAAAAAAAAAAAAAAACTATTAGTTGATGTAGAAGCAGACTCTGCCTCCTGTGGTCTTGCCGGAAAGCTCTGTGTCAGCTCTGTGTCACGATCAGCACGAAAGAGCTGGAAGCCGTCGAGGTGCAGCGCGCTGTCCGGTATATTTTCCCGGAGCCAGGTCTCAGTAAAGCAGAGGGCAGCCGAGGAGGCGAGGTCCCTAAAACGCATCAGCAGTCTCAGTTCATCTACCTTGTTAGAGAGAGAGTTGGTATTGGACAGAAATATGCCAGGCAGCGCCGTTCGCGAGCCTCTCCTGCGAAGCCGCACGAGAGCGCCCGCTCGTCTACCTCTCTTCCGCCGTCTCACTTTCCGAGCCAAGCAATGAACCAGATCGGCGGCAGGGGCTAAAAAAACTGGGAGGAGGTCCGTGGGGGTGAAAGTCCTGATATTTAGAAGTTCTTGACGGGTATAAGTGCAAGCAGACACACAATTGACAAACAAAAACAAACAAAGGGCGCAGCGAAGCACCATGTCGACCGCTGTGGGCGCCATCTTGGTGCAAGCATGTAATGTACACAGTACATTGTGTAAAATGTACACAGTTGTGATCTGAGGATCCTAAAGGAGAAAGGGGGAGTGATTTATAGGCCCTCTCTATGGATCCATAGCACAGGTCCAATGTCTTTTTTCGCCTGGTTGGGCAGGAGACATACTGATAAAAGTTTTTAAGTGTCTTCTTTAAAGAAGCATGGTTAAAATCCCCAAGAATAAAGTTTGGCGCCTCTGGAGAAATTGACTGCAGCTGCTGCACCACATCAAAGATGGTGCTGGAGGCGGAGTCAGCGTCTGCCCTCGGGTGAATGTACACAGTTGTGATGAAAAGTTGGGGGAACTCGCGAGGCAAATAAAAGGGGCGTAGCGATACAGACAGAAGCTCCACATCGGGTGTACAGATGCGCTCTCTGACCGTGACAGATGTGCAGTACTGTTTATTAATATATAAACATACGCCGCCCCCCTGACGTTTTCCCGTTACCTCTTCCTGCTGATCTGAGCGGAGTGGGGCTCCAAAGCCATCAATCCACAGGTCCGCGTCCCGGTCATGCGCAGTAAGCCAAGTTTCGGTGTAAGCCATGACACAGCAGCTCTTACAGTCCTTCTGGTAGCGTACATTCCCTTGAATTTCATCCACCTTGTTCCTCAGAGATTGTACGCTCCCCAAAATCATAGAAGGAAGAGGAATGCTACCAAACTGACGTCTCCTCAGGCGTAGTTTCACGCCTCCACGCTTTCTGCGCCTCCTTCTCTTGTCTCTTTTTTCACCGTTGTGTCCATGAACATCTCTCAAAATAAAGTCCGGCAGTTGCGGCTTAGACTCAATCACAGACGCTGTATCATCCGTGTTTAAATGCAGGAACATGTCCCTGGAATATTGTATTCTCCCCGGCATGATCACGATCGCGCTCACCTCAGAGACACAGACCCGGTGTGAAAGAAACAGCAGTGCAAAAATGGGGAGGAAATCCATATTGATGGAACCAGGGAGCTCTTCGCCATACAGTCCACAAACGTTCCAGGACAGAAACGACACAGAGAATTTCGTTAAAAACACATTAAAGTGCGTAAAAACAGACACATAGACGATAGACTTTCTTCACCAGCTGCTGGTCGCTGCGTGCGCATGCGCCCATCACTGTGTCATAAAATTGTTGTTTTTCTGCTGAATGAGAGAAGGTTTGCAGCGGCTGTGTAGCATGACATGCACTGTTCGTGCCTGCTTGAGGTATGTAATATACACTTGCCTTCTTTTCAGCCGGAACTGTTAACAGTTTAGCAGCGTAAGGTACAGTGCATACGGAAAGTATTCGCAGCGCTTCACTTTTTCCACATTTTGTTATGTTACAGCTTTATTCCAAAATGGAATCAATTCATTTTTTTCCTCAAAATTCTACACACAATATCCCATAATGACAACATGAAAAATGTTTTTTTGAGGTTTTTGTAAATTTATTAAAAATAAAAAACTAAGAAATCACATGTACGTAAGTATTCACAGCCTTTGCTTAATACTTTGTTGATGCACCTTTGACAACAATTACAGCCTCAAGTCTTTTTGAATATGATACCACAAGCTTGGCACACCTAGCTTTGGGCAGTTTCGACCATTCCTCTTTCCAGCACCTCTCAAGCTCCATCAGGTTGGATGGGAAGCATCAGTGCACAGCCATTTTCAGATCTCTCCAGAGATGTTCAATTGGATTCAAGTCTGGGCTCTGGCTGAGCCACTCAAGGACATTCACAGAGTTGTCCTGAAGCCACTCCTTTGATATCTTGGCTGTGTGCTTAGGGTTGTTGTCCTGCTGAAAGATGAACCGTCGCCCCAGTCTGAGGTCAAGAGCACTCTGGAGCAGGTTTTCATCCAGGATGTGTCTGTACATTGCTGCATTCATCTTTCCCTCTATCCTGTAATAATATTCGGTGATGGCCGGAGAGGCCATTGGCGCAGATTGGCAGCCACATTTCCATCAGCCTGCCCCAGGGCAGCTGTGGCTACAGAAGTAGCTTGCCACTACCATTGTCTGGAGTGAATGAATAATGTATCTATTTGTAAAGCGTCTCTGAGTGTCTATGATAAAGCGCTATATAAATCTGATGCATTATAATTATTACTATCCTGACTAATCTCCCAGTTCCTGCCACTGAACAGCATCGCCACAGCATGTTGCTGCCACCACTATGCTTCACTGTAGGGATGGTATTGGCATAGTGATGAGCTGTGCCTGGTTTCCTCCAAACATGACACCTGGCATTGACACCAAAGAGTTCAATCTTTGTCTCATCCGACCAGAGAATTTTTTTTCTCATGGTCTGAGAGTCCTTCAGGTGCCTTTTGGCAAACTTCAGGTGGGCTGCCATGTGCCTTTTACCAAGGAGTGGCTTCCGTCTGGTCACTCTACCATACAGGCCTGATTGGTGGATCACTGCAGAGATGGTTGTCCTTCTGGAAAATTCTCCCTTCTCCACAGAGGAACTCTGGAGCTCTGACAGAGTGACCATTGGGTTCTTGGTCACCTCCCTGACTAAGGCCCTTCTCCCCTGATCGCTTAGTTTACATAGCGACCAGCTCTAGGAAGAGTCATGCTGGTTCCGAACTTCTTCCATTTACGGATGATGGAGGCCACTGTGCTCATTGGGACCGTCAAAGCAGCAGAAATTTTTCTGTACTCTTCCCCAGATTTGTGCCATGAGACAATCCTGTCTCGGAGGTCTACAGACAATTCCTTTGACTTCATGCTTGTGTAACCCAGCTGAGAAAATGACCCTTTTTCTCAGATTTCATTTGTATTAATGAAAGTGTGTGATTTTATTTTGAAAACCGACTATCGTGGGGAAGAGGAAGTGCGATCCTCGTCATCCAACTTTTGAATTTCCAGTTCATGGTCATGTTGGGTGATCTGGGTCTTTCCATTCGTTAAGAGCGATATTAGCCCCACCTTCCGAGTAGAGGCAGCCAGCGCAAACTCGGAATTCAGTCTTTCACGATATGAGTGCGGACGAGGGAGGTTGTGAAGCGGTCTGATTCACACAGATACCTCTTCTTGGTGAGTTTCATTCAGAAAGATGCTATAAATGGATCTAAACACTCTCCAAACGCTAATTTGCAACCTTTATTATCCTAAGCTGACGGGAGCACGAGCGTGAGGGGCATTGTGGCTGTGTCCTTAGCTACAGTATATTCACACTGAAACCTCATCTTGGTGAGTCAGATACATGCTAATGTTATGCTAATGTTAGCATTATGCTAATGCTGAGTGGATTTTTTCTGTTTAAAAGCAATGGAAAGGGCTATTTTTGTGTCTGTATGGTTTTCCTAAATGTACTTTGTACAATGTACTTTTAGTTCATATGCACTATTTCTGTCGAATGCAATGTGTAGTTTGATGCTAAAAGCACATGGTGTTGGTCTATAATGTAAATCCATGGGTTATGCTAAACCCAGTAGCTCAGACAGGGTTTTACTGATTTTAAAAGGGAATATTGGAAGTAATAGGACGGTATATTCCCTGGTTATGTGATAGATTAATTGTATTTCATTTCATGATTTACAAAGACAAGGTTGAAAGGGATTAATCATTATTTCATGGTTAAATGATGTAGAGATAAACAAAGGAATTCATTTAAAATTTGTTACATGAAAAAAGGGTATTTCATGTGCTACCAGAGAGATTGTGAGAAAAAGAACACACGCATGTAAAATGTAAGATATTACTATATTTCTGGATTGTGATAATAGTAATATGAGAGAAGAATTTAAACACTAAGCTATGGTGGATGGATAAGCTATGGATAAGAAGGGATTGGAAGACGAATTACTCTAGCTGTAAACAATAATACCATTATTGTCGTGCAGGCTAGGTTTTTTCTGGTTGCCGACCAAAAATCTTCTGGATCCTGGATTTTCTCTGAATGGAGATGGCGAGCCTGACCCGAGATTGAACCGAGATTGAACAGAGGTCTGACCAAGGTCTCAATTGAAGGACATCCCTCCTCTCTCCAGTGCTCAGGATTTAAAGTGGTGACAACCCAAGTCGCCGCTTTAAAAGAGGAAAACAAACCTGAGTCTGGAGTTACAAGACATCTTGACTGGTCAAACGACTAACCCGAAAGGACAAACAAACACTGAGCTCAGTAGGACACTTCTGGGGTTTTATTTCATGCCGGCCGTTGTTATATTTGTATATTTGTACATTGTTTGTATAGTTTGTTGCCCTTATCTTTATTAATAACAGATATGAATTGCTCATTTCTTGCCTCCAGCTATTTCATTCCACACTCACTCTAATTCCCTATTGTAACCCTTACGAACCTAGCAACTGGTCTACACTTAATTATTTCCCTTACCTAATTAACATAAGGCAAGGGTTACAATAAGAAGTGGCGAGCCAGCCAGAGCCTTTTTTTTTCTCTCCCTTACGTTATTTCAAGCCTATAACGTACCCAAAATGTATATTGTTGAGCGTGAATCTGTGAAAATTCCAAATGCAGTTGTAACTGAGGTCATCCTGCGCAGTTCGCCCACTCGGGGACACGAACCCGCGACCTACCAGTCAACTACACAGTTCGAGCATGGGAGACACAGCACGATCACGCTGAGCTAAAGGTCCGACCGATAGCTCAGCGCTACCGATACTGTATGAGGCTTTTCGGGAGGGAGGTTTTACTAACGTTCTACGCCGAACAGTGCTAGTTGGCATCCGTTACACTCTCCCCCTTAAACCTCACTCCCATCCCGGGTTCACGGCACCATTGTAACTGAGATCATCCTGCGCAGTTCGCCCACTCGGGACACGAACCCGCGACCTCACAGTCAACTACACACAGTTCGAGCATGGGAGACACAGCACGATCGCGCTGAGCTAAAGGTCCGACCGATAGCTCAGCGCTACCGATACTGTATGAGGCTTTTCGGGAGGGAGGTTTTACTAACGTTCTACGCCGAACAGTGCTAGTTGGCATCCGTTACACTCTGATAGTGAGTGAAATCGCTGGAGATGAGCAACTTCAAATCAAATCAAATCAGATCAAACTTTAATGTCATATTGCTGTACATACAACTGTAGTGCAGGCAAGATGAAATTGCGTTTCTCTCGGCATCCATATAAATAGAAGCAGCATGATTTAAGACACACTCCCACATAGCTCCACCCCCCACCCCCACCCCCCCATCCATTCACACATCCCTGAGACATACTGGGGGGGGGGGGGAACTAACTAACTATAATATACAAATAATATACAAAATGTCCGTAGGTGCAGTAGTGTGTATGAGAGATTCCGGGTCAACTGTTCAGCATCCTGACAGCTTGTGGAAGGAAGCTGTTGATCAGTCTAGTGGTTCTGCCTCTGATGCTCCGGAATCGTTTACCAGATGGAAGAAGTTCAAAGTGTTTATGCAGAGGGTGAGAACGGTCCTTGACAATGTTCAGTGCCCTGCTCCTACAACGGTTCTGAAAAAGTTCTTGGACAGAGGGGAGGGAGACTCCAATTACCCTCTCCGCCCCCTTGACTATCCTCTGCAGGGCTTTTTTGTCTGACATACTGCAGCTGGAGTACCATGTAGCAATGCAGTACGTCAGAACACTCTCCACCACACCTCTGTAGAAGGTCCTGAGGATGCAGATGGGGAGAGAGGCCTGTTTGAGTTTCCTCAAGAAGTGCAGTCTCTGCTGAGCCCGCTTCCTGATCTCCAAGGAATTCTTGCTCCAGGTCAGGTCCTGCGAGATCTGCACTCCGAGGAACTTGATGTTCTCTACTCTCTCCACTAAACGGCTGCCGATGCTGAGGGGGACATGCTCAGGCTGTGACCGCCGGAAGTCGATAATCATCTCCTTCGTTTTGTCCACGTTGAGCACCAGATTGTGCTCCCTGCACCAGCCCTCCAGGTCTCTCACTTCTTCCCTGTACATTGATTCCTCATCCCTCTGAATAAGTCCCACCACCGTGGTGTCGTCTGCAAACTTAATAATCTGGTTCCCCTCGTGTCTGGATACACAGTCATGTGTTAGAAGTGTAAACAAGAGTGGACTGAGTACACAGCCTTGAGGGGATCCGGTGCTCAGCGTGACAGAGTTGGAGATGTTGTTTCCAACCCGGACAGACTGAGGTCTCTCAGTCAGGAAATCCAGGATCCAGAGACATGTGGCGGTGTTCAGACCGAGAAGGAGTAATTTCTCCATCAGTCTCTGGGGAATAATGGTGTTGAATGCTGAACTGAAATCAATGTACAGGAGTCTGGCGTAGGTGTCTTTCTGGTCCAGATGGGTGATGACAGAGTGTAGGGTGGTGACTATTGTCATAACTCTGGCTCTCACGAGCCAGGAAAGGAGATACGAGGGCGACCAGTGAGTTAGCGTAGTTTATTAACAAAGCACACACTACACTAAATAACGAACAGAAAAGTAAAGAGCCACGTGGGGCTAAAACACACACAGAACTAAGGGTAACATACCACCCAGGGAGAAAGGCTAGAGAGGCGGCGAGGGAAAAATACACGCCGAGTCGCAACACTTACTTTGGGTGAGGCGCCGAGGTAACGGCGGACTGAAGCTAGACGTAGGAGCTAACAGTCGTGGGAAACACAAGGAACGTCTTCCCATAGCGAGGTCGCAGCGACGAGTAACTCTCGGCTGCTCGCTTAAATGGGGGAGATGATTTGGGAATAGGAGACAGCTGTCCCAGCGCAGCTGAACTAGACAGCTGGCAATCAGCTGGGCGCTGTCAAAGAGCGGGCCATGGAAGACCCGGCACGGACTACCCCGGAGCAGGAGCGAACTGGACAACCTGAACGCAGAGAAAAGATAGTTCAGGTCGTGACAACTATAGCATCTTCCGTGGAGCGGTTTGAACGATATGCAAACTGGAGCGGGTCGTGTGATGCAGGGAGGCAGGCTGTAATGTGTGGTTTGACAAGCCGTTCAAAACACTTCATCACGATTGGTGTCAGTGCAACAGGACAATAGTCATTCAAACAGGACACAACTGGTTTCTTTGCCACCGGTACAATGATAGAGGTCTTGAAGCATCTGGGAACGATGGCCTGACTCAGGGAGATGTTATAAATGTCAGTCAGGACATCCGCCAACTCGCTCGCGCAGTCTCGGAGCACACATCCCGGAATGTTGTCCGGACCTGCAGCTTTGCGTGGGTTGACTCTGGTTAGGGTCCTCCGTGTGTCCGCTGTGTTGATGGTAAAAGCTGGTCCGACCGATGGTGGGGGTGGGCCAGTCCTCCCTCTGATTGTCGAGTTTGATGCTTCAAAACGTGCAAAGAAGTCGTTAAGCCTGTCTGGAAGCGAAGCGTCGTCATCATCGACCCCCTGCCTAGACTTATAGCCTGTCAGTGTCCGAACTCCCTGCCACATCTGCTTGGTGTTCCTAGTGTCACAGAGGTGTCCCTGGATTTTCTCCGCATAGGCGCGCTTTGCCGCCTTAATTCCCTTTGAGAGCGCAGACCTGGCTGAACGGAGGGCGATCCTGTCCTTCGCTCTGAAGGCTGCATCTCTGGCTGTAAGCAGCGAGCGCACCTCTGCAGTCATCCAGGGCTTATGATTACCCCGCATAGTGATGGTCTTCACTGTAGTGACATCCTCTGTGCACTTCGCGATGTAGCTGGTGACTGTATCAGCATACTCCTCCACATCTGTCTTGTCTTCCTGGGAGGCTGCTATTTTGAAGACCTCCCAGTCTGTGTGCAGAAAACAGTCTTTCAGTGCAGAGGTTGCACTCTCTGGCCAAATCCTGATTTGTTTCACTGCTGGCCTGCTGCGCTTCAATAAAGGTTTGTAGGCAGGCAGCAGCATCACGGACATGTGATCAGAACGGCCGAGATGGGGGCGGGGTATCGCTTTAAATGCATCTGTGTTTGTGTACACTAAGTCCAACTTCTCTCCTCTGGTCTTAAAGTCTACACATTGATGAGATGATCAAGTTACATATCACTGATATTAAAAACCTAGCGAAGATGAGTGGCAGAGATTTTGCAGATGTCCTGAAAGACAGGATGTCACAAATTTCTGAGTCAAATCACACTGCGAGCACCCCAGCTCGAAGTATGCCCACCACTCCTGCACATGATTCAAATTCCCCAGAAGTGCAACGTGTGGTAGTCGAGCACATTGTAAAAAGGGAGGATTTTTCCGTGCAGCCGTTTTCACAAAAGCTCGGAGCTTTTTCTGGCAAAGACCTCTGACCAACTTATGAGCTAGATTATGATACTTGGCGCTCCAGTGTAGAATTAATCTTGACTGATCCTGCTCTGTCCAAATTGCAACAATCCCGAAAGATCATTGAGTCTCTTTTACCCCCAGCAGCTGATGTAGTCAAGTACTTGAACCCCAACAGCTCACCATCAGAATATCTTCAGCTGTTAGATTCTGCTTATGGTACGGTTCAAGATGGCGGAGAGCTTTACGCCAAGTTTATTGACACCTTCCAAAACACAAGTGAGAAACCCTCATCATATCTACAACGTCTTCAAGTAGCTTTGACTCACACTGTGAAGCGTGGTGGTGCTTCAAGCCAGGATTTTGACAGGCTGCTTGTCACACAGTTTTGTCGAGGTTGTTGGGATGATCCCCTTTTAACTGCACTCCAGTTAAGCAGAAACGAACAAATCCCCCAACTTTTCCTGATTTGCTTCTCTTGCTACGTACTGAAGAAGACCAAAATGCTGCCAAAACTTTGCGAATGAGACAACATTTGAGCAGTTCAAAACAAAAAGTGACATCCCACGTGCAAACTGTGCAATGTAGTTCAGATGAAAATGAGGACAGAATCACAGTAAACTCAATTCAAGAACTCTCAAAACAAGTTGCAGAAATTCAAAATCAACTAGCAAAACTAACTGCAAAACCAAAAGCCCAAAACTCAAAAAGTACACCCAGTACAAAGCCAAAAGAGAAACGAAAGCCAAATAAAGTGACAAAGGAACCCACAGAACAAATGGTCAGAACTCGAAGTACCCCACCCAAACTGTGGTACTGTTTCCAGTGTGGAGAGGATGGCCACATCAAGCCGAACTGCGAAAACAAACCCAACCCAGCTCTAGTTACTGAAAAGCGTAAGCTGTTTAAAGAGAAACAAAAGAGATGGGGGTCTAGAAAGCCCACAGCTAATAAAGACCGGGTTAAACTAAGAACAGTCTCTATTACCTGGCAAATGGAGACTGTAGCCAGACAGTCATGTCCCACTAAGTACAAGCAACGCACTAGCCTTAAGCAATCTGTTACTAACCCACCTAAGTATAGCCTACCAAAAGGGTTAGTTGGCTCCAAATGCACAGCTGTAGTTAGCATTTCTGATGTTAATGTGCATTGTCTTCTTGACTCAGGGTCACAAGTGACTACAGTCACCGAGTCATTTTACAAACAGAACTTTCCCGATCAAAACCTTAAACCACTCTATGACCTTTTAGAAGTAGAGGGCGCTGCAGATCAGCCCGTTCCCTATTTAGGTTATATAGAGATGTGTATTACCTTTCCAAAAGACTTTTTATGCACAGAGATTGACATACTGACCTTAGCTCTCGTCGTTCCAAATGCCAATCCTAATAGTCAGACACCAGTGTTAGTGGGAACAAACACACTTGATGTTCTTTATGGGAAGTATTTAGACATGAAGACTCCTGATCACTTACCTAGCTCTTACGGTTTTAGGACACTGTTGAAAACTCTCGAACTAAGACATACAAAGAACAAAGATGGGAACATTGGATTAGTTGCCTTGTCAAGCAAAGCCCCAGCTGTAGTCCCAGCAGGTAAAACTGTAGTTTTAGAGGGGTCTGCCAACGTTCACTGTACCTCAGACACCTGTGCTATAGTGGAACACCCCTCTCAGTCTTCCTTGCCGGGTGGCCTTTGTGTTAAAACTTGCCTGATAACACTTCCTTCCCGAGCTCCACACAAAGTGCCTGTAATGATTACGAACGAAACAGAGCAAGATGTCACAATGCCGTCCACGTGTGTCATAGCAGAACTGGGAGCTTTCCATTGTATCCTGTCCCAGCACAATGTCGTCAGTGCAAATGAGTCGGCCACAAACAAGACACAACTGAGTTTCAACTTTGATGATTCACCGATTCCACAGGAGTGGAAAGAGCGAATAACCAAACAACTAAATGACATCCCGGAAGTATTCGCTTTCCATGATTTGGACTTTGGGTGTACGAGCAAAGTGAAACACTCCATCAGTCTTCATGATCCGACTCCCTTTAAGCACCGTGCACGCCCTATACACCCCCAAGACCTTGAGGCAGTGCGTAAACACCTTCAAGAGCTGCTCACTGCAGGTGTGATAAGAGAGTCCCCGTCTCCCTACTCGTCCCCCATTGTTGTGGTGAGGAAACGAAACAATGATGTTCGTCTATGTATAGACTTTCGCAAACTCAATTTGCAAACAAGAAAGGACTCTTACGCTCTCCCAAATCTAGAGGAGACGTTCTCGGCGCTCACAGGATCCAAGTGGTTTACAGTCCTCGATCTTAAGTATGGATATTACCAGATTGAGGTAGAAGAAGCAGACGAAGAAAAGACTGCTTTTGTAACACCCCTTGGATTCTGGGAGTTCAACCGCATGCCACAGGGCATAACCAATGCCCCAAGCACCTTTCAGCGGCTCATGGAGCGCTGCGTCGGTGACATGAACTTAAATGAGATGCTAGTCTTTCTAGATGATCTCATCATCTTTTCAAATAGTTTGGAAGAACATGAACGGCGACTCATGCGGGTACTCCATCGTCTTAAAGAGTATGGGCTAAAGTTATCGCCAGAAAAATGTAAATTTTTTCAAACAACAGTCCGGTACCTAGGTCATGTAATCTCCGAAAGCGGTGTCGAGACAGATCCCCAAAAGATTCAGGCCCTTAAGACTTGGCCACGGCCTAAGAATCTCACGGAACTGAGATCCTTTTTAGGGTTCTCAGGGTACTACAGACACTTCATTGAAGGGTACTCGTCTATAGTATGCCCTCTTAACGACCTCACACGCGGTTATCTGCCACTCAACAAAAAGTCAAAATCCAGAGTCACTGACCAAACCTACTTTGACCCCAAACTGCCATTTGAGAGTCGATGGACCACAGACTGTCAAGAAGCTTTCGACTCCATCATCGAAAAGTTAACATCAGCTCCTATCTTAGGCTTTGCAGACCCGAAGCTGCCTTACGTACTCCATACCGATGCTAGTACCACTGGCTTGGGAGCAGCACTCTATCAGGAGCAAGACGGTTAGCTTAGGGCCATAGCTTTTGCCAGTTGCGGGTTGTCAAGGAGCGAAGCAGGAGCGAAGCACGTTATCCAGCTCCACAGATTTTCCTTTTCCTTCTTTCCAAGAAGGACTGAAGATGGCTGCCACCGGATTAAAAAGTGGGCTGATGGGCACCACTAATAAGCCTTCTCTACTTCTCTACTTCCTCTTCGTTTTGTCTTTGTGTGTCTGGACCTGCAACAAGAAGGATTTTCCGACAAACTCAACCAAAGGTGAAGTTAAAAAGTTTTATCTGTATGGATTTGGGCTTGGACATCTCACCCTACACTCTATGTGGTCTTTAAAAGCCCTGAGCAAAAACTTCCAAATTAAGGCAAACATGGCTGTTAAGCAAAAATCACAATATGGCAGAGGATATACAGTTAAAGTTCTGTTAGTTCTGCTACTTCTGGCAGGAGATATTCACCTTAACCCTGGACCTGCCACTATTAAACAGCAGACCACTGGGTTAGCACAAAACCGAGCTGTACAAAAGCAAAAACAACATTTATTTTTCCAAACTGTTAATCATGCACGAGTTCTTTGGGACACCAAGGCTAAACCAAAGGGGATCCTCGGCGGTCATTTAAACATACGGAGCATAATCCCCAAAAGAGATGAAATTTCGGTGTTGCTGTTGGACTCAAATCTGGACTACCTTTGTCTCTCAGAAAGCTGGCTACACAGTAACATAGACACTAATATGATCGATATTGTGGGCTACCAGTGTTTTAGAAAAGACAGGCAGGTAGGGAGGGGAGGAGGTGTTTTAATTTACATCAAAGAGAAATATAAATGTCAACTGGTTGATTTGAATACTTCACTTGAATGTTTAGCTGTTAATGTATGTCTCTCTCCGGTAATGAATTTCAACATTGCAGTAGTGTACAACCCACCGTCACACAACTCTTCCTTTTATAATGAATTAAGTGATCTGGTTAAACAACTTGAGAAGAACAGAGAAACAATAATTCATGGTGACTTTAATATCAACTGGTCTGATAAAAAAGACAAACAAAAACTGAAAAGCCTCATGACTAAATTTAATTACCAGCAAATCATCAAAGGACCCACCAGGATAACCAAACAATCCAGAACACTTATTGACATGGTATTTACTAATAAACCAGAACGAATAACCAGAACCTATAATCTTGTAACTGGTCTCTCAGATCATAACATGGTTCTTGCTGTCAGGAAACTTACTAAAAAGCGACTACAGTATTTTGGGGGAGTCGATATTGACAAATCAAATTTTATTATCCCCAAATCAAAAAATGAGGAGTTTGAACATTACTTAGAGAATCAAAATTGGGAGCAGCTCATGGCAACATGTGAAGTAGATGATTGTTGTAATTTTATAACTGCAACAATCACAAAGTCTATAGAAAAATTTTCAAAGCAAATTAAAAGTAGACAACAGAAGATTAGCCTACCATGGTTAAATAATGAAATAAGAAAACTTATGAAGAGGCGAGACTATGCACTGAAAACATCACTAACCTCCAAACTACAAAATGATCACCTTGTGTACAAAAGTTTAAGAAATAAAGTGGTACATGAGCTGCGAAAATCAAAAATATCTTATTACAATAAACTGATAGATCATGCAAAGGGTAACAACAGTTCCCTATGGAGGCATTTAAATAACTTAACTAATAAAAAAAACGATCAGAAGGGGGTAAAGGAACTTAGAATCAATGGCAAGACCGTCAGTGACCAGGCTACTTTGGCAAATGAATTTAATTCACACTTTGTGGGCTCTGTGGAAGACTTAACAAAAATTTTTGTGCTGCCAAATGTGCTCAACAACACAAATTCCATACTCCCAACAGATACTTTTCACATCGATGAGGTAAATGAGAAGTTAATTGCTGGTATTGTTAAAACACTGTCAAACTCAAAAACTAGTGATATCTACAATATGAGCACCTCCTTTCTCAAAATGCACAGCAAAATATTAATCAAACCACTGACTCATCTCATTAATCTCTCCATTAGGTCTAGTACATTTCCATCTGGCTGGAAAAAAGCTGTCGTCATACCAGTTCATAAATCAGGCAGTAAAGACGATATATGCAATTACCGCCCAATCTCTATCTTACCAGTCCTATCTAAGGTTCTTGAAAAAGTTGTAGCTACACAGCTGATAGACTACTTACAAGACAGTCAACTTCTTCATCCACATCAATTTAGTTTTAGACCAGGATACTCAACAGAAACAGCAAATTGTTGCCTTATTGAAAACGTCAAACAGTCCTTGGACAGGGGTAATGTGGTAGGAGCTGTTTTTCTAGATCTCAAAAAGGCTTTCGATACTGTAAACCACAGTTTGCTTTTATCCAAAATGGTATCTTTTAACTTCTCCCCAAATACATTAGAATGGTTTGCATCTTATCTCCAGAATAGAGAACAGTGTGTAAAAGTTCACCAGGATAAATCCTCATTTTTAAACAACCGCATGGGTATCCCACAAGGGTCCATTCTTGGTCCTTTACTTTTCAGCATTTTTATTAATGACTTGCCGTTACACTGCTCAGCTGCAACATGCCAACTTTATGCAGATGATGCAGTTATTTACACAGCTGCCAAGACTCCAGCACAGGCTGCAGATGTACTGTCTACAAGTATGGTTGATGTCCAAGAGTGGCTCCTCAAGAACCATCTATTGCTGAACCTTCAGAAAACAGTCTCAATGTGCTTTTCAATCAAAAAATGTAACCTGCAACATTTTAAAGTTAATATACATGATCATGACATCAGTTTAGCTACAGAATTCAAATACCTTGGCACTGTACTAGATCCTCAACTCAAATTTAATCTTCATATAAAGAAAATTTCAAAAACAGTAAAAAAAAATCTGAACTGCTTTAAATTAATTAGATATTACATACCTTACGAAGCAGCTGCACTGTATATGCATTCTATGGTTTTTTCTCATATATCATACTGTTTGACAGTCTGGGCTCAAGCAGCCCCTTCCACAATAAGACATATAGGTTCATTATATAATCAAACCCTAAAAATCTTGGACAAAAAGCCCATTAGGTGGCATCACTGTAATGTTTTAAAAAAATACAACCTATTGAGTTTTGAGAGCTTCATTGACCTCTGTCTTCTGAAATTAACGTTCAAATGTTTCCATAAATCAGCACCCGAGCCACTTGCTGGTTTCGTCCAAAGACAGGACAGCAGCAGAGCCACCAGGAGTTCTGTTAACAATAACTGTAAAATATTCCACCGCAGAACCACATTTGGACAAACAGCTTTCTCTATAAAGGGCAGTCACATCTGGAACACAATGCCAAATGAAATTAAAATAATAACGGACTTTAAAACATTCACTAAAAATGTTAAAAACTGGCTGAAAAATAAACAAGAATGTACTCATGTATGAATTATTTGTCTGCAAAGTGAGAGTGAATGAAGGGAAGGAATAAATGTGTTTGTTTATAGTGAGTGACGGAGGGAGGAAGGCCTGAAATAGGCAAATGTGAGTTATGTTATATATGTTAAATGTGAGTCAGGCTGTTATATTTGTGTATTTATAATATTTATGTTAAAGGTGAGTCAGGCTGTTATATTTGTGTATTTATAATATTTATAATATTTATAATTGTGTATTTATAATTTTTCTGCATTGATGTATGTGGTTATTGTGTATATTTTTATCTTGATTCTTTTTTCTAAAGCCCATCCAGGGACAAGAGTTGCAAATTAGCTAATAGCTATACACTCTATGTGCAACACATCAGATTGATTGTCTTTGATTAATTGTCTATGTTTATTGCACTGTCCCTGTCAAATAAACTAATCTACTACTACAAGGTAGAGTTCTTAGCTCTAAAATGGTCAGTAACTGAAAAGTTTCACGACTATTTGTATGGTGGTCAGTTCACGGTAGTTACAGATAGTAACCCACTCACCTACATATTGACCTCTGCTAAATTAGACGCCACAAGCTACAGGTGGCTTGCAGCTTTGTCTAACTACAACTTTAAGTTACAGTATAGAGCAGGCAAGCAAAACCTAGATGCAGATGGGTTGTCTAGACGTCCTCATGGTGAACTCGTTGACGATGTCCAGTCCAGGAAAGAGCAGGAGCGTGTAAGCCGCTTTGTAGAGCGCCACCTAACTGACAATGACACCACAGAGATTGTAAATGAAGCTGTTCGAGCCATTTGTCAAAACCACCTTGTTAAAATTCGTGAAGACAATCAGGATAGTGGTGTTACACTTGTGGAGTCACTTACCATCTCAGCTGACGCAATCCCAAACTTGTATGTCTTGGAGCAAGACAATGGCTTACCCACTATCCCTGTCTTGTCTCAAACAGAAATCAAAGACAAACAAAGAGCAGACTCGACACTCAGACAAGTTATTGAACAAATCGAACGTGGCCAAACACCCCCACCGACTGCTAGAGAAGAACTCCCAGATCTCCCTCTTTTACTCAGAGAACTCCATAGGTTGGAGATGTACAATGAAGTGTTGTACAGAAAAAGACAAATTGGAGACCGAGTGACCCACCAGCTCGTTCTTCCCGAGGAACTCAGAGCTCCCGTACTCCAAAGTCTGCACAATGACATGGGCCACTTAGGTATTGACAGAACCCTTGATCTAGTCCAAACACGATTCTATTGGCCACGTATGGCAACAGATGTCGAGCAAAAGGTAAAAACATGTGATCGGTACATACGAAGGAAGAGTCCTCCTGAAAAAGCGGCTAGCCTGGTCAACATAACCACCACACGACCTTTAGAGCTAGTCTGCATGGCCTTCCTCAGTCTGGAACCAGACAGTAGCAATACCAGCAATATTCTTGTAATAACTGATCATTTTACTAAATTTGCCCTTGCGTTGCCTACCTCAAATCAAAGGTCCAAAACGGTTGCCAGGTGCTTGTGGGATCAATTCATCGTTCACTACGGTATACCTGAGCGCCTGCACAGCGATCAGGATCCTGATTTTGAGGCAAAACTAATAAAAGACCTTTGTGAGATCTCAGGCATAAAGAAAATAAGAACAACCCCATACCACCCCAGGGGTAACCCTACTGAAAGATTCAACCGAACGCTACTGAGTATGTTAGGAACGCTTGAGTCCAAACAAAAGTCCCACTGGAAAGACTATGTTATGCCGTTAGTACATGCATACAACTGCACGCAGTGATGTAACCGGGTTTACTCCCTACGAATTAATGTTTGGTAGAAAACCCAGATTGGCAGTTGATCTAGCGTTCGGACTTCCTCTCAATAAAGATCAGAAAGTTACTCACTTGCAATACGTTGAAAATCTCAAGAAAAGGCTCAAAGAAAGCTACAAGTTAGCTTCACAAAATGCACAAAAGATTGCAGACAAGAACAAGGCCAGGTTTGACCGCAAAATCACTGTTTCTGAACTTGAACCTGGGGATAGGGTTTTAGTTAGAAATGTGAGACTGCGTGGAAAAAATAAGCTTGCTGATAAATGGGAGGCCGATATTCATGTGGTAGTCAAACGTGCAGGTAATTTACCTGTTTACACGGTTAAGCCCGAGTCAAAGCAAGGTTCCTCAAGAACTTTACACAGAGACCTTTTGCTTCCCTGCAGTTTCCTCCCTGTTGCCACAGCAGAAACACCTGAACCAGAGCCTATTCACCGCCCTAAGACACGCCAAACAACTGTTGCAGAGAACAATGATCACGAAGAGTTAACCGAAATTGAAAATGAATTTTTGATTCCGTGGGTTGAGGATTCCCCATGTGGAGAGATAACCAGATTTACTACTGTACATGATTATCCAAAACCTTTGCAAACACCGGAAATGACAAACCCACCTGGTTGTGATTTACCTGAGACCACTGCCAATGCAGAACCGGATAGGGAGCATAATGCAGTTGAGATTGAACCTTCCTATAATTCGCCTGTGGAAAATGAAACAGCAACAATACTAGAGGAACCTTCTGACAATTCAGTCGAGGGGCAAGAACACCAATCGAATGATTTGCCTGATGAAATGGACAAAAATGATCACATTGCAATTCAACCAATACGACGGTCTGAAAGAGTCAGACAACTCCCAAAAAGACTAGAGTATCCTGAATTAGGAAATCCTCTAGTGACTGTTGTTAAGTCCCTTTTTCAAGGTTTGAATACAGCTTTCTCAGAGTTTCTAAATACTGAAGATGGACAGTCTTGGTTACACATGCAACGGGACGTGCATGATATTAAGCGGGGGAGTGTGTAACCCAGCTGAGAAAATGACCCTTTTTCTCAGATTTCATTTGTATTAATGAAAGTGTGTGATTTTATTTTGAAAACCGAATATCTTGGGGAAGAGGAAGTGCGATCCTTGTCATCCAACTTTTGAATTTCCGGTTCAGAATCAGAATCAGAATCAGAATCAGAATCAGGTTTATTGCCATTGTTCATGTAGTACACAAACTAGGAATTTGTCTCGGTACAATGCTGCAACATTAAACATGATAAGATAAGAGAAATAAACTATATATGTAATAAAGTGTAGGATAAGATTAAGTGATACTGGTCAACAGTTAAAATATATATTAGCCAGCAGCAGATACTGTGGAGAACTATATAGTGCAGTCGGTAATGCAGGAAGAAAACAGTGATGATTGACATGAGTCTGGTTGAGCTGCTGTACATGGTGCACGAGAGTCACTTAGTGTTCAGCAGTCTAATGGCAGAGGGGAAGAAGCTGTTCATGTGACGGGAGGTTTTAGTCTGGATGGACCGAAGTCTTCTACCAGAGGGGAGGGGGGCAAACAGTACGTGACCAGGGTGTGAGGGATCGGCTATGATCCGGCCAGCACGCCTCCGGGTCCTGGAGATGTACAGATCCTGGAGAGATGGGAGCTTGCAGCCGATCACCTTCTCAGCAGTGCGCACGACGCGCTGCAGCCTTAGTCTGTCCCTGGCAGTGGCTCCTGCGTACCACACGGTTATGGAGGTGGTGAGGATGGACTCGATGATGGCTGTGTAGAACTGCACTAACATCTTGGTGGGTAGCTTGAGCTTCCTCAGCTGCCGCAGGAAGAACATCCTCTGCTGGGCTTTTTTGATGAGTGAGCTGATGGTCAGCTCCCATTTGAGGTCCCTGGTGATGGTAGTGCCTAGGAAGCGGAAGGAATCAGCAGTGGTGATGGGAGAGCCTGAGAGGGTGAGGGGGGGCAGAGGAGTAGTGACTTTCCTGAAGTCTACAATCATCTCCACTGTCTTCAGAGCGTTCAGCTGCAGGTTGTTATTGCTGCACCAGGACGCCAGCTGGGCCACCTCTCTCCTGTAGGCGGACTCGTCGCCGTTGGAGATGAGCCCGATGAGGGTGGTGTCGTCCGCAAACTTGATCAACTTGACAGACTGGTGGCTGGAGGTGCAGGAGTTGGTGTAAAGGGAGAAGAGTAGGGGGGAAAGTACACAGCCCTGGGGTGATCCGGTGCTGATGCTAGTATAGTCTGAGACAGTCTTTCCCAGCCGCACATGCTGCCTCCGGTCCGTCAGGAAGTCGATGATCCACCTGCAGAGGGAGTCAGGCACGTTGAGCAGGGACAGCTTGTCCCGGAGCAGAGCGGGGCGGATGGTGTTGAATGCGGAGCTGAAGTCCACAAACAGGATCCTGGCGTAGGTTCCCGGGGAGTCCAGGTGCTGCAGGATGGAGTGGAGGGCCAGGTTGACTGCATCGTCTACAGACCTGTTGGCTCGGTAGGCAAACTGCAGCGGGTCCAGGAGAGGGGTGGTGATGGACTTGAGGTGGGACAGGACCAGGCGCTCAAAGGACTTCATGACTACAGAGGTGAGCGCTACAGGTCTGTAGTCATTAAGTCCAGTGATCCGTGGCTTCTTGGGGACAGGGATGATGGTGGAGGATTTGAGGCAGGATGGCACGTGGCATAACTTAAGGGAGGTGTTAAAAATGTCTGTGAATACAGGAGCCAGCTGTTTCGCACAGAGTGTCAGGGTGGAGGGTGACACGCCGTCTGGGCCGGGGGCCTTGCGCGGGTTCAGTCTGGAGAACTGTTTGAGCACATCCTGCTCACTGATGATAAGGGCAGGGGGGGAGGAGGGGGGGGTGCCTTAAATGAAGTAGGGAATGTGGAGGCTGTGGAGCTGGAGGGAGGGGGGGAGTTGGACACAGATGACGAGGTGTCAAAACGGGCATAGTGTTGGGACAGTCTCTGACAAAGGGCTTTGTCATCCTGACCTTTAGGAGCCTGAGGCCGATAGTTGGTGATCTGCCTCAGTCCTCTCCACACGGAAGCCGAATCATTAGCAGTGAACTGCTGCTGGAGTCTCTCTGAGTACACAGATTTAGCCCTCTTCAGCTCTCTGTTAAACCGGTATTTAACCTCCCTGTAGCAGTCCCTGTCTCCACTTTTCAGCGCTGCTTCCTTCTCCTTCCTGATCTGTCTGAGCTTAGCTGTGAACCAGGGTTTGTCATTAGAGTAACTCACCCTGGTGCGTGATGGAAGAATGTTCTCTTCACAAAAGTGGATATATGAGTTCACAGTGTCCGTGTACTCATCCAGATCATGCGTGGCTCCTTTAAGCATGCCCCAGTCAGATATTTCCATGCACGTTTCCAGCTTCTCCTCAGCATCACTGGTCCGTATCTTCATAGTGCTCACAACAGGTTTAGTGAGCTTCAATCTCTGTCTGTATGTGGGAATGAGGTGAACCATCACGTGATCAGATAATCCCAGCGCAGCTCGAGGGACAGCGCGATATGCGTCTTTCACTGTGGTGTAACAGTGATCCAGTGTGTTTAATCCTCTGGTGGGGCATTTAATAAACTGTTTGTAGCGGGGGAGATCGTGGCTCAGATTGCACTGATTAAAGTCGCCAGCCACAATAATCAGCGAGTCTGGAAAACTCCGCTCTGTGTGTTGAATGTGATCCGCGAGCACGCGCTGAGCTTCGCGCGTGTCCACGTCGGGAGGGGCGTACACAGCGATCATTATGAAAGAAGCAAACTCCCACGGGGAATAGAAGGGCTTGCAATTGATAACAAGAAATTCCAAGGCAGGAGAACAGTGTTTGGAAATTACCGTTACATCAGAGCACCAGCTACAGTTGATGTAGAAGCAGACACCGCCTCCTGTGGTCTTGCCGGAAAGCTCTGTGTCACGATCAGCACGGAAGAGCTGGAAGCCGTCGAGGCGCAGCGCGCTGTCCGGTATATTTTCCCGGAGCCAGGTCTCAGTAAAGCAGAGGACAGCTGAGGAGGCGAGGTCCTTAAAACGCATCAGCAGTCTCAGTTCATCCACCTTGTTAGAGAGAGAGTTGGTATTGGACAGAAATATGCCAGGCAGCGCCGTTCGCGAGCCTCTCCTGCGAAGTCGTACGAGAGCGCCCGCTCGTCTTCCTCTCTTCCGCCGTCTCACTTTCCGAGCCAAACAATAAACCAGATCGGCGGCAGGGGCTAGAAAAACTGGGAGGAGGTCCGTGGGGGTCAAAGTCCTGATATTTAAAAGTTCTTCACGGGTATAAGTGCAAGCAGACACACAATTGACAAACAAAAACAAACAAAGAGCGCAGCGAAGCACCATGTCGACCGCTGTGGGCGCCATCTTGGATCGAAAAAAAAAAAAAAAAATGGGTGGTCATATTGGGTGATCTGGGTCTTTCCATTCGTTAAGAGCGATATTAGCCCCGCCTTCCGAGTAGAGGCAGCCAGCGCGAACTCGGAATTCAGTCTTTCACGATATGAGCGCGGACGAGGGAGGTTGTGAAGCGGTCTGATTCATACAGATACCTCTTCTTGGTGAGTTTCATTCAGAAAGATGCTATAAATGGATCTAAACACTCTCCAAACGCTAATTTGCAACCTTTATTATCCTAAGTTGACGGGAGCACGAGCGTGAGGGGCATTGTGGCTGTGTCCTTAGCTGTATTCACACTGAAACCTCATCTTGGTGAGTCAGATACATGCTAATGTTATGCTAATGTTAGCATTATGCTAATGCTAATCGCGAGTGGATTTTTTCCTGTTTAAAAGCAATGGAAAAGGCTATTTTTGTGTCTGTATGGTTTTCCTAAATGTGATTTCAGTTCCCAACAGTATGCTGAAGTACTTTTAGTTCATATGCACCATTTCTGTCGAATGCAATGTGTAGTTTGATGCTAAAAGCACATGGTGTTTGTCTACTATGTAAATCCATGGGTTATGCCAGGCATGCCCAAAGTCCGGCCCCCGGGCCAAATCCGGCCCGTGTCCAAATTTCAACCGGCCCGAAGCGTCCTGTCATAAAATCAATAATATGTGGCCTGCCAGCACAGTTTCCCACAGTAAACAATACACACATACCAAAAACAGCAATTTTATATTTCACCAGAGGGTGGCAGTAGACCTGTGGCCGCATTCTCGTCGTGTGACCCCTGTGTGAACTTTTACCCCTGTGGTATGTTTTTAGCTCATTTCTAAAATGGCAACTGGAAATAAAAAGAGGAAAGTTGACAGTGAGGGCCGCCGTTTCCAGGACAAGTGGAAATCGGAGTATTTTTTCACTGACATACGAAACAACTGTGTCTGCCTAATTTGCCAAGAGACTGTGGCTGTTTTCAAAGAGTTTAATATTAAGAGGTACTACCAGACGAAAAATTGCTAACTACGACAAGCTAACGGCGAACGAACGCGCCGAAAAACTGAAGCAACTGGAAGCTGTTTTGACAGCACAGCAGCGTTTGTTCACAAGAGCCCGTGACACAAATGAAAATTCTACAAAGGCAAGCTACGAAATGGCAATGCTGATTGCCAAGCACTGCAAACCTTTTACTGAGGGTGAATTCATTAAAGACTGCGTGATGAAAATGGTGGAGAAAATTTGTCCTGAGAAAAAGCAAGAGTTTGCCAATGTCTGCCTGGGTCGTAGCACTGAGGCACGGAGGATTGAAGAAATTTCATCTAACATCAACGGACAGTTAGAGGCAAAAGGAGTGGAGTTTGCCTTTTTTCGTTAGCCTGCGACGAAAGCGCGGATGCATCTGACACCGCTCAGTTACTGATTTTTTTGAGAGGAGTGGACAATGAAATGAACGTGAGTGAAGAGCTACTTGACCTTCAGAGCCTTAAGGACCAAACCAGAGGAACAGATTTGTTTGCTGCTGTTTGTTCCACCGTGAATGACATGAAACTGCAATGGAATAAAATCACTGGGATTATTACGAACGGTGCACCTGCCATGGTTGGTGAGCAAAGTGGGCTATCAACGCTAGTCTGTAAAAAAGTCAGTGAAGAAGGCGGCAAAGCTATAAAACTCCACTGTATTATTCACCAATAAGTTCTATGTGCCAAACATCTGAAATATGATCACGTTATGAAACCGGTGATAAAGGCTATTAATTATATTCGCTCAGGGCCCTGTGCCACCGCCAGTTTCAACAGTTTCTACTCGACATCCACGCTGAATATGGAGATGTTGTGTATCACAATGACATAAGATGGCTCAGTCGGGGGTCTGCACTGCAGCGATTCTTCTCTCTCAGAAAGGAAATCGAACTATTCTTGGCACAAAAGGGACAACCGATGCCGGAACTCTGCGATCCTGTTTGGCTGGCTGATTTTGGATTTTTAGTTGACATAACACGACATCTGAACGTGCTGAACACGAGCCTTCAGGGGCAAAATGCAGTGGTGAGTCAACTGTATTCATACATAAAAGCTTTTCGGACAAAGCTGCTACTTTTCCAAATGTACCTGTCACAAACGCAGCCCAATACCACACATTTCCCATCACTGCAGGAAATGATGACCAGTTTTCCAGAAAACAATATCAGTGCGCAAATGAGGAGGTACGCAGAAAACATCTCATCTGTGACTGAGGAGTTTCAGCAGCATTTCAGGGATTTTGCAGCTATTGAAAAGGAGATCACACTTTTTTCCACTCCTTTTTCCGTGGATCCTAATGATGCTCCAGACCACCTGCAGCTGGAGCTCATTGAGCTGCAGTGTGACGCGGAGTGTCACGGTCGTGACCAACAACTCCCTCTCGTCGACTTTTACCGCCAGCTGGACAAAGACAGGTTCCAAGAGATTCGAACATTTGCTAAGAAAATGCTGAGCTTGTTTGGCTCGACATACTTGTGCGAGAAGACGTTCTCGGTTATGAACATTAACAAGAACCGTGTGAGGACAAGACTAAGTGACTCTCACCTGCGTGACATCTTGCGCATCAAAACCACTGCTTTTGAGCCAGACCTGGCCACCTTACTGCAGTCGAAACACCAGTGTCACCCTTCACATTAATGCAGGTACATTTTTTTTATTCTTCTGAGGAGAATAAATTCCAAAGTCACAGTGAATTGATTTTTTGTGATGATCAAACCACAGTTTTGTCAAATTTCTGTCATTTAATTTGACTATACTATTCTTTGTCAAAATGCACTGGGATGTGATTTGTTGAAACAAAATCAATAAATACACGTTACTAAAAATATTCAGAGTCAAATTTCATAAAATAGTTTATTTGTATGTAATTTATTATTATTTTACCCTTTAACTATCCTGGTGGTAATGCAATTGACAACAGATTCTCATTTGCAATGTCAACCTAGCTGCAGACAGCAAAGTGATATGTATATACTGTATATATATATACAGTATATATATAGTTACATATTTACATGGTAATTTACAATGGTAATGGTTCGAGGAATGTCAGGCTGAATGGTCGGCCCCCATACATTTTCACCTGACCAAATCTGGCCCTCTTTGCAAAAAGTTTGGACACCCCTGGGTTATGCTAAACCCAGTAGCTCAGACAGGGTTTTACTGATTTTAAAAGGGAATATTGGAAGTAATAGGACGGTATATTCCCTGGTTATGTGATAGATTAATTGTACAGTGGTACCTCTACTTACGAACGTCTCTACATACGGAATTTTCAGGTTACGAGACGCCTCAACGGGAAAATATTGCCTCTAGTTACGAACGAAATTTCAGGATACGAAAGGCAAAAAAGTACGCGCTCCTCGCAGCTTCCGTAGTTTACCGAACGTAAACATACCTGTAGCTGCTCTGCCATTGGCTATCGCCTAGCATCTTCCTGGTATCCCAATGGCCACGAAGTTTTTTTTTTTTTCCAAAACTTTATGCGTTTGGTTGATCTCGCCAAAGAATAGGGCCGTAATACATCAACGATCAGCACGGTATTAAAACAAAATGAAGCACTTACAAGCCGACAAAAGCAAACGTCCTTGGATCAGAACATGAACCAAAGAAGGCAAACGGTGACGACGTCGACGACGATAGCAGTTAAAGGGTAAATGAACATAATTTTTATTATTCTTTCTCTTTTATTATTCTTTCTCTCATTTTAAACTCTCATTTTATGTTTATTGTGCAGTAATCTAATTGTAACATGTATTTGTTACATGTTTTGATGCGTTTTTACGATTTATAAAAAATTTATGCCCGAATTTTGGGGGCTTGGAACGGATTACGGCATTTACATGTAAAACGCGCCTCTACTTACGAATTTTTCACGTTACGAGAATTCTTCCGGAACGAATTAAATTCGTAAGTAGAGGTACCACTGTATTTCATTTCATGATTTACAAAGACGGTTGAAAGGGATTAATCATAATTTCATGGTTAAGTGATGTAGAGATAAACAGAGGAATTCATTTAAAATTGGTTACATGAAAAAAAAGGGTATTTCATGTGCTATCAGAGAGATTGTGAGAAAAAGAACACATGCATGTAAAATGTAAGATATTACTATATTTCTGGATTGTGATAATAGTAATATGAGAGAAGAATTTAAACACTAAGCTATGGTGTTATATAAGAAGGGATTGGAAGACGAATTACTCTAGCTGTAAACAATAACACCATTATTGTCATGCAGGCTAGGTTTTTTTCTGGTTGCCGACCAAAAACCTTCTGGATCCTGGATTTTCTCCGAATGGAGATGGCGAGCCTGACCCGAGATTGAACAGAGGTCTGACCAAGGTCTCAATTGAAGGACATGCCTCCTCTCTCCAGTGCCCAGGATTTAAAGTGGTGACAACCCAAGTCGCCGCTTTAAAAGAGGAAAACAAACCTGAGTCTGGAGTTACAAGACATCTTGACTGGTCAAACGACTAACCCGAAAGGACAAACAAACACTGAGCTCGGTAGGACACTTTTGGGGTTTTATTTCATGCCGGCCGTTGTTATATTTGCATATTTGTACATTGTTTGTATATTTTGCTCCCCTTATCTTTATTAATAACAGATATGAATTGCTCATTTCTTGCCTCCAGCCATTTCATTCCACACTCACTCTAATTCCCTTTTGTAATCCTTACGAACCTAGCAACTGGTCTACACTTAATTATTTCCCTTACCTAATTAACATAAGGCAAGGGTTACACTTGGTTTGTGCTCTGACATGCACTGTCCACTGTGGGACCTTATATAGACAGGTGTGTGCCTTTTCAAATTATGTCCAATCAACTGAGTTTACCACAGGTGGACTTCAATTAAGCTGTAGAAAGATCTCAAGAATGATCAGTGGAAACAGGATGCACCTGAGCTTAATTTTGAGCTTCATGACAAAGGTTGTGAATACTTACAGTATGTACATGTGATTTCTTAGTTTTTTAATTTTTAATAAATTTGTAAAAATCTAAAAAAATAAGAACTTTTTTCATGTTGTCATTATGGAGTATTGTGTCTAGAATTTTGAGGGAAAAAATGAATTTAATCCATTTTGGAATAAGGCTGTTGTAACGCCCATAATGGTAACATTATGTAGCTCACATATTTCACTGCAGAGACCCAAGCATAGAAGGACTTTAAGCTTGCGGTGTGTATTGACATCACGCCTCAGATGGACAATGAGTCTGGACCACCTGCGGACTTGGGAGGAAGTCAGAGGATCTGGAGCGAGAGCCTGAAAGGACTGTCTGACCTCCTGGGGTCAGACAGAAGAGCAAAGAGGACTTTGAAGTGATTAAGTGTAAATAGAAGGATTTGACTTGATTGTGTGATTCTGTGTTTGATGTGTGGGTATAAATGTATGTGGGTTTACCGCAGCCCCTCTCTCTTTTTTCCTGACTGAGAGAGAGAGAGCTGGGGACTTGAGATGAATAAACCATACTGAGAAATTATCCAGTCTCATCATTTCATGATCCCCACATTGGTGACCAAGACGTACGATGCCGGGAGAACGTTACCCTGACCCGGATTCACCGGAGACCGACCGCACGAGCACAGGCTCGATTAAGCTCCCCGAGTTCTGGCAAGACGACCCGCACTCATGGTTCCAACACGCGGAATCGCGGTTCGTGCTTGGGGGAATATCAGCAGATGACACCAAGTTTCATAATGTCATCGCAAGACTCGACAGCCGCACAACTCGATGTGTGCGGAGCCTGGTGCAGCAGCCGCCCGCTGCTGGCAAGTACGACGTGCTGAAAGCCGCCTTCATCGAGAGTTTTGTGCCATCAGCCGAGGTGAGGGCCAGGCAGCTTCTGGACCTGCGCGACAGAGGAGGACGCAGAGCGACCGACCTCATGGAGGACACGCTGCAGCTGATCGGGACAGACAATGATGCATTTCTGTCCAAACACATCTTCTTAAGGACCCTCCCAGCACACATGAGAGGTACCCTGTCTGGCATGAGGTGTGTGAGCCAGCAAGACTTCTGCGCGCTGGCCAGGGAAGCGCAGCGGCTCCTCGACGCCTGCGACGAGCAGGAGACTTCCGTGGCAGCAGCAGACCTCGGCGCGGCGGCCGGAGGCAGTGAAGAGCCGGAGGCAGCAGGAGCAACCCCAGCGACGACGGCAGCGGCGCGGTCCCGAGGCAGAGGAGGGGACAGCCTCTGTTTTTACCATCAACGCTTCGCTGAGAAGGCGCACAGATGCATCCCGCCGTGCAGTTTCAAAAAAACAGGGAAACGCCCGGGCTGGGGGTCGTTAGCAGCTTCGACTCTCGGTGAACAGAACAAGCTGCTTTATCTAACAGACGCGGGCTCCGGGCGGCAATTCCTCGTGGACACCGGAGCCCAGAGGAGTTTCATCACCGCGACCTATGCGGATCGTGTGGCGGGGCCCCGCGGAGACGGAGCAACGGCGGCGAACGGCTCGTCGATCAAAACGTTCGGGGAAAGAACTCTACGCCTGTCCTTGCACGGCCGCGCCTATGAATGGACCTTCATAGTAGCGGCGGTGAGTTTCAACATGTTAGGCGCTGATTTTTTGTGCTCACATGGTTTGTTAGTGGATCTGGTTAATAGACGCCTAGTAAATGCACTCTCCTTTTGTTCTATCCCTTGTGCAGCTCGAGTGTCCCCGCCGCCAGTACAGACCAACGTCGCCACAGCAGGCGGTAAGTTTCACACTCTTCTAACCCAGTTCCCAGCACTCACAGTTCCCACGTTTTCAGCTAAGGTTGCGAAGCACGGGGTCGAAACACACATCACTGCGCGCATTCACGGAGGTTAAAAAAGCACTGGCAGACGCAGCGCTGCTGGCTCACCCAGACCCATCAGCCCGCATAGTGCTAACCACCGACGCGTCAGATGTGGCCATAGGGGCCGTTGTAGAGCAGCAAGTCGCCGGGGTTTGGCAACCGCTCGCTTTTTTCAGCAGGTCCTTGCGCAATGCTGAGCGGAAATACAGCGCGTTTGACAGGGAGCTGCTAGCTCTCCACCTGGCCATTCGCCATTTCCAGTTCTGGCTGGAGGGGCGACATTTCACCGCGTTTGTCGACCACAAACCGCTCACTTTTGCAATGTCCAAAATTTCAGAACCGTGGTCAGGACGGCAGCAGAGACAGCTGGCCGCAATTTCAGAATTTACCACCGATATTCAGCACGTAGCCGGTAAACTCAACGTAGTAGCGGACTGTCTCTCACGCGCGGTAACAGCGCCTGTCCGCGCGGAAGCGGGTTGTACTACCGCAGACGTGGGGCGGGGTAACAGCGCGGACGCGCACGCGGCCCCTGTTCACGTGGGGATAGATTATGCAGCCATGGCAGCGGAGCAGAGCGGAGACACAGACGTGCGTGCACTCCTGTCTGGACCAACAGGGTTAAGGCTGGAGAGCAAAAGTTTACAAACCGGTTCACCCCCTCTAATCTGCGACGTATCCACCGGGCGACCGCGCCTGGTGGTACCGGCCACGTGGCGCCGTCGCGTTTTTTTTTTTTTTCCACAATATCTTTATTGAACTTTTTTTTTTTTTAACAAACATGATACAAACAATCAAACACTAACACTAAAGTACTACAAAAAAAAAAAATGCACTAAAAACACCAACAACCACCAATAAAATCAAGTCTTCAACAATGCTCCTCTGTTTAGTCTAGACAATCCAATACATAAGTATACATATTATGTTCACCAGTTTGGAATTTACAAGGTCCACACACATCATTCACCTTCTTCTTCAAGAGTTATGTTTAAATTTTTTACATAATCAATAAAAGGTCTCCATATATTCTCAAACACAATTTCCTTTGATTTCAGTATATATGTTATTCTTTCTAATGGAAGGTTTGTTAACATCTGTCTTAACCACTGAGTCACATCTGGTCTATGAGTCTTTTTCCATAATAGTGCAATACATTTTTTGGCATTAAGCAAACTGAGGTCTATGAATGTTCTTTCACTTTTATTAAAATTATGCTTTTCTGGGTACAGACCCAACAAAAACAGTTTAGGATTCAGTATGATTTGTTTTGAGATTATTTTTTCAATTGTTACCCTCACCTCTTCCCAAAACATTCTTATTAATCTACATTCCCATAAACAATGAAATAGGGTTCCTTTACTTTCCATGCATTTTGTGCATGTATCTGATATATTTTTGTTATATCTATTTAACTCCTCCGGTGTAACATACATCCGCATTAACCATTTGAAATGTATCAATTTAAGGCGTGCATTTATTGACTTGGTTTGAGCTTCTGTACAAGCCAATTCCCATTGTTCCTCTGAAATTTCAATTTGCAGATCTTCTTTCCAGTAGTTCACAGGTGTCAAACTCATTCCATGGAGGGCCAAGACCCTGCAGGTTTTACCTCCACCCAGTGTCTTCAACAGGTGATTTCTCTGAATTTCGTCCTACTGATTGCTGATCAGTGAAAACACCTGCTGAAGAGACTGGGTGGAAGTAAAACCTGCAGGGTCTTGGCCCTCCATGGAATGAGTTTGACACCCCTGCAGTAGTTTAATCTTTTCAGTGAATTTTCACTTGAAGATAGTGTCAATGAGTTATAAAACTCTGAAATAATACCCTTTCTTTTACTATCTTTCATCATCATTTTTTCCAAGGATGAATAAATAGGTCGAGTGAGAGCTTTATTTTGATTTGATCGAATAAAGTTTCTAAGTTGAAGATATTTAAAAAAATGTGTTCTATTGAGATTAAATTTGATCCTCAGCTCTTCAAAAGACATTATGTTGTCTGCACATGGCAAATATAAATCCTGAATCTTTTGTATCCCTTTTAAATTCCATACTTTAAATACAGCGTCCGCTCTCCCTGGTTTAAAATATTGATTACCCCATATTGGACTAAATTGTGACAATAACTGTGGTTCTTTTAAATAGTTTTTAGCTTCACACCATATTTTGATCATATGCTTTACAAATGGATTTTTAACTTGTTTTTGTAATTTTTTTGCCGAATCTGAGTATATGAATATGGGAAGAGGTAAAGGTAAATTGTATGATTCCATTTCAGTCCAGTGAGGGAGATCATTTGATGAAAAATAATATGTCATAGACCTCAGTTGTGCCGACCAATAATACAACATAAAATTTGGACATTTCAGACCTCCACGATCAAATGGTAAATATAATAAAGACAAACGTAATCTAGCCCTCCTGTTGTTCCATATAAATTCCACTAACTTTTTTTTTATTCTTGAGAATAGATCTAAAGGTGGTGATAAGGGAATGTATTGAAATAAATAAAGTATTTTAGGTAAAATATTACTTTTAAGTATATTGATTCTCCCGATCATCGACATTGGTAGTGACATCCATCTCTGAGTTAACTCATTGATATCTGACATTAAGGCTTCATAGTTGACGCTGGCGACTGATTCTAGCTTAGGCATAATTTGGATTCCTAAATATTTAAACTGATTTACAACATTGAATTGATTTACCTCAGGGGCTGGGTAATTTCTCTGGGTCTCATTTAGCATTAATATTGAAGATTTAGTTTTATTTATTTTATATCCTGATATTTCCCCAAAATTCTTTATTAAATTCAACAAGGTTGGAATTGATTTTTTTAGATTCGATATAAACAAAATTATATCATCGGCGTACAGGGAGATTTTATGTTCTGTTGGTCCAACTTTAATTCCATATATTTGTGAATGTAAACGTATCGCTATCGCTAAAGGTTCAATTGCCATAGTAAACAGTAAAGGTGAAAGTGGACAGCCTTGTCGACATCCTCTATTGATTTTTATTGGTTTTGAAATATTGTTATTTGTTAGGATTTCTGCTGTAGCATTATTGTATATTATTTGAACCCATCCATCCATCCATCCATCCATCTTCTACCGCTTTTCCGGAGGTCCGGGTCGCGGAGGCAGCAGTTCAAGCAGAGAAGCCCAGGCTTCCCTCTCCCCAGCCACCTGCTCCAGCTCTTCAGAGGGGATACCAAGGCGTTCCCAGACTAGCTGGGAGACGTAGTCTCTCCACCGAGTCCTGGGTCTGCCCCGGGGTCTCCTCCCAGTGGGACGTGCCTGAAACACCTCAAGTGGGAGGCGTCCAGGAGGCATCCTAATCAGATGCCCATACCACCTCAACTGACTCCTTTCAATGTGGAGGAGCAGCGGTTCTACTCTGAGCCTCTCCCGGATGACTGAGCTCCTCACCCTATCTCTGAGGGTGAGTCCAGCAATCCTACGGAGAAAGCTCATTTCAGCCGCTTGTATCCGCGATCTCGTTCTTTCGGTCATTACCCAAAGCTCGTGACCATAGGTGAGAGTAGGAACGTAGATTGACTGGTAAATCGACAGCTTTGCCTTAGAACTAAGCTCCCTCTTCACCACAACAGACCGGTACAACGTCCGCATCACTGCAGATGCTGCTCCAATCCGTCTGTCGATCTCTCGCTCCATTTTCCCCTCACTCGTGAACAAGACCCCAAGATACTTAAACTCCTCCACTTGGGGCAGGAGCCTGTCCCCAACCCGGAGAGGACAATCCACCTTTTTCCGGCTGAGGACCATGGACTCGGACTTGGAGGTGCTGATTCTCATCCCAGCCGCTTCACACTCAGCGGCAAACCGTCCCAGCAAGAGCTGTAGGTCATTGCTGGATGAAGCCAACAGGACAACATCATCTGCAAACAACAGAGATGAGATCCTGTGGTCACCAAGCATGACACCCTCCATTCCCTGGCTGCGCCTAGAAATCCTGTCCATAAAAATTATGAACAGGACCGGTGACAAAGGGCAGCCCTGGCGGAGTCCAACTCTCACTGGGAATGACTCCGACCGAGTGTTGGCAATGCGAACTAAACTCTCACAACGGTCGTACAGAGACCGAATAGCTCGTAACAACAAGCCCGATACCCCATACTCCCGAAGCACCCCCCACAAAAATCCACGAGGGACGCGGTCAAATGCCTTCTCCAAGTCCACAAAACACATGTAAACTGGTTGGGCAAACTCCCACGAACCCTCAAGAATTCTCGAGAGGGTAAAGAGCTGGTCCGATGTGCCACGGCCAGGACGAAAACAACATTGCTCCTCCTGAATCCGAGGTTCGACCAACGGCCGGACTCTCCTCTCCAGTACCTTGGCATAGACCTTCCCAGGGAGGCTGAGGAGTGTGATCCCTCTAAAGTTGGAGCACACCCTCCGGTCCCCTTTTTTGAAGAGAGGAACCACCACCCCGGTTTGCCATGCCAAAGGCACTGCCCCCGACCTCCACGCAATGTTGCAGAGGCGTGTCAACCATGACAACCCAACAACATCCAGGGCCTTGAGGTACTCGGGGCGAATCTCGTCCACCCCCGGGGCCCGGCCACCAAGGAGATTTTTAACCACCTTGGCGACCTCAGCCCCTGTGATAGGCGAGTCATCCCCCTCGTCCCCAAACCCTGCTTCCTCTGTGGAAGGCGTATCAGTGGGATTGAGGAGATCCTCGAAGTATTCCTTCCACCGCCCGACGATATCCCCAGTTGAAGTCAACAGTGTCCCATCCGCACCATACACAGTGTGGACGGGGAGCTGCTTTCCCCTCCTGAGCCGCCGAACAGTTTGCCAGAATCTCTTTGAAGCCGACCGAAAGTCTTGTTCCATGGCCTCACCGAACTCCTCCCATACCCGGGTTTTTGCTTCAGCAACCACCCGAGCTGCACTCCGCTTGGCCTGCCGGTACACCTCAGCTGCTTCGGGAGTCCCACAAGCCAACCAAGCTTGATAGGACTCCTTCTTCAGCTTAATGGCCCCCCTCACCACTGGTGTCCACCACTTGGTTCGGGGGTTGCCACCACGAGATGCACCGACCACCTTGCGGCCGCAGCTCTGGGCTGCCGCTTCAACAACAGAGGTGGAGAACATGGCCCATTCAGACTCCATGTCTCCAGACTCCCTCGGAATGTGGTTGAAGTTCTTCCGGAGGTGGGAGTTGAAGACCTCCCGGACAGGGGCCTCAGCCAGACGCTCCCAGCACACCCTCACTATACGTTTGGGTCTACCAGGTCTGAATGGCTTCCTCCCCTGCCATCGGATCCAACTCACCACCAGGTGGTGATCAGTTGACAGCTCTGCACCTCTCTTTACTCGGGTGTCCAAGACATACGGTCGCAGGTCTGATGATACGATAACAAAATCGATCATCGACCTGCGGCCTAGGGTGTCCTGGTGCCAGGTGCACATATGGACACCCTTATGCTTGAACATGGTGTTCGTTATAGACAGACTGTGGTTAGCACAGAAGTCCAATAACTGAACACCACTCGGGTTCAGATCGGGCAGGCCGTTCCTCCCAATCACCCCCCTCCAGGTTTCACTGTCGTTGCCCACGTGCGCATTGAAGTCCCCCAGTAGGACAATGGAGTCTCCAGGAGGAGCACCCTCCAGCACCCCAGTCACAGACTCCAAAAAGGGTGGGTACTCTGAAACATCATTTGGTGCATAGGCACAAATGATGGTCAGGACCCGTTTCCCAACCCGAAGGCGCAGGGAAGCAACCCTTTCGTCCACCGGGGAAAACTCCAATATAGAGGCAGCAAGGTGGGGCGATACAAGAATACCTACCCCTGCTCGTCGCCTCTCGCCCGGGGCAACTCCAGAAAAGGCCAAGCTCCAGCCCCTCTCCAGGAGACTGGTTCCGGAACCGGAGCTGTGTGTTGAGGTGAGGCCGACTATATCTAGCCGGTATCGCTCAATCTCGTACACCAGCTCAGGCTCCTTCCCCACCAGAGAGGTGACATTCCACGTACCAAAAGCCAGTTTAGAAAGCTTGGGATCAGTCCGCCAAGGTCTCCGCCTTTGACTGCCACCTAATCCACATAGCACCGGACTTCCATGATCCCTCCTGCAGGTGGTGAACCTACTGGAGGGCGGACCCATGTAACTCCTTCGGGCTGAGCCCGGCCGGGTCCCATGGGTGGAAACCCGGCCACCAGACGCTAGCCTTCGAGCCCCTCCCCCAGGCCTGGCTCCAGGGTGGGGCCCCGGTAACCCCATACCGGGCGGGGTACACTGAATCCTTGATATACAATTTATCATGAGAGTCTGTTGGATCGTTCTTCGTCTGGCCCTTCACCCAGGACCAGTTTGTCTTGGGAGACCCTATCAGAGGCAAATTGCCCTGGACAACATAGCTCCTGGGATCACTGGGGCACGCAAACCCCCCCACCACGATAAGGAACCCATTTTATGAAATTATTTCCAAGTCCAAACCTTTGTAGGACTTCAAAAAGAAAGGGCCATTCAACTCTATCAAAGGCCTTTTCGGCGTCCAATGATAGGAGAGCTGTATCCGGTGCTTCTTTATTAAAATAAATAATATTAAATAGTCTTCTTACATTATGGAAGCCTTGTCTACCCTTTATAAAGCCATTCTGATCTCGATTAATAATATTTGGTAAAATTTCTTGTATTCGTCTTGCTAAAATTTTACAGATTATCTTAAGGTCGGCGTTTAATAGGCTTATTGGTCTCATATTTTCACATTTATTAGAGGGCTTACCTGGTTTTGGCAGCAGTATAATTAAGGCATTATTTATGTATGATGGTAAATTATTATTTTGAAATGCTTCTAAAACCATTTCCAAAAAAGGTTTTATTAATTTATTCTTAAATTTTTTATAAAGGTCAACTGGAAGACCATCTGGTCCTGCACTTTTTCCTGATTTCATATTATCAATGGCTAGCCCAACTTCTTCTTGACTAATTTTAGACTCCAATATCTCCCTGTTTTCATTTGGAATACACGGTATAGATAGTTCGTTCAAAAACCCATTTAGTTTTGTTAAATCAGGTTCATTTTTGGTATCATATAATTTTTCATAGTAATCTCTAAAGGCTCTATTAATTTCTAAAGGATCTATAACTACCTGTCCGTTACTTATAATACTGGTAATTGGTGTTTTAATTTCCAATTGTTTAATCTGCCATGCTAATAATTTTCCTGATTTTTCACCTTGTTCATAAAAAGATTGTTTCAATCTTAGAAGACTCGAGGCAGCTCTATTCGCTGATTTTTTGTCGTATTCAGCTCTCAAAATCAGTAATTCATTCTCCAACCTTGGGTCACTTCCTGCATACACTTTTTCCTGAAGACTTTTTATTTTATGTTCCAATTTAGCTCTCTCCTCTCGAGTCTTCTTAGATTTTGATCCTGTATAACTAATAATATGTCCCCTAATAAAAGCTTTGAAAGCCTCCCACTTTACACATGCTGATGTTTGTGTAGTATTGATGTCAAAGAACTCGTCTATCTGTTTTTCTATATACTTGACAAATTCCTCATCCTGAAGCCATTTATGCTGAAATTGCCATCTACCTGATTCCTTTGTCAATTTTTTATCTACATATATTAGACAACAGGGTGCATGATCAGAGATCACGATGTTATCATAAAAGCAGTTTTGAATCTTGGACCTTAATTCTGTGGAAATCAAAAAATAATCAATACGTGAGAATGTCTTGTAGGTACTGGAATAACAAGAATAGGCTTTAACTTGTGGTTTCATTTCTCTCCATATATCTAACAATCTCAATTCTTTCATAAAATGATTAATAGTCATCCTACATCCAATGTGCGTACAATCCAGTCCTGTTGATCTATCCACACCTGGATTCAATGTACAATTAAAATCCCCTGCTATTATATGTTGCCCTGTAAGTGATGATAAGATGAGAAATAAATTAGCAAAGAACTTCTGATCATCTATATTGGGACCATATAAGTTCACAAGATTTATATTTTCTAATAGCAAAGAACCTTGAATGATTACATATCTTCCAAATTTGTCTCCAATTACATTTTTCACTTGAAAAGGAACTGATTTATGTATGAGAGTCATAACTCCCCTGGCTCGGGATGAAAATGAAGAGGTGAATACACTTCCCTGCCATCTACTCCTAATTCTTTTAACATCCTCCTCTATCAGATGAGTTTCTTGTAAAAACACAATTCTTGAACCCATGTCCTTTATTTTATTCATAACTTGTTTAAGTTTTTTTAAATTCTGTAGACCTCTGCAATTCCATGAAGTTAAATTAAGATTAACACTTTGGTCCATGATCAATAGAGAGTTTGGGATTACCTTGCAGTGTAAACATGCTCATACAGAGAAGCAAAAACATGAGTGGTTGAACATTCATCCTACAAACTACACACAAACAAATTTCCCCTTCCCACACTTGTGGCAAACCCCCCAAAATCAAAAGAAAAATTCTGTCTCCCGATATAGCCATCGACCGTTCCACACCCACGGGGAACAGCCTAAGCCACTCCTTCTTCATCCTCCCAATCACCCTAACTCTACTGCTTTTAATGACGTAACATTAACTCTCCTCTGTAGTTTTCCAACTTAACTCCAAAATTTTTAACAACTTTGTACATCATAGTTTTTTTTTTGTTTGTTTGTTTTGTTTTTGTTTTGTTTTTTTAATATATAATACAATCTATATTTTGTAAACTTACTATTTACTTCAAGTCAGTCAGATACCTGTGCAAATGCTTAATTATTCTACCTTATATTTTGTTCATGCTTAGCTCCCACCAGTCTCTTCTTCTTCTTTGATCTTCTTGATGAACTCCTGCGCCTCCTCTGGGGTCTTGAAGATGTGGGTTCTGCCCTCATACGTGGTCAGCAGTCTCGCAGGATAGATTACACCATGACGAATCCCAAGGTTGCGCAGCTCCTTACGTACGGGATCAAACTGCTTCCTCAATTGCTGGATTCCTGTGGCCAAATCTGGGTAGAACCGCACCTGCTGGTCCTGGTGTTTAATCTCTCCTTTTTTAGCTCGTGCAGCGTTGAAGATCTTCATCCTGTCTCTGTTGCTAAGAAACTTCATAATTAAGGTCCTCGGCGGTCCCTTATCTCTCCGTGGGCCAATACGATGTGCTTTTTCCAGAATCACTGCTGATTGCAACTCCTCGCTGCCCAGCACCTCCGGAATCCACTTTTCCAGAAAGGAACATACGTCCCGACCTTCTGATTCCTCTGGAAGACCCACCAGCCTCAAATTATTCTGTCTCGACCGAGATTCCAAATCCAAAATATTATCTTCCAGAGATTTATTTTTTTTTTCCAAAGTGCGCACCTTTAATTGAAGACGGGTGATGTCATCTTCAGCACTAGCGAGACGGAGCTCCATCTGCGCCGTTCGTTCTACACAGTCACCCAATTCCTTTCTTATTCCTTCCAACGCTGTCATAATCCCATCAAATCTAGAGGAAAAGTCCGCTCTCATTGAACTCATGGCAGCCATCAGCGCATCTGCGCCATTCCCCGCAAATATCGCACCGTTGCCAGCCTCCTCCGCCATATATGGAGTTTTGTTTGCTGCGTCACAGACCTGAAAGTCCGTTAATTTGGACTGTTTCGGCGGCTCGCTTTTTCCTTTTCCTGGTTTTCCAGCCTTAGGCTTCGCCGACATATCCTCGCCCAAATGCTGGGATACGTTCTGTCCCAAATGAGAGAGTTATTTGCCGATTTTTTTTTTCCAGGAGCAGAGCAGAGCGAGACACGTCCGTCCTACGTGGCAGCCATAACCGGAAGTCGCCGTCGCGTTTTTGACGCGGTGCACTCCCTGGCGCACCCGGGAGTACGCGCTTCGGTAAAAATGGTAGCGGAGAAGTTTGTTTGGCCGAGCCTGCGCAAGCACGTGAAAGAGTGGGCAAAAGCCTGCATGGCTTGCCAGCGGGCCAAAGTCCACAGGCACACGAAGGCCCCTTTAGAACCGTTCCACATTCCGGCTAAGAGATTCGATCATGTGCACGTAGACCTAGTGGGCCCCCTGCCGCCGTCACAAGGGTTCACACATCTCTTGACAATGGTGGACCGAACCACATGTTGGCCGGAAGTGGTCCCGTTAACATCGACCACAGCGGCAGAGGTGGCTCGCGCTTTTTTAACAGCCTGGGTAGCGTGGTTCGGGGTTCCGTCGGATATTACGTCCGATAGGGGACCTCAATTTGTGTCGGAGCTGTGGTCAGCAATGGCCAGCGGCTTAGGAGCGGCAGTCCACCGCACTACCGCTTATCACCCCCAGGCCAATGGTTTATGCAAGCGTTTTCACAGGTCTTTGAAGGCAGCCCTCAGAGTGTCGCTCACGGATGCAGATTGGGTAAACAAACTACCATGGGTTTTATTGGGGTTGCGTTCGGCACCCAAAGAGGACTTAGATGCCTCACCCGCAGAATTGGTTTTTGCGCAACCTCTCAGGCTGCCCGGCGAGTTCCTACCAGCCCATGCGGCGCCAGGGCTCCCCCCCCCCCCCCCCGGTGCGGGGACCTCTGATTGGCATGGGAGCAGAAATGCTCCCGGGCCCCGCTCATCACACTTTTCCGTGTGTTTTTGTTCCCAAGGCTTTACAAAACGCTGAATTTGTTTTTGTCAAGCACGATGCTCAGCGACACAGTCTCCGCCCACCATATGACGGTCCATTTCGAGTGCTGGAAACCGGGGAGAAATATTTTGTGCTAGATTTGGGGGGCAGGAAAGAAACAATCAGTATTGATAGATTAAAGCCTGCCTTTGTGTTGCACGACGAGTCTGTACGACCGGCGAGGGCGCCTTGACGCGGCAAACCACCCAGGGAACGGCCCCTGGAGCCCCCGCAGGGGACAAATAACCTTTCTCCCCCTCATTCCACAGATTCGCTGCAGGACGGCACAACACAGGCTGTGAAACCTGCGTACAGCAAGTTTGGGAGGAGGTTGAAGCCCAGACTACGGGCAGAGTGATGTGTGTTTCGATCAAACTGTGTAGGCCGTGCTGTAAATTCCGCAGGTGGGGGGTGACATATGCTGTATTGCCATTAGGATACGGTTATCGGGTGTGTCCATTCTTTGGCGTTTGGGGGGGAGTGATGTAGCGCCCATAATGGTAGCATTATGTAGCTCACATATTTCACTGCAGAGACCCAAGCATAGAAGGACCTTAAGCTTGCGGTGTGTATTGACATCAAGCCTCAGATGGACAATGAGTCTGGACCACCTGCGGACTTGGGAGGAAGTCAGAGGATCTGGAGCGAGAGCCTGAAAGGACTGTCTGACCTCCTGGGGTCAGACAGAAGAGCAAAGAGGACTTTGAAGTGATTAAGTGTAAATAGAAGGATTTGACTTGATTGTGTGATTCTGTGTTTGATGTGTGGGTATAAATGTATGTGGGTTTACCGCAGCCCCTCTCTCTTTTTTCCTGACTGAGAGAGAGCGAGCTGGGGACTTGAGATGAATAAACCATACTGAGAAATTATCCAGTCTCATCATTTCATGATCCCCACACTGTAACATAACAAAATGTGGAAAAAGTGAAGCGCTGTGAATACTTTCTGGATGCACTGTATGTACTACCCTTACCTGCTTAAGGTCTGTGATGTAGTTTGTCCCTTCTCTTCAGGCAGAACTCTTTCACAGCTTAACACCAGGCATGTGCTTTATTTGCTTGGGATATGTGATATATTTTTGCCTTGATGTTTTCTTTGTCTGGGTACTGAGCACTCCTGTGCTTGGTGCACTCTCGCCACCTTTTGTGGGGGAGTGGTCCTGCATACAGGTGGGAACTGAAATCTGATATTTCTATGTTGTCTTTTGACTAGCGCGCTTGTACCTCATGGAACAGCCCTTTGGCCTGTTTATAATAATAACAATAATAATAATAATGAGAATAACTATCTTGTTTTCTCTCCTATTGTTCTCCTGGAGGAATAATGGATTCTGCGGGGAGAGAAGGAGGAGGGAATAGCCTGGACACTGGTATGCCACCAGCCCAGGCCTCCATTCCTCCAGCTTTAGTTGCTCCAGCTAGAACCAGGAAGACCAGCAAGAAGCGGAAGCGGATTGAAGAAAGCCAGCTATGCGACCCACGGGTGGACTTCATGCAGAGGCAATTGGAGAGGATGCGTAAGACCATTGAATATATGGTAGCAAATCAGCATCGCCTTTTGGGTATGCCGCTCCAGGCTCCCGTATGTGCCCCGGGTCTGCATCCTGATGCAGTGTCCCTCATGGCCTCTGATAACTTGGGTTAGACCATCAGCTCCGGCTGTGGCTTCAGTGGGCGAATGGATGTCTCTGAGGATGATGATGAGGACCACAGTGACCCTCCGGTCGAGAAGGACCCTCCTGAACCCTATGATGTGTCTCTCAGGGCACGGCTCTGTAGAGCAGCATCAGTTGCTGGGCTTCCTCCTCCATCTTCTCCACCTAGGGCTTTGACTTTGGACAGTGGTCCTGCATCCCGCAGGCAGGTTTCCTTGCCAGTTTATCCTGACTTTGTGGGTTGTCTGCAGAAGTCGTGGACTCATCCAAGAGAGGCTGCTGCTCCTCACTCTAGGCTCAGTGTTCTGAGTGATGCTGCGGAACAAGGCTTGGATGGTGTGTTGAATGTGGGCCCTACCATTGCATTGCTGGCTGGAGCTTCCCCCACAGGCAGCAAGTCCATGCACCACCGTAACAGGAAGTGTTGCACAACTGATGGGTCAGTGGCTATGGCCTCTAGGCTGGCAAATACTAATACACTTCTTTTAGTGTATTTAGAAGGCCTGATAAGAGACCTGAACTCAAAAAATGGAATTGATCTTCTTCCCGAGTTGGTAACTGTGGTGGACACTGTGATTCAAGGAGCTAGCTCACCGGCTACAGCACTTAGGAACTCCTTGGCCCGGCTGACCATGGCCCAGTGGCATGTGTGGCTGAGCCAGTCTGGATTGGCGGATATGGACAAGGCTGCTGTTTTGGAGGCTGCATAAGGGCCTGGTGAGGTATTTGGGCCTGCAGCAGAAGTGGTGTTGGACGAGATGCAGAAGGCTAGACTGCACATGCAGTCCTTTCATTGGCCAGGACCATCCAGGGCAAATGTCCGGAGACCTCTTGAGGGGTGTGAGAACCCACAACGGCTTCATTTTGCAGAGCCAGGTTCCTTTTAGAGCTCGGGCAACCCAAGGTGGAGGGCCTCTTGGCAGCAGGCGCAGGTTCAGCAGCACTCACGTCTGCACTCTTGGGAGCGTGTAAGCCGTGGTCCTGCCAAGCCCCGCCAGCGTTCCTGATGGTACGCTTCCCTTGACATCAACTTTCTCCGCAGCATACCTCAGGAGTTGGCGTCAATTCACCTCATATCCATTGGTGATCGAAACACTGGAGTGTGGGTACCGTCTACAATTCAGATCTCATTCCCCAACTTCAAGGGGCTCTGGAAGCAAAAGCACAAGTAAGGAGGACACTCTTTTTGTGGTCCTGGGCAGCAGGTCTCTGCTCTGCTGGGAAAGAACGTAATATAGTCTCTGTCTCCAGGAGAACAGAGGCAAGGGTTTTTACACTGCCTATTCCTTGTCCTCAAGCAGATTGGTGCGTAATGCACAGAGCTACGAGAGGACTAACCCCCCACTGTAGCTTCACTACTTACAGTGGCCTAAGGTCAGAGAAACAGGATAGGCACCGCCCTATACACCATATGGTGTCCCACGTGCTGTGGGAGGGAATCAACTAACTAACTAACTAAGCAAACAGGGGGTATGCATCCAGTTTTGGACCTGAGGCAGTTGAGCATGTATCTCAAGGTGCTCCCTTGTCCATTGCTCAGGCTGAGGACATTATTTAGGCCATAGGACCAGGCGATTGGTTCACAGCAATGGACCTTCAATGCTGATTTCCATATTCCCATATATCTATTCAATTCAATTCAACATTATTTATATAGCGCCATTTCACAACAACAGTCATCTCATAGCACTATCAACTGTAGGGAGGACCCCCACAGTTGCAGAAAGACCCCAGCATCTCTGGCATCTCAGCATATCTGGCCACAGGAAGGTCCTCGGGGTTCCTTCAGGACAAGCCTTCGGTTGCCTTTCGGCCTGTCCCTGGCCTTGGACGTTCACCAAATGCATGGATACTGCTCTCGCCCCACAAGACCATGGATGGCGGAGATCCATGAGATGTTGGGGAGCCATCTTTGGCCTCTCCCAATCAGACGAGACATGCTCTCACAGGCACAGGGAGGGAGTTGGCATCCGAATCCCCAGCTCCTGAGGTTTCATGTATGGCCCTTGGACGGGAGCAATTGTGGAAACTTGGCTTGGAGAAGGAGGTTATAGACACCATGCAGGATTCATGGGCCCCATCTACCCAGCTACAATGCAGTGTGAAGTGGAGAGTGTTTTGAACTGGTGTTGGGCCAAGGGTGAGAATCCCTTGACATGTCACATCTCTGTCATCTTGCCTTTCCTCCAGTACCTCCTCGCCGAGATTGGGTGGAGTCAACTATTGGGGACTACCTGGCAGCAGTGTCAACTGCCCATGGAAAATGTGATGGCTTGTCGCCTGAGGCACATCCCTTGGCTAGGTGATTTTTGAGAGATGTGAGATGGAGCCATCCATTCCGGGTTCCTTTGCTGCCCACTTGGAATCTCCAGATAGTTCTCAGGGTTCTATGCTTGCCCCCTTTTGAGCCACTCTCCATTGCTGACCTTCGTCTGCTCTCTTGGAAGACTGCTTTTCTCTTGGCAATTGTCTCAGCCAAGAGGGTTGGTGAACTGAATGCGCTCTCTTTGGATGCAGCATGCCTTAGGTCTGATGGTGATCAGGTGGTTCACCTGCGACCCAACCCAGCTTTTCAGCCCAAGGTGCTGGCTAGTGGGTTTGTTTCCCAGCCTCTTGTGCTTGAGGCCTTCTGCCCTCCCCACACACCTCTTCAGAGGCTGAGAGGCTCTATAGTTTGTGTCCAGTAAGAGCCCTTAAGCTTTATGTTGACCGTATGAGGTCTGTCCGTTCTTCAGACAAGCTTTTTGTGTCCTATGGGGAATCTATGATGGGCAGGTCTATCTCTAAGCAGCGCCTGTCCCATTGGATAGTTGACCTGATTGCTTTCACATACAGTATGTACAGGTTCTAGTGGAATCACCACATAGGCTGGTGGCTCACTCAACTCGGGAAATGGCCACTACGTGGGTGTTGTTTAGGGGTGTACCCTTGGAGGATGTATGCACAGCTGCTGGCTGGGCTTCTTCCTCAGTGTTCACCCACTTCTATAGGCTCAATCTGGCCTCATCAGTCATCCCCTCATCTGTTCTGGGGGTTGCAGTTGGTTCTTAAGTTGCATCTTAGTTTCCCTCATGTGAGCCGGCATGTGTGCCTTGTGCTCGAAAGGTTTTGCTTCAGCTCCGGTTACCTGGAAGAACCGGCTTAACTTGTACATACTCAGTTAAGTACAGTAAGGGAGCCAAACTCATCTGATTGTGTTTCTGTTTGATGGCATGTTTGAGGCATTGTGTTCCTTCAACCTGTGGGTGACTCCACCTCCTTTCTCCTCACAAACTCATCTGATTGTGTTTCTGTTTGATGGCATGTTTGAGGCATTATGTTCCTTCAACCTGTGGGTGACGCCACCTCCTTTCTCCTCAGGACTCATTTGGCATACGGTTGCCATGTGGTTACAGGTTCACTGAAATGAAATAAAACATACCTTTACGGATGTAAATGCGGTTTTATGAATGAAAGTGAACCTGTAACCATTCATTGTCCTTCATCGTTGGAGGCAGGCTCTTACCAGTCATTAGAAAGAGGAAGAATGGGTGGATGCAAGGGGTATATATAAGGTGTGCATCCACAGGTGTGATTAATTTGGTATAATGCTCCTGTCCCAAGTGTTGTGTTGTTATTGGGACATATTATTGTGTGACATGGGTGGTGACTCCACCTTTCCAGTTCCACCACCACCCGGGGTATAAGAGGGCTGTGAGGAAAAGGGGCAGTCTCTTTGACCTCACCTCTGCCTGACGGGAGTGCCTGTACTGTGAGAGTGAGTCAACAATAAAGTCGTGTTCAGCTCAACGTCCAGCCTCATCCTTGGTTCTCGTTTACCGACATAACATTTGGCCACGAGGATAAAAGTATGGACGCGGGAGTTGCTACTATTCAGCCATTTTTGGAAGTTCCCGGTAAGCCGCCAGTCCCTTGGGCGAGGTGGTTTGCCGCATTCCAAAATTATTTGGTGGCATTGAACCTTAGTAAACTGGAGAAGTTGCAGGCACGGGCACTGTCGGTTCACAACTTGGGAATGGAAGGACAACGTATCCTTAGTACCTTGGGTGACAGTGATAACTTTGAAGACGTGGTTGAGCTAATGGCGCAACATTTTTGCGCCCCGGAAAACGTCATCGTTCGGAGGATCCAGTTTTGGCAGTGCTGCCAACGGACCGGTGAGTCAGTGCAGCGGTATGTTGCAGACCTATGTCAGCTGGCCGGGGACTGCCAGTTTGGAGCATTAGAGGAAGAAATGGTCCGTGACCAGTTGGCGGAACATACCCTTTGCTCGGCGGTAAGGTCGAAGCTCCTCACACACTCGGGCCAGCTGACGTTAGCTACGGCCATCGAGTTAGCTCAGCAGTGTGAGGCAGCAGACAAGCTATCACGAGAGCTCGGTGAGATAGTGGCACTCTGCCATTTTGAACCACAGTCAACAGCGCAGGCAGTGGACCCGGACAGTGACAATGGCGTGGAGGATGAGGAGGAAAACACTAATGCTGTGAAGATAATGTCCGCTCTGGGATCACCCAGGTGTTTGGGTTGTGGGTCCACCAAGCACCGTTATAAGGCTAGTGTCCGGCAAGAGGAAAACGCTGCGGCAAGTGCGGACTCCTGCATCATTTTACCAGGGCATGTAATAGGTTCGAGCAAGGGGACCGAAGATGCAATGTGGACCCCCTGGCTCCAGCTCCCATGGTCATCCACACCGTTTCCCCGAGCACCGATGGTCGTACCTATTGTGTGGTGGAATTGGACGGGGTGGCGGTGCCGCTACTGATTGACACGGGTGTGGTGAGGTCCGTGTTGAATTGGTCTACTGTGAGGAGTTTCTTCCCATATTATCGAGTGACAGGTCATTCAGCACCGCTGTGTGGGTATGGTGGAAGAAGATTAGCCACGGTGGGATTGGTGGAACTGATGGCTAGGTACAAGACAGCGGAGGTGTCCAAACTGAAGTTCATCATGACTGTCTGTGGTGAGAATGTTATGAGGTGTGACCTCTTTTATGGATTGGGCTTCACCATCACCAGTGGCGTTGGAGAGGAGTGGTCGAGCTGTGGTTTGTGGGACCATCCAGTTCTGCGAGTGGTGGACAAAGCTGTGTTGGACGAACCTTGGCCTAGTGTTGTGGACGATGAGCAGGACCAACCCCACCCAGGGCCATCGCGGGAGGGTCTCAGTGCCAGTGCCCAAGTAACCCTAGCTGAGGGAACTGGGCGGCGCGGTGGGATGTCCTTGACGGCAGGTGAAGCCGAGTGGATGACCCATTCTACTCCTGGAGTTCGCCTGGAAGTTACCGAGGAGCAAGGGGTCACAACGGCTTCGCCAGCGGTGAAAATGGAAGCGAGTGGGGCAGGACCAGCTGGCACGGTAAAACAATGTGCCAAACAGGGACACTGGAAGCCGAGTCGGGCTCCTCTGGGGGTCACGGATGTGGTCCGACCCAGAGAGGAGGCCTGGTCGAGAGGTGTTCGAGGCAAACGCCGGCAACAAGATGACCAGGGGCGGCTGCAGGTGGTGGCTGTTGGGGAGAAACAGGAGTGCTTCTGTATAATCCATGAGTCTACAGTGAAGTCATGTTCAGTTCCACCTTAAGTCTCGTCATTCACCCTCAATTACAGACATAACATGTATATCATAGGTTTCAAATATTTCTGTTCAATTTTAGCGTGTGATTCAGGTTCCAAATTGGGGCGGGTCTTGATTATATGTGAGTGTTTTGGACCATTTTTGAAGGGGGGGTGTTGTGTTGTTATTGGGACATATTGTGTGACACGGGTGGTGACTCCACTTTCTGGTTCTGCCACTACCCAGGGTATAAGAGGGCTGTGAGGAAGAGAGGCGGTCTCTTTGACCTCACCTCTGCCTGACCGGAGCGCCTGTACTGTGAGAGTGAGTCAACAGTAAAGTCGTGTTCAGTTCAACGTCTAGCCTCATCCTTGGTTCTCGTTTACCGACATAACACCGAAGATCAGATGTCACGTGGTTACAGGTTCACTTTCATTCGTAAAACCGCGTTTACATCCATAAACGTACGTTCTTTGTGGTGTGACAATCTGATATTTAAAGGCTATCAGTCAAGACTTAACCAGCTGAAATTAATTTATATTATATTACTATTATATTAAGTTACATAATATATGCTGGACACAGCAGTAATTTGCAAATGTACTTCTCCATACTACAAAAAATGTAAAAGTTTGAACGTATTCTAGAAAACTTATGTAACTTCGATGCCTCTTCCCCTCATTTTATCATCGTTCCTTTTTTAGACTACAACTCATGGCTGCAGACATCACAAATAAAATCAAGAATGCCAGCTCAAACCAGGAACATTTACTTACTGTCACACACAGAGGATGGTTGTGTTTCATACTTAACAGAGTTACAAAGTTGTCATGAACAGATGGGTCCAACTCTGTGCTTCCATATTAGAGTAAATTTACATCCGGTCACTTGACTGCTATTCAGAAATCGTTGTGTTAAGAGGAAGATTTATGACATTGAATCTAGTAAATTCAGTGCACATATACATTTGCCAAAAAAAAAAGTGTAGAAATAAAAACACCTGAATCCAACAAATTTAGATGCAAACCACCACATCATTTAAAGCTTTTATAATTGATATATGAAAAAGAAATAAATATAAAGAGATTTCAATTGCTTCTATTTTACCAGCAACTTAAGATGGTGTTAAAGTTCCTTTAAAAACTGCTTTTAATGGACTTCCGGTCTGGACGCCATGGCGACTGCAGCTTAACACTGAAGCTCTCAGACTCAATCCAGGATAACACCTTGAAAATCAAACTTAACGGATTTTTGGAGGAGTGAAAATCAAAAGACAAAATCATCATGTCTAAAGGAAAACAGAAGAAACTGAAATTCTCCAGGCTAGGACACGTATCGGCCGGAGAATCTGAACTGGAAGATCCCCGTTCAGAAGACGAGGAGCTGGTGATAGCTAACAAAAGGGTTAGCCTGAAATCACTATTTGAGGAACTACGACGATTTCGCCGAGATGTTACGGCCGAATTTCGGGAATTCAGAGAAGAATTGAAAAGGACAAACAGCAGAGTGGACCAGGCCGAGAACCGAATCTTGGAAACAGAGGATCGAATAAAAGTGCTCGAAGATTCTGTGCTGGACCTACGCAAAAGACAAGCAGCTATAGAGGCTAAGCTAACCGACCAAGAAGGAAAACAAAGAAGAGACAACATAAGAATTCATGGTCTGATAGAAGGAACCGAAAATGGTTTTAACTCAATGGCAGAATGCGTGGAATCCTTACTAAGAGAGAAATTGGATATTCCACAAACCACCGACTTGAAGATAGAAAAGGCATATCGTTCATTAGCCGCTAGGCCGGCGGCGGAAGCGCCCCCACGTTCGGTGTTGGTAAGATTTTCCAATTTCAAAATAAAACAAGAGGTTGTAAGACTGGCCTGGCAGAAAAAAGGATTTATGCACCAGGAGAGAAAAGTCTACGTGGAACACGATTACGCCCCGGAGGTCCTTAAAAAGCGCAGGGAATACAATGACGCGAAAAAGGTGTTAAGAGAGAAGAAATTGCGCTTTCAGACACCATTTCCTGCGAAGTTAAGGGTCTTCTACGGCGATGAAACGTGTCTCTATAATTCGGCGGAAGAAGCAACAGCTGACATGGCGAGAAGAGGGCTCCCGGTAACGGTGTTTAAACCCGCAGCAGACCCGAGTGAGAAGATCAAAGCGCAAACATGGACAACACAAAGACCCTCAAAATCCACGGACCAGCAGCGGGAAACCCAGCACCAGAGCGTCGCGGATAAACTATCCGTTTTCAGGTTGGAATAGCGACCTTTTTTTTTTTTTTCCCTTCCTCTTGAATCAATCCGCACATCCAACCCCCCTCATACAAGGTAACAAACATTAAAGGAGATGCATATTCAGCATGTGGTAATACATTTCATGGAACAATCATATTATTTGAAACAAATAAGTCTTTGTAATAAAAAAAAAAAAAAAAACTTGTTAAAATAGAAATGTGACAATAATCCACATGTTCTGCTCATACTAACAAATACTGTTTTTGCGTGAATGTTTGATGTGATGGGGGTGGGAGGGTGCACACAATTTCACAGGGTTTAGGCATAAAAGGAAAAAAAAAAAAAAAATCATTACAAGTTTGGATTGGGTTCTGAAACTCACGTTAAAAGCATGGGACTACTTTCAGTGGTACGAGAGGGCCCTCAACACGTAACAGAGTTTGAGGAATTTCCCTCAGAGCCTTCACTCCATCAAGGCTCTTACAGGGTCTTTAAAAAGACCTCAGCTCAGGAAGTTCTTTTGACAGTTTTTTGTTTTAAAGTTTTTTACACTATGTTCTTAATGTTTTTCTTGTTTTTAATGTTCTTTCAGTTTCTGAGTAGCACAAAAGAGGGCCACCACACAGTTATACTAAACAAAACAACACAATGGAGAAACAGGGTGTAACCAAAATAATTTCATATAATGTAAAAGGGATCCTGAATCCAGTTAAAAGATCCAAGATTCTAGGCAAAATGAAAAAAGACAAAGCAGGAATAATACTTTTACAAGAAACCCACCTAACAGACGTGGAACACAATAAACTCAGTAGACAAGGGTTTAAAATGATCTCTTCATCTTCATATAAATCAGGGAGGAGGAGGGGAGTAGCGACATTGATATCAACCAAAATTACATTTGAAAAAAAATCAGAACACAAAGATAAAGAAGGGAGATACAGTTTGGTAACTGGGCGGCTAGAGGGAGAAGATGTCACCCTGCTGAATGTGTATGCTCCCCCAGGGGCTAACTGGAAATTTTATAAAAATGTATTCGACCTAATGATAACTAAAGCTCAAGGTTTAGTGATATGTGGTGGGGACTTCAATCTTAGACTGAATCCATACTGGGATGCTTCTGGTAATTCCCCACATCAAAATAACACCCAAAACAGGAAGACTCGGATGCTACTAAAAGAAATGGGAATCTGTGATGTGTGGAGGGAACTCAACCCCAGTGTAAAAGACTATACATTTTACTCAACTCCACATTCATCTTACTCAAGGATTGACTATTTTTTTATGTTTAATAGAGACATTGGTAGAGTAAAAACATGTAAAATAGGACTGATGGATCTCTCCGACCACAGTCCGATCTACATGGACTTAAATATCCAAAAATACACAAATAATACATTTTCTTGGAGGTTAAATTCAAATGTCCTGAAAGGACCATTGAAAGATGAATTGGAGTCAGATATTCTCAGATATTTGGAAGATAACGATAATGGAGAAGTATCCCCTTTAATACTGTGGGATGCATGTAAAGCTGTAATAAGAGGAAAGATTATTGCAAAACTGGCAACCCAAAAGAAACTAAGACAAGAAAAACTATCCACATTAGAGTCAGAACTTAGGAACCTAGAAAAAGAACACAAAGGCAACACTCATTCTACTGACTCGCTCAAGATTAAGGAAATTAAAAACCAAATAAATGAGATCTACACAATAGAAATCCAGAAGAAACTTACATTTCTGAAACAAAAATACTATGAAGCAGGCAGTAAATCGGCAAAATTGCTAGCCTATAAATTGAGGAAACATCAAACAGAAAGAGCAATCTACAAAATCAGAGACCCAGTATCAAAGGAAATAAAATTCAGAATTCAGGATATTCTTAAAAACTTCGAGAATTACTATAAGAACTTATACTCCCACAAAAAACATAAAAACGCATCCGAGGCATTCCTAAACACATTAAACCTTCCCCAACTTACGGAGTCACAAAATAAAACACTACTGTCAGAAATACATTCTAAAGAATTGGAAAAAGCAATTATGAAACTTAAAGCTAACAAATCCCCAGGAGCTGATGGCTATACAGCAGAGTGGTACAAAACCTTTAAACAGCAACTATCTCCTCTCCTCCTGAAAACATTTAATTATGTCCTCCACACAGGGGAAATCCCCCCCTCCTGGAGAGAAGGGGTCATTGCAGTTATACCTAAACCTGAAAAGGATAAACTAGAGTGCTCCAACTACAGACCAATCAGTGTACTAAATCAGGACTATAAGCTTTTTACCATTATCCTTGCCAAAAGGTTAGAGAATATATTGACAGACCTAATTCATTTAGACCAAACAGGTTTTATAAGACAAAGACAGACACAAGACAACATTCGACGCACTTTACACATAATTCATCATATAAAAAAATATAACTTAAATGCAGTCATATTAGGATTAGATGCTGAAAAAGCATTCGATTCGGTTGACTGGTCTTTTCTATACAGAATCTTATCCAGTTTCAATTTTCATAACAACTTCATTAGAACTATACAGGCATTATATAAAAAACCAACAGCTAAAATAAGGATTAACGGTAATTTATCATCATCTTTTGAACTGGAAAGAGGATGTCGTCAGGGCTGCCCCCTGTCTCCACTGCTCTTTGCAATCTTCATAGAACCTCTGAGCCAATGGATAAGACAAAACCAAAAAATTCAAGGTATTACACTTGGTCAGAAGGAACATAAAATAGCACTCTTTGCTGATGACATTTTAATATACCTAGGGCAGCCGGACACTTCTTTACCAGAACTAACCTCAGTTTTTTCAGAGTATGGAGATTTATCGGGGTACAAATTAAATATGCATAAAACCCAAGTTTTAACATTCAACTATGACCCAAATCATTATTCACTAAGCAAACTCAAAACTAACTGGGAGTCGGAATCTATGAAATATCTGGGGGTCAATATCCCGAAACAACTCAACAAAATTATATCACTAAACTATGATCCACTGGTGACAAAAATAAAATCTGACCTAGCAAGATGGAATATGATACCATTCTTGGGTATTGCACAAAGAATTGAAGCAGTCAAAATGAATATACTTCCACGTCTTCTATACCTTTTCCAAACAATACCGGTAGAACCTCCCAAAAAAACATGGCAGGAGCTGGACAGAAGGATCTCAAGATTCATATGGCAGGGCAAGAGACCTAGAATCAGATATAGAACCCTACAGCTAAACAAAGACAAAGGTGGGCTCGCGCTGCCAAATATCAGGGACTACTTTAAAGCCGCACAAATTAAAACTTTAGTAGAGATATGTAACCCAGTCTACTCTGCACAATGGAAGGAGATCGAATGCCAAATAACAAGTGACATCCCCCTACAGGCGATAATAGGGAACAATGTCTTACCTAAGCTTTTGAATAACACTAACCCGTGGATAGAGACCCCGCTAAAAATTTGGTTTAAGATAGTCAGAGAGAATCAAACTAAAGAGCCCTATCGACTTCTGCAATGGATCGCCTATGATCAGGACTTTACTCCTAATAAAACAGACACCAGATTTAAAAAGTGGAAGGAGAAGGGGCTGATAAAATATTACGATTTTTTTAAAGGGCAAATCTTAAGAAGTTTTGAAGATTTGAAAAAACAAGGCCTAATAAATCAAGACCTTTACAGGTTCTTCCAGCTTAGACACCACATAAACAATATACTTAAAAAGGAGGTTTTGGAAAGGGCCCAGTCAGGTGTTCTGAAGGTCTTCTTAATGGCATATAAAGGGATCCCAGGGATCAGATACATTTCTAAAATATACCAAGGTCTTCAAGACTTAAAAGGAGACAACACATCTTATATAAAAGAGAGATGGGAAAAAGAGGGGAATTTCACTTTACATCTGGAAATATGGGAAAAGCTAAATAAACAGCAATGGAAAAGTACCTCATCCCTGCAGTGGAGAGAATTTGGATGGAAAAACTTGGCAAGATTTTTCAGAACACCTGCACAAATCAAATTTACCCATAAGGGATTGAACTGTTGGCGCTTGTGTGGTGAAAAGACTGCAAATCATTTTCATGTGTTTTGGTCATGCCCAGTTATCCACCAATATTGGTCCAATGTACAGACAATATTGGGGAAAATATTCAAAATTACAGTTCCCTTTTCTTTTGTAACTTTGTATTTGGGTTTACTACCGGACTCACTGGAAAGACGAGGAGAAAAATACTTATTCAATGTTTTAATATTGGCAAGCAAAAAAGCTCTAACTAAAAAATGGATGTTGAAGGACTGTCCTACACCTGAAGATTGGACTAACGTGATCCAAGACATTTACTCGATGGAAAAGTTGACATTCGCACTGAGACAGGACATGGATGGGTTCATGAACTTTTGGCAACCCTGGACCGCATATGTGTCTTCCATTAGATCTAATCTTTGACAAATACCATTTCAATAATGGTTCTGCTCTTTGTTCCAATGCTACTCAGATGCTCTTTTATCTTTATTTACTTACTTTTTCTTTTTGTTTGTTTTTTACTGGTTTGTTTGGGTTTTTTTTGTTTTTTGTTTTGTTTTTTTTTCTCTTTAATTTCACTTTTTCTTTCACTTTAAAAAAAAAAAAAAATAAGGGGTGTTGTAAGAATTAATCTTCCAATGTTGTCAGATATCAGAAAATAAGGGAACATTTGATGAAAATGTAAACACTGCATTGCTGTAACGACCTGTATACCCTTTACAAAAACTTAAATAAAAAAAAAAAAAAAAAAACTGCTTTTAAATTGTTTAATCACATCATGAAATTTACCAACTTAATGTCCATGAACCAAAACAACAGAAAACAGTGCATGAAGACTGGTACCTCTGCCAAGGTCTAGCGATAATTTTATATTGATGAATTAACTGAGACAGCTGAAATTGATTTTAATTTAATCCACAAGTGATTTTTTTTTTCCTGCTTTAAAGAAAAAAAGGTTTGGTATTGATCCATATGAGTCTCTTTTTTTGGTGGAATAAATGTGACCATTTTTAAAAATAAAGAAAATATTACTGTAGTTTAAGGATCTTCATTTAGCTTTCCAATTTTGTATTTGTAGAACATACAACCCCTGGCAAAAAGTATGGACTCACCACTCATGGAGGATGTTCATTCAATTGTTTAATTTTGTTTAAAAAAAAAAAAAGCTAATTTCAGACATGTCACAAAACCTTTTTTTTCCAACATGCCAACCTTCTGGCTTCAAGAAACATAAAAAATGAAAGAAAATTGTTGCAGTCCACTGCAATTTAAAAAAAAATAGATCAAGCAGAGGAAAAAATTATGGAATCACTCAGTTCTGAGGAAAATTCAACCACTGAGCTTTCAGTGGTTAATGATTTTCACATTTACTGTCAGTATTCAGCTGCTAAAGAAACTCAGATTAAGATGGCTTCTTTGCTTCAACATTAATATGCAATAAGTATTTCATCATATGTTAATTTTATAATCCAAAAAATACTGGCCGCTGCCAGTAGAACCGCTCAGCCTCTTTCTTTGTTGTTGAGATATATTTTATATGACATTTTGACCTTGACCTTTGATCTTGTGATCCCAAAACCATCATCACAACTGAGGGTCACAGGATGAACAAGTGTACAAAATTTGGTGACTGTAGTTTTATTAGTTCTATTGTAATGGGGCACAGGGAATGCTAGCTTTGACTTTTGACTTTTTAACCCCAAACCCATAGTTAGAAGTCAGGGTCTAAGCCATCCAAAATTTATCTTAGATACACCAGTGATGTTAATTTGAAAACCCTACAACATTTGTTTCTATAGCTATCGTGTTCACAAGATTAAGGGAAAATCTGACCTGTAACCTAGAGGTCAGAGGTCACTCAAATTTCAAGTCATCCAAGATTTTTTATAGATACAACTATGGTATTGATTTGAAAAGCCTACGTCATTTATTTCTCTACTTATCGTGTTCACAAGGTAAGTGTTGAGGCCACCACTGCCATTCCACCTGGCGGGGTGACGACAGTACCCCTTCAGCCTTTTAGAGGCTAAGGGGGAAAAACTGTTGCCAAGTCAATTCATCATCATCATCATAGCAACAATGACGCAGTATTTCATTTAGGTCTGATCACATTCCTCTACGCAGCTCTGTCCTTCGCCTTCTGCTGCCAGCAACTCCTGACCTTGTTAACCCGGGCGACGTCCGAGCTGATATGAGTTGCTTTCTGACTGACCATTTCAAGAAACTGCTTGCAAAGTATTTGAGTACTGCTAGCTTTTGCTGGACTAACGGCACATTCTTGGCAGATAGAGGTATTATCAGTGGCAAGGACAGTCCAAGACAAACTGACTCCAGTATCTGTTGCAGTGACTGAACAGATGATAGATTTGTTTATCTCTCCTCTTTGTGTAGTGCATGTCACGATGCATGGATAAAACACCTATAAAACCTGGAAAAAACACCTATAAAACACACATAAAGGCGTAAAGGTCACAGATAAGTTTTATCTGTGTTTTATAGGTGTTTTATGGGTGTTTTTCAGGTCAGGTCAGGTGTTATTGCCGGCTACTGTATGCCAATTAGACGGTACCACCTGCATCTGTCCTCACTGCCTTGTAAGTTAGCCTAGGAAGGCAGTAGGCTATGGGAGTAAACCCAGACAGAAAATCAGGAGTGGAGACCCTAAGTCGGTTAGCAGGAAGGAGGCGTTCCAAACTGTTTTCCGGCATCTCCTGCAGTCTGACCAGTTCCAAATGCACTGACTCTTGTCTTTCCTTTGGACTCAACTGGAATGGCCGAGAGAGAAATAGTGCTACTGGGCAAAGCACCATCTCTGATAGCTGCCCTGGTTCATACAGCTACATCTGAAGTAGATATCCTCAGGGAGACGTTTTTCAAGTAACCTTGAACGTTCCTGATTCTCCTTTTGAAGGAGCTGTTTCTGATGACAAGTAAAGGCGTAAAAGCCACAGATAAGTTTTATCTGGGCCGAGTCAATTATTAGATGGTTTAAGATATATGCCTTGCACCTTCACTCACTGAGACAATAAACAATAAGCTAAGAGCAGTCAGACTGATCAACAGTCAAATTTCCACAATGTTGGTAAAGCCATCATAAAGGGATAAAAACTGCTCAAATCAGAAGACATTTAAATCAGATAAGTTACAAAAATTAGATGTAACATTCAAATACAGTCACTGTCTGTTTGCATCATCATCATATGAATTACTTTAAATGTTTATAGTGGAAATATTCAAAAATGAGAACCATATCAATCTAAATATATATAATTTATCCATGAGAAAAATATGTTGACGATACATAAAGTAATAAATGCATTAATCAGAAAGATGTCAAAATGTCAAAAATCCTTCTTGGCTGGATCAAGTTTATTTTCAAAATTCCATATAGCAGACAGATATGTTTTTCAGTTGAACTGTACAGGTTACAGGTCAGGTTAAAGGTTGGAAGTTATTTATCATAGTCTAACCTTTTTACATCACAAAAATCTGGCATTTTAACTGGGGTGTGTACACCTTTTACATCCTTTGTATGTTTCTTTTCCTTGGTTTTTATAATTGCTTAGTTATACAGCTTCTGTTCAAATGTGTATTCTCATCAATTTGTTAAATCAGAATTTTTAAAATCCACTAATTTAAATTTTAACGTTCTTGTGCTGCCATTAAGACATTTTATGAGCTTAATAAGCTTAATAAATCAGCCATTTCATAGCATTATTTTGGAGATCAGTCCAGTGATTTTCCAAAAAGAAAACTGACTCAGTTGCAAATTAGCAGTGCATGTGTGTTTATTTTTTTTTATAATTTAAAGGATGATTTACAAAATTCCCCAAACCACATTAAAATCAGGACAACCTGAATCCGTAAAGAAACTATAAATGTTTGTCTATTGTATTAGCTGCTCTCCCTGATGAGGATTTTCCTCTTTCATGACATTTATCTGTTCTTGTTCCAGTCAGCCTTGTAGCCAAATCAGAATCGCCACAGTGCACTCCTCAGATGTACAAACCTCCTGCAAATCGTTACAGCTCAGCTGTGCTTAATCCTGCTTCAATGGGTGGTAAGATTTTCTTATGTGCAGCATGTTATTGCAATTCAAGCTTATTACCAGTATAAGATGATAAATGTACAAACATTTCAGTTCCTCTAAAAAAAAAAGCATTAACATTCATTATAGCGTGAATAAAACCACAAAAAACCCCCCACAAAAAATCAGAAACTTCAACCAAACATTAAGTCTTGGTCAGAGTGGATGTTTAAAATTGCCCTATTCTGCCATTTCCAGCATCATAATTTTAATTTTGCACTGATCAGGGATCATCTCCTGTAATGGAAAGACAACCTCTGGGCAATTTTTGGCCAAATCTGTAAGGAGCTTTAAAATGAAGTCCAGACAGAAGAATTTTTTAAATTTGTAAACTGTATGAATTTTTTCCTCAACAACTTTGCCCTTAAATTTGTTACCATTTCTTGCTATTTTGTATTTTTATACATCCTTTTCTTGCATGTTTGTGGCTCCCCCCCCATACATTTACAATTTTTTTCATATATTTTTTTAAAAAAATATGCAACTTAGTTTAGTTATTGTTTCTCTCATGAAGTTGCAATGTGATTCTTGTAAATTTCCATCTTTTCTTTTAAATTCTCAAGTTTTTCCTCACAAAATGGATACATTTATTCTTCAAATTCAAAGATTTCTATTTGTCAGTACTACTATCCGTACAGGACATACATGTATCACTTGTAAATGTGATACTAATTCTTTCTATAAATTTGCCACTTTAAGATATGCAGCTTTATTCACATAAATGTACAAGTTGTATTTGTCACAGATTTGTGACTGTTTAAAACTGATAACTTTTTCCTCATGAATTTACTGTTTTTATTTCACATTTTTTCTTTTCTCTGCACCTTTTTGCAAGAAGATTTTTTTTGTTATAAATTTGTGATTTATTTATGTTCATTTTTGTCAAAGACACAGGGAGCTCTGCCAGATTTTCACCAGTTTTGTCTGATTTAAAGTTCAGATTGTTCATATTTATCCCATGCATTCCTTTATTTTCTGAAACAAGACATTTTAATTTGCTTGCCTCCCTTTCAGCACACCTCTACTGGCTTGAAGAATTTTGGTTTGCAGGCATTATTGGCCTCATTGTTTGTTTCTGTATATATGAAAGTCAGATAACAGAACTAGAAGGTCCTGTGATGGTGAATCCATCAGATTCTGTTTGCAGTCTAACTTTTGTATATCAGAACATCCAGCTGCTGTAACAGTCATTTTAACTATAGTGGAAACTTCATATGTGCTGATGTCAAAAAAATACACCAGGAAATTAACATGAATTGCTGATATTGAGCAATATTTAAATATGTTAAGCTATATCCAGCTAGCTACTTTATGGACAGAACCTCTTTTAATTTTGGTAGTTGTAGTTACAGTCGAAACCAGAACTTTTCATCATCATCATAGCAGTCTGTCGGGGGCAACAAAGACTTTCATTTTGGTCTGATCACACTCCTCCACACAGCTCTGTCCTTTGCCCTCTGCTGACAGGAACTCCTGACCTTGTTAACCCAGGTGACATCCGAGCCAGTATGAGTTGCTTTCTGACTGACCATTTCATGAAACTACTTACAAAGTATTTGAGTACCGCTAGCTTTTGCTGGACTAGCGGCACATTCTTAGCAGATAGAGGCATTATCAGTGGCAAGGACAGGCCAAGACAAACTGACTCCAGTATCTGTTGCAGTGACTGACCAGATGATAGGTTTGTTTATCTCTGCTCGTTGTGTAGTGCATATTATGATGCACTGACTGGCAAAAGTCCACCACAGACCTTGCGACAGATGTGCTTATCTGCCAGGATGTCCAGTCTCACCCCGTGCAACTGGGAGTGGTCCACCACAGACCTGTGACAGATATTGTTTTTAGTTCTGCCAGGATGCCCAGTTTCACCCTCCACACCCTCGGAAGGGCGGGGTTGCCGGTTGGTATAAAAAGACATAACCTTTGTTTTTCCTCACTGTCTGACATTAAATCAGACTAAACATTTCCTGTTTTAGGCAAGTTAGAATTATCAGAATTATTTCTATTTGCTAAGTAATTTTTATACAGTATTTGCTAAATATTTTTTAGGGAACTTTTTTATTACTTTCTTCACAGTCAGAAGTTTACATACATTTCCTTAGTATTTTGTAGCATTGCCTTTAAACTGTATGACTCGGGCCAAATGTTTTTGGGTATCCTTCCACAAGCTTCTCTTGCTGGAATTTGGGTCCATTCCTCTTGACAGAACTTGTGTAACTAAGTCAGGTTTGTAGGCCGCAAAGCTGAAACACGTCTTCAGCTCTGTTCACAAATTTTCTACTGGACTGAGATCAGGGCTTTGTGATGGCCACTCCAAAACATTGACTTTGTTGTCCTTAAGCCACTTTGTAACTAATTTGGCAGTATCCTTAGGGTCATTGTCCATTTGGAAGACTCATTTATGCTCAAGCTTTAACTTTCTTGCTGATGTCTTGAGATGTTGCTTCAGTATTTGCACTTTCTTTCCTCATGTCATCTATTTTGTGAAGTGCACCAGTGTCTCCTGCAGCAAAACCCCCCTCAACAAAATAATAATGGATTAGGTTTATATGACGCTTTATATGTCAAGTGACATCTCAAAACGCTTACAGTGAGCCCATTATTCATTCACTCCAGACAGACATTGATAGTGGTAAGCTACTACTGTAGCCACAGCTGCCCTGGGGCAGACTGACGGAAACGTGGCTGCCAATCCACACCAACGGCCTTTCTGACCATTTATACACATTCATACCCAGCGTTATGGACACTGAAGGCAAAGTGGGTAAAGTGTGTTGCCCAGAGACACAACGGCAGGATGGCTGGGGAGAGCGGGATTCGAACTGCCAACCCGCTGGTTATGAGATGACCCGCTCTACCTCCTGAGCCACTGCCGCCCACATTTCCCTCCTCTGTTACATTTTTTGCTGAGCACTAAGCTGGACGGCAGGAAGTTCCATTTTTTTTAATATGGTCTTTGGCATGACCCAGCTGGGACTTGAACCTAGACCTCCCAGCTGAAGGGTGGATGCTCTGCCTCTAGGCCGCCACTCCACATGATGCTGCCACCCCTGTACTTCTCAGTTGGGATGGTGTTGTCAGGCTTGCAAGTCTTCTTCTTTTTCCTCCATGTGTAACAATGGTCATTATGATCAAATAGTTCAATTTTAGTTTCATCAGACCACAGAACATGTCTCCAGAAATTAAGCTCTTTGTCCCTGTGTGCATTTGCAAACTGTAATCTGGCTTTTTTTATGTTGCTTTTGGAGTAATGGCTTCTTCCTCACTGAGTGGCCTTTCAGCCCATGTCGGTACAGGACTTGTTCCACTGTGGATAATGACACACCAGCTTCAGCCAGCATCTTCACAAGGTCTTTTGCTTTTGTTCTGGGGTTGATACACACCATATTTTGCACCACAATATGTTAATCTCTGGGACACAGAACCCGTCTCCTTCCTGAGCGGTATGGTGGCTGGACATTCCCATGGAGTTTATACTTGCATATAACTGTTTGAACGCAGCAACTTCAGGTATCTGGAAAACTGTACCCAAGGATGAAACAGATTTGTGAAGATCCACAATTCTCTTTCTCATATTAGTGTAAACTTCTGACTTAGAAGAAAGTAATTAAAAAATTCTCTAAAAAATTAGTTAGCAAATAGAAATAATTTTGGCAATCCTAACTGACCTAAAACAGGAAAAGTTTAGTCTGATTTGATATCAGACAGAGAGGAAAAAAAATGTGATGTGTCTTTTTATATGGTATTTAAACTTCTGGTTTCAACTGTGTATATAGTCTTCATTTGCAATTTAATCCTCAAGAGTTATACTTGCATGATAAACATTAATATATGCAAATGTGTGCACAGCCTGTCTAACATATTTTAGTTCAACTTTACTCTCATGGTAAAGTTTTGTCATGAATAATACCTAAAACGCATACAATTAAATCTCCTTCCGTGGGTGTAGAAAAGGTGTGGCGTGACATGGACTGTGCAGTCAGTGTGTGAAAGTACAGCTTCGGTCCTGAGAGTGTCAGCTGGCCTTCATGTGCCAATCGATAAACTGAGAATACCTCCGGCAGCACTACTACGCTCAAGACTCAAAGATATTCAGAGCAGCGCAAGGACTGAGACAAATCAAACAATATTTACATAAAACAAAACACAATGTAAACTTTGAACTTCATACAAGAAAAACGCTCAAACGTCCATTAACAAAGGAGGGGCATTTAAGAAAGAAGCAGCTGAGATGAGACTCCTCCTGACATATTTCAGGTTTTATAAGCATCAGTTTAATTTAAAAAGACTAATGAAAAGTTGCACAGAGTAATGAAGTCCAGATCAGCCTAAAATAAGGCGTCATTGGTGGACTTTTTCTGTGCATAGTTGCCATAATTAAATTTGATGTCATTCATCTTTGGTCAAGTTAAAATTCAGTGAGGTCAAATATTTTTAGTAAATTTGGGTAAAGGCACCATAAAGTGAGCAACTAGTAATTTTGGATTAAGAAAATAAACTTCTTGGAGCTAAATATCCAAATATTAATTATCCTGAAAATAAAATATAGTATAAACACCTAAAAACTAAAAAATAATAATAATAATTTAAAAAAAATCCAATGTTTTGTGTAATTTAAAGGTCCCATTTACTCAAACCTGGTGTGTTTGTGGGTTTTAACCCTTCTAAAATGCTTTCTTGGGTCATATGATGACAATAAAAATGTTAAACTGTCTTCACTTAGAAATAAATATGTTTTTAACATTTTGGCAGAATAGGCAGAAACCAGTTTTGCTCTTCTGATTATGCTTATTCAAGCTAACAGATTATGTTTGTGCTTTTGAGAAGAGTACATAAATCCCTGTCATATCACAAATTTCACATTTTTTTAATTGAGAGAAAATACCAACAGAGACCAAACTGGTTTGATTATAAGATAATAAAGTTGTATTTTTCTATTTTGAAGTTGGGCATTTTAACATGGGAGTCACTGAGAGATTACTTACTATCAGAGAATAACTAGTAACTAGTTATTAACTAGTAATAACTAATAACTAGTAACTAGTTATTAATTAGTAATAACTAATAACTAGTTATTTGAATAACTGCAGCTCTTGGTTTTAGCTCATTTTTTCTGACCCAGTCAGCAAAAACAATGCCTTTTTACTATCTTAGCGTGTACTTTGGCTTCACTCACTGTAGAGTAACTTCGACTGAATCACTAATTTATTTAATTCTCTTACATATGCTTCCATTAGTGCTAGCCTAGCATTAAATACAGTTAAACACACAAATCCAAGGGTGCAATCATTCACACCGGCACACATTTACATACAGTACATGCACGTACAAAGACAGAGAAACCAGCATGAACAGATTGCAGTATATTCCTCCATAACTGTTAAAGCAAAACAAATCCCTGTCTAAAAGTACAAACCTTCAAAAGTGCAATAAATGATCAGAACCTGTACACTCAGCTCTTGGTAGTTTGATAATGAAGTTTAACACGGCCATAGGAGGCTTTCACAGACAGTTATTTACAGTGAGGACGCTGGAGGCTGTTTTTTTTTTTTTTCAGCTTTCAGCCACCATCAGGGCCCGAAACCTTCAGCGTGCCAGGTTAGTGTGGCTGGCACTCAGGTCACGACTTTTCTTCAGACGATTATTTCGTTCCTGGAAGAAAAAAGACAAATTACAATAATTATTTGGATCTGAAAGAAATTCAAACATGTGGAAGAAGAAAGTGGCTGTGTTGTCTTTAGTATTTATTTGTTTATTTATTAGGATCCTCATTAACTGCAGCTTATGGCTGCCGTTATTCTTCCTGGGGTCCAAATGTGACCAGTGTGACCAAATATGACAAATGTTAGTCTTGTTTTTAAAGTTATAAGGATATTTTCAGTGAAGCTAACTGTATTATAAGTGTGTTAAAAATTTAATGACTTTTTTTTTTAAAGTCAGATAAAAAGTGGTGCAAAAGAAATACAAACTTCAAATGCATTCTTCTTCTTCTTCTTTCAGCTGCTCCCTTTAGGGGTCGCCACAGCGGGTCATCTGTCTCTATCTCACTCTATCCCTTGCATCTTCTTCTGTAACACCAACCATCTCCATGTCCTCCTTCACTACATCCATGAATTTTCTGTGGTCTTCCTCTTTTCCTCCTGCCTGGCAGCTCCATCTTCAACATCCTCTGTCCAATATATCCACTATCCCTCCTCTGCACATGTCCAAACCATCTCAGCCTTGCCTCTCTTACTTTGTCTCCAAACCGCTCAACATGAGCTGTTCCTCTGATACACTCATTTCTAATCTTGTCCCTCTTAGTCACTCCCAATGAAAATCTTAGCATCTTCAACTCTGCCACCTCTGGCTCAATTTCCTGTCTTTTTGTCAGTGCCACCATCTCCAAACCATACATCATTGCAGGTCTCACTACCGTTTTGTAAATCTTCCCTTTCACTCTTGCTGCTACCTTTCTGTCATAAATCACCTCTGACACTCATCTTCACCCACTGCACCCTGCCTGCACTCTCTTCTTTACCTCTCTTGTGCATTTCCATTGCTTTGAATGGTTGACCCTAGGTGTTTAACCTCATCTACTTTCACTACCTCTACTTCTTCCCAGTGTTGGGAGTAATGCATTACAAAGTAACGAGTTACTGTAATGCCACTACTTTTGCAGTAACGTGCTGTGAAAAGAAATTACTGTTTAAAAATTCAATAATGCGTTACAGTTACTGAAATTTGATCAGATGCGTTACTCATTACTCGTTTTATGAATATGGATAGATATTTTTAGCACAAATAAATACAAACTGACCCTACCATAGCTGACGCAGCCATCGGTCAACGTGACCTGTTGCAAAGACCCTCTTCACGACTGAGCAGAGGAAAAGATGAAGCTACTTTGTTTTTGTGGAAATAGACAGATTATTTTTCCTTTGTCGCGGTTAAGGACAAAAGCATATCGGTGGGTTGCAAGCTAAAATGCCAGTTGAGACCTACTGCAATCTTCAGAAATGCCTGAAAACAGCAACAAAGCTCCAACAAAGCTAGTGCTAAGTAACGACTAGCTATGCTAACAACTAATACCGTGAAGTGGATCTACTATATTCTGAACAGCCACGGCTGGATGTAAAATGGAAATACCCTTGTTTCAACAGCCACAGCTGGATTTCAGGTATAGGCATGCATCTGGACAGTTTGTGACCCAGCAAAAATTAAACCAATTGATTGCCACATACTTCGTTACAGAATGAAGACCTGATAACAGTGACTTTCCATCAGACAACTGAGACTGTGAGCCACTGAGGTTAAAACACATTTACTTGCTACCTGGATAAAGATTATTCAAAAATGGATTTTGATCTCCAAAAGGAATTTGAGGAACTGGATCATATCTCTGTCACAGCAGACATTTGGACTGTGGATAATAGACATTTTCTTTGGATCACTGCACATCGGATTAAATCCATAATATAAAGGTAAGATGAACATGGACAGCTTTATGCAGTGTTGCCAACTCTCACTCTTTTGGAGTGATTCTCACTCTTTTTCTCTCTCTCTCACACCACAAACCCTATTTCTCACTCCAAAATGAGGAAATTACTGGCAATTTCGTGCTGATTCTCTTCAGATTTTTCCCACAATAAGAGCTCTCAAGGCAGGATAAACCAGACTGAACATTCTGAAAGCTCTGTCTAAAACAGTTTTTCAGCCTGACATTAGTGAGCCTGTAATGTAATCCATGAATTAAATTATCTTGCTATGTGTGCAAGATGATTTAAGTATGTATTTAAAAGTAACGTGAAAGTTACTTTTCCAAGTAACTAGTTATTTTAATCATGCAGTAATTGGTAAATTATCTCAATTACCTTTGAAAAGAAGTAAATAGTATATGTAATTAGTTATTTTTTAGTAACTTGCCGAACACTGCTCCTTCAGTCTTCACCGTTACACCTGCCTCCCTCTCATTCACACTCATGTATTCTGTCTTGCTTCTACTGACTTTCATTCCTCTTCTCTCCAGAGCATACCTCCACCTCTCCAGGTTCTCGTCCACCTCTTCCAGATCACATCATTCGCAAACATCATGATCCATGGAGACTCCTGCCTGACCTCATCTGTCAGCCTGTCCATCACCGTGGCAAACAAGGGCTCAGAGCCAGTCTCTGATGAAACCCCACCCCCACCTTGAACCCATCTGTCACTCCTACAGCACACCTCACCACCGTCTCGCTGTCCTCATACATGTCCTGCACCACCCTCACATACTTCTCTGTCACTCCTTTCTCATAAAAATGTCAAATTTCCATTGCATTATTTAAGTATATTAGTGATGATGTAATTAGTGGTAAATTTTTCAAATAAAATATGAGCCTCACAGGATTTTAAAAGATATAACAGAAGATCAAATTAAAGAGTCAAAAAGTATCTGCAGAAAAGTCTTTCACTTATTTCACCCCTAAACTAATTATTTACTCCCATAGTTTACATTTTACAAATATATATTACCTTTATTTTTGTGGTTGTGATGTTCTGTATTACCAGTGTTTGTTACACTGAGTCATGTTTCTGTGCACAATCTCCAGACTGATTTTTGTCTGCAGGACTGTTGAATTTCAGCTTTAGTAGTGATCCACTTAGGGATCCGTCACACTAATGAAGGCTGTTAAAGATCCCATATTGTACAAAATGATATTTTTGTGTGTTTTATAACCTTATTAATTGCAGCCATGGGTCACAGGAATACTATTAAAATGGTAAAACTCTCACTGCCTTTATTTAAACTCAAAGAAATGAGAATACTGCACTTCCTAGGTTTATGACATCACAAACCAGCAGGCCCTACCTTCACTTCTATTATGGTATGACTGGATCTGTCATTTCTCTGCTTGCTATTCAGTGTCTATGTGAAAATGCAACACAACGCATTTGCCTGCAGTGGGGTGCAATTCGGGCTGTGCCAAGCTGCCTGCATAAAGGTGAATGGGAGGGGGCATCAGCTGCAGTGATGTCATCCCGACCATTTAAACCAGTGGTCGTTGATGTCAAATAACAACAGATTTATTAACTGCACTACTATTTCTTGCCTTAAATGTTATTAGAAACACTTTTTGTTGGTTTACTTTAAAAATATTAAAGTTTACTCGCAATCTGCCGTCTTGTCCGGTACCTGAAATTTGTTGAAAGACCCCCCATGGCTGGATCAGTCATCCAGTCAGGTGCAGCCTTTGTGTTCTCAGCAGAGGACCAATAAGTCTTCCCCCCGTGACAGAGCTCTTTGACTATTGGTTTTCCACAGTGTCAATTATTGTCTGTCACTCCACCTGGCAACGCCTCTTCCCCACCCTCACACATGCCCTGATGTGATTTCTTCGGTCAATAAAATGGACCAGTGTGTAGGATCGTATATTATATACAGTATATATATTATTATGATGGTGCCCTGGGCTGGAGAGGGGTGATGCCCCGCCTCTGGGAGGTGGCATCACCTGAGATATATAAGCCAACTGCGGGAGACATCTTGTCTCTTTGCTGTGGCTCCTGTGCTCGCGCTAGAGTCTCCTGTGTTCCTGTTTCTCGTTCTTAATAAAACTTATAAAACGTCACCTCGACTCCTTAATTTGAGACAACATTTGGCGACGAGGATATACGGAGATGGAGAGGGCTGCTACCACATTCCATCCATTTTTGGAGGCTCTGGGTGAGCCGTTGGTCCCTTGGGCCAGATGGTATGCAGCCTTCAAGAACTATCTTACGGCACTGGACCTCGGCGACCTAGACAAATTACGTGCAAGGGCTATTCTGGTCCATAACCTAGGTATGGAAGGCCAGAGGATCCTGAGCATGCTTGGAGGAGGTGACTCATTCGGCGATGTCGTGAGGCTCATGGCTGGCTATTTCCGCGCCCCTGAGAACACCATAATGCAGCATATACAGTTCAGACAGTGGTGCCAGCAGCCCGGAGAGTCAGTTCAACAGTTCATGGCGGACCTTCGGTAGCTGGCAGGTGAGTGCAGGTTTGAAGTTTTGGAGAAGGAGATGGTCCACAACCAGCTAGCGGAACACGTGGCCTATTCTTCGGTGAGAGTCTGCCTGCTAACCCACGCTGGTGAGCTAACACTGCTAGCAGCCATGGAGCTAGCACAACAATACGAGGCAGCGGAAAGGCTAACAAAGAATCTCGGTCACACGGAAGCCCCGCACAGGAACAATAAACAGTAGAAGGCACTGGCCTTGGATTCGGACGATAGCAGCGAGGATGAGTATGCGGCCATCGTGAAAATTAGGTCCATCCCGGGGACGCCGAGATGCTACGGCTGTGGATCTCGTAGGCACCACTATAGAGCGAGGGAGTGCGCAGCGAGGGGCAAGCGTTGTGGACGGTGTGGTTTGTTCCACCACTTCGCCAGGGTTTGCCGTAACTTTGAGAAGGAGGAACAAAGACCTGAGAAAAGTACCCCAACCAAGAAGACACCTACAGTGGTCCACACTGTCTCGCCCAACACTGATGTACGTATCTTTTGCAACATACTGTTGGATGGGACGCCAATACCGATGTTGGTGGACATGGAGTTGGCGGTCTCCATCTTGAATCTGGCTACGGTAAAGAAGTTCTTCCACTATTATGCCGTGAGTAAGACAAACATTGCCTCTTACAGGTATGGTAGCAACCCCCTGGACATTGTGGGCTCGGTGTGGCTGTCGGTGAGGTACAAGAATGCTTCTATGTGCACAGCTGAGCTCATGGTGGCCCGTAGTGGTAACAATCTGATGGGCTGTGATTTGTTTTATGGGTTTGGGTTCTCCATCACCTGCGGAGAAGTGGAAGAGTGGACTGTGGGACTGGCCATTTTATTCAGGAAGTGGCGAAGAAGCGTGGGACGTAGGGTGGCCCATTCCAGGTGAAGAGGGACGCCGCCAGCACCAGAGAACGCCGACACAACGGGAACTCCGTGTCAGTGTTTACGGTCCTGGATACACGGGACCCGAACGGCATGGTTTAGCCCCTGTGAAGGCAGATGGTTCCAGAGAGCAGGCGCAGTGTGGCTCCGGTGGCCAGCCGAGTACTACTGTTGAGCCAGGCACTGCCAGCGCCTCTCCGAAGCAGCAAATGAAAGTGATTGGGGTGAGACCGGATGGCACAAACCCTAGATGTGGCCAGAATGAAAACAAGGGACAAGGCTTGAGCAAGCCTAGCAGAACACTTAAGAGCCATATGGGCACCAGTTTGTGACGCAGAAGAAGAAGGAAGCCAGTGAGTGCTCCCCTGGGTGAGGGCGATGGTGTGCACCCTAGGGTCGAGCCTTGGCTAGGACGTGTGCGCAGTTCAAGGGACCAGAGAGATGGACGGGGTGATCTGCGTGTGGTGGGAGCTGACGACGACGGGTACCTGAAATTGACAGATGGGTCGAGACGGCACCCGAACGAGCTGCGGCGTTCGGGAAAGAAGGAACACCAGTGCAGCCCGTCTCCGGTAATGAAGAAGCAGAGGTGCTCTGGGAGTGGGCCGCCGGATGGACACTCCAGAGGGGAGCCTACGGGAGACCCGGGTTAGGACTTTATTGGGGCTTATGGTATGTCCAGTTATAGTGTACTTTTCAGTGTGTTTGTTATGGTTAATGTTCAGAAAAAAAAGAAGTGTGCAGTACAGACAAATGTGAAGTTAAAAGAAAAGCAAAGTACAGTAATTTAATTTGATGGTGACCACCGTTGTGTGCTGTGAATGTTATGTAACCTTGAGGTTATCCTCTGTGTGTGTGTGTGTGTGGGAGGTGCAGTAACACCTGTGTGTGACTAGTAGTGGGGAGCGTGTGTAATTGACGTGATTTGCCCTGTGTTGTGTGGTTTGTGGTTTGATAAGGAGTCTCTTAAGAGTAATGGGATAAAATGCGGATTAGGAGTCGGATACTGCCATTGTTCCCATTTGTGTATATTTTATACTTATAAGGTGTGTACATTTATTTTGGGGATTAATTTATTTTGGTGTGTGGCCCTTTAAAGTTCAATGACTGTTTGCATAGTGGAGTGCTCCGCTGGGCCTGTGTGGTGTGTGAGTGGTTAGGTCTGTAAATGCCTTTGTATTAGTGTGTGAATCAGATATAAATTTTAAAGGTGGGTCAATTTGTGTGCTTGTACTTTTTCAAGGGGGGGGGTGGAGAGAATGTAGGATCGTATTGTGGAGGAAAAATAAGTTCAGGCGAGATGCGTCGAGCTGGAAGGTTTCAGAGTTTTATTTCCTCCATCATCATGAGACACACTGTAGCGCTGTGCACTGTGTTGTGCTGTGTGTGCTATTGAGGCATGTATAGCAAGCTCTTTTATACATGTTATACAAAGAGAGAGAATGCATGGCACATTTGCATATTGATATACATATCAGTCAATACATATCAATCGTGTGACCAACTGCCGCCCAGACTTCCTCTCCTTAATCCGGGGATGTATAACAATTGTCCATTGTTCTGATTGTCTCCTAGGGGCTCTCTGTCCATATGCAAATTGTCCTCTGCTTCCTGCTGGCTAGCTGAGTGTGTCATATCCCGAGCGCTATTTTGTCCGCGCTCGGGCTACACGTCATGCCTGTCAGGCTTTGACAGCTGTGTTGTCATTCTGGCTCCCCGGGCTCTGATTGGTCAAACGCTTGGGAGTTCCCTGCTGTCAGAGCCTGAGCAGTTGTGCTGCATTTGCGGTCGTTAGCAGCCGGCTTTAAATGCCGGTGCCAGCGGCTGCATCTTGCGGCTGTCTCGTCAACATTCCTGTCAAGCATTCGTGTCAAGCATTCTTGTCAGTGTTCGTGTCAACATCTCTTAGTGTTCATCCACGATTCTCCGCTAATATAAGTGTGTTTATCGTTGTAGTATCGTTCGTGTTCCTTGCCTCTTCCTTGTCTGACGGTGAGTGAGCGTTCCTCGTCTCAGCCGTCATCATTCATTGTTATGTTAATGGATAATCTTGCTGCTCAGCCCACGCGGCTAGTTATCGTGTTCTACCCTAGCCTTGAACTATAAATAAAAACCTAAGTGCAACTTAACTGGTCTGTGGCGTCTTATGCTGGCTCGTGAGGGCCAGACGTGACAGTAGACAGCCGCCAGAAGGAGACGCCGTTTGCAGTAAAGTTGCATTCAGGAGAACTCTGCTCTTTTCTGTCTGGGTACGGTGTACTGGAACTATGCCGTCGCGGAGAGATCGCCCTCGGGGTCTCAGCCACCAGCTGACCGAGGCACTGGAGGATTTTGATGAAATTGTCACTGCCACCTTTTTCCTCGACGATCTTCCTGAAGTACGCCACCACCTGGACTGTACTGAGAGGGTGCTTGATGAACTGTTCCCCTGCTACGCCACCCACCCAGAAGTCGCAGTGAGGAGACTTGACCTCGCCGCCCATCGCGAGGTACTCCGGATGAAGGAGATGTATGGGGAGGACTATGACCAAGAGTGGAGGAGAAGGCATCCCTGCTCTCCGCCTTGGGACCCCGATCCTCTCCTCGATCCAGTCCAGGAGTTCGCACCACCTGTGGCCTGTCGAAGACGTCGGCGTCGCGGCCAGAGACATTCTCAGCAAGAGTCCCGTCCGGATCCTGCTCCCGGTCGCTGGACTGACCCCTTCAACCAGACAGCTGTTTCTTCAGCGTCTCACCAGGAGGGAACCCCCGCAGCCTCTCTCCCCGGGCCGTCTTCCTTCGCTGGTCTGTCAGCGCGTCGTTCCCGGCCTGTCTTGGCTTCCGACGTCTTCTCCAGCTGCTGGTTGTATGAGGAGTTCTGCTCCGGCAAGTCCCGCATCGATCCCATCTCGAGTGCCCCCCCCCATCCTTCCAGGGAGCCCTCTGCCACCATCCAACGGGAGGAGGAAGGAGCAACGTTTCCTGCAGCAGGCACCATCCTTTCCCCGGGAGACAGGCGAGTACAAGTTCACTTTTTTCCCCTTTACAGTGATTTGTCTTGTCTGACTCCTGGGGGTGAGGTTCGGGGTTCGCAGCCCCCTGAGCCCTCACCACCTGCTGAGATAATCACTAAACCTGCTGCCTCTGTGTCTCCCCCCGTTGAGCGTTCTTCGATGTCAGTCGAGCGTCATCAGATGAGGAGGGGGCCTGCGGTCCTGGAGCAGAAGATTCCAGCCCCGCAGCCACATCAAGGGCAGAGGAGGAGATCAGACTACTGTTTGGAGCCTGCGCTGACGACGGAGCGTCCCTGGGTCTCCATGGATGAGCAGTCCGACCCAGCGGGCCAGGGGCCCCCTGCCACCACGTCGTACGGATTACCAGCGTGGATATCGGCGCCGGAGGGTCCTCAGGCTGCTGAAGCCATCATGCCGGCTGCGGACTCCGACGCAGTCGAGTGGGAGCCAGAAGACGACCTCCTTCCGTCTGAGCCCGGATTGTCGAAGTCCTGGACGGTGTCCGAACTTGAGATCAGACAAGTGCTCAGTGTTGTCTTTGTTTTTTCTATTATTGAGCATTTTTGCCTGTCTCTTGGTGAGGCGAGCCGGGTGCAGCCGTCCACGGCATCCGAGCTTGTCTCGCCGGGTTCTGGCGCTGCCGGTGTTCCTGATCCCGGTTCTTCTTTTTCTTCTGAGCCCTCCCCCAAGATCACCGGTGCAGAGCAGACCCCTATAGCTGTGCCAGAGGTTCCGGGTTCGGAGTTGGAGGTCGGTACTGGTGTAGCCTTGACCCAATCGGGGTCCGACGCGGGTGCAGTGTCGACCGAATCAGAATTCTTCGTTGAAGTGGTTCTGACCCAATTGGGGTCCGACGCGGGTGCAGCGTCGGCTGAATCAGAGTTCGTCACTGAAGTGGTTCAGCCCCAATCGAGGTCCGACGCGGGTGCAGCGTCGGCTGAATCAGAGTTCGTCACCGGGGTGGTCCAGACCCAATCGGGGTCCGACGCGGGTGCAGCGTCGGCGGAATTACAGTTTGTCGCCGAAGTGGTTCAGCCCCAGTCGAGGTCCGACACGGGTGCAGCGTCGACTGAATTAGAGTTTGTCACCGGGGTGGTTCTGACCCAATCGGGGTCCGACACAGCTGCAGCATCGGCTCAGTCTGAGTCCGTCCCCGGAGGGGTTCTGGCCCAATCTGGGCCCACCGTGGGTGCAGCCTCAGTCCAGTCTGGACTCCCTACCGGATTGGGTCCGGCCCTGTCAGCGTCTGTTTGGGTGGGATCCGGAGATGGTGCTGCAGATCCACCGCTGAACAACCCCAAATTAATTCCCTACCCTCGTCATGTTTCTCCCTTCCCCACATCTGGAACCACGGGGATTAATCATAGTTGGCCCAGTTCTCCCTGGCTTTCCCCCGCTGTTGGAAGACCATTGCCGATCTCTCTCCAGTCATCTGGTTGGCAGGTGGATGCGGGTCGACCACCTGGAAGCCTGTTCTTCCGGGGTCGGCCTCCCGATAAACAGAACTGTTCATATGGCGCCCTGGTCCGGCCGCCGGAGGCATGGTCATCCTTGGCCCAGGATTCGGGTAGGCCGCCAGAACACGTCCCGCTGCCCTTGTTAGCGGTCTGGATGCTGGGGGCTGGGAGGCCTCCTGAACTGTGTATTATGACTGTCATCCTGATGTGCTTCTTCCCCCTTCTTTTGCCCCTCAGTAGTTTCTGTGATTTTGAGGGTTTTTTGGATTGAAATACTCCACAGGCAGGATTATGGTGTACTCCAATGTGTGACTTGACCACTGTTTTTTTTCCCCCCATTCAGTCCTGCTTATATACCGAGTTTTTTTTCCTCTTGTTTGACCTTTTGGTTTTGAAGACAACCGAGTGTATCTGATTTTGTTAGCACTTTTCCTCTATTTTTTGGTTCTATGGTTATTTTGTACATCGTTTGTATTACCCCTATTTGCGTTGTATGAATGTATGTACCCTTGTCATGGGAATTCACACGTTTTTGAGTTACTATTTAGTAGAATGTTGTCTGTTTATTGCGTCCCTGATCAAGGAATCCCTAGAGTAGACCTTTTTTTTCTTTAGACATAATACCATTATGATTTATTTATTTATCTATTTTATTTTATTTTATTTATCTATTTTATTTTTTTTATTTATTTATCTATTTTATCTATTTATTTATTTATTTATTTTTTCCGGTTCCGGTTCCGCCGGACCGGTGGCGCCACACGAGTAGGCTGCCCGTTGCAACAGCCTTTTTTTTTTTTATCTTCCTTCTTCTTTCTACACCTTTCACTCTGTATATATATCACGGATGCACGGATCGCCCCGGGGGTCTCCCGGGTCGGCGGACGGAGCCACGGTTTGCAGTGGGAGACGTTACAGCGGGGAGGAGCTAGTGCTAGCTAGCACTTGGCCGCCGCCCGGTGCTAATGGGAAACTCGACATACCGGGAGCTGTAGCGAAAACGACGCGGGTGCCGGGCTGGAGTTTAGGCGGCGTGCAAGAAATATAAGACAGAATAATAAAGAGCGATGGCAAGAACCAAGCAGACCGCCCGTAAAATCTACTGGAGGAAGAAGCCCCCCAGGAGACAGCTAGCCACCAGGGCTGCTCGGAGAGGCGCTCCGGCCACCGGCAGAGTGAAGAGGCCTCGCCGTCACAGGCCCGTGGCTCTGAGAGAGATCCGTCGCTACCAGAAATCCACGGAGCTGCTCATCCGTAAGCTGCCCGTCTAGCGCCTGGTGAGGGAGATCGCTCAGGACTTCAAGACCGTCCTGCGTTTCCTGAGCTTCGCCGTCATGGCTCTGCAGGAGACCAGCGAGGCCCACCTGGTGGTCTCTTCTTCGCTAAGGGGGTCACCATCATGCCCAAAGACTTCCAGCTGGCCCGCCGCATCCGCGGAGAGAGAGCTTAGACTTTCTGCTGCACATTCACCAACCAACCATAATGCTCTGCACTGTGTGTCTATATATATACATTTATAGTAATATGGACATATGTTTACTAGATGTTTTTTCTTGCCTTCTGATTGTTGCTCTGAGTGTTGCTATCCCTGTGCTGTTGCAATCCTGGAATTTCCCCATTGTGGGACTAATAAAGGCTTATCTTATCTTATCTTTTGTTCATATAAAAGACAAAAAAAATTTCTTGCCAGCCATTGCTATACACTTGCTGTAACAATAGATCTTTATTCTGCCAAATAGAATCAGGTCAACTTGACCCTAACACCTAGAAAATGAACCTATTCTAATTCTGCCTTTCTTTTCCCATGTTTTTTTTTTTTTTTTTTTCCCCTAATCACTCTCAACATTAGAATTTGAAGTGCAGTCTTTGGAATTCTCAGCTGCTAATTTCTGGTAAAGCTTTTGCACTCTGTCTGTTTTAAGGTAAGAGCTCTCCTGAACCATTTTTTGATATTTTTTTTCTCAGGTTAAGCTCAAAACAGAATCATCGGCATTATTAACAGGCTTTTGAAGTGAAGACTAATTGACAGGGACTCTAGCAGAAACCTTATGTTTGGATATACTTCTAACGTTTGATCTGACATTTTTGTATCCAGGGTGAAATACTTTATGGGTCTTTTGCTTATGTTCATTTTCCCATTTTTGCTCATGTGCACTCAAGGCCACTGTTCAGCTACATCAGTGTTTGGTTCAGAACCGTTGAGGTTCTTTCCGTTGGTTTGCTGCCAGTTCTTGAGTTGAGTTTTTTTTCCTCTGTAACGGTCTGGTAATCCAGTTTTTTGTCACGATATTTGTACATTGTTAAGCTGTTTTTTCTTTGTGATATGCGTTCTTGTACAGTTTTTTTTTGTTTCTTTTTCCCCCTCCCCTGTGATTTTATCCCGTTTGTTTTTCTGCCCCTGCCTTGTCTTCATTGTGATTTGTGTGGTAGTTATCGTGTCTTCTTTTTCTGTGAGGTTGATCCTGTCCCCCCTCTACCTGCTTCCCCATCCACCCGCCCTGGGGTGGGGTGAGGGTGTGTGGATGTTTATAGGCGTCCAGGAGTTCGCCTTGAGGGGGGGGTCCTGTCATATCCTGAGCGCTATTTTGTCCGCGCTCGGGCTACACGTCATGCCTGTCAGGCTTTGACAGCTGTGTTGTCATTCTGGCTCCCTGGGCTCTGATTGGTCAAACGCTCGGGAGTTCCCTGCTGTCAGAGCCTGAGCAGCTGTGCTGCATTTGCGGTCGTTAGCAGCCGGCTTTAAATGCCGGCGCCAGCGGCTGCATCTTGTGGCTGTCTCGTCAACATTCCTGTCAAGCATTTGTGTCAAGCATTCTTGTCAGTGTTCATCCACGATTCTCCGCTAATGTAAGTGTGTTTATCGTTGTATTATCGTTCGTGTTCCTTGCCTCTTCCTTGTCTGACGGTGAGCGAGCGTTCCTCGTCTCAGCCGTCATCATTCATTGTTATGTTAATGGATAATCTTGCTGCTCAGCCCACGCGGCTAGTTATCGTGTTCTACCCTAGCCTTGAACTATAAATAAAAACTTAAATGCAACTTAACTGGTCTGTGGCGTCTTATGCTGGCTCGTGAGGGCCAGACGTGACAGAGTGTGAAGATTGAATGTCCTTGTAGATTGTGGTGGGTCACCACAGTATATTATACATATATATTATGGTGGTGCTCTGGGCTGGAGAGGGGTGACGCCCCGCCTCTGAGAGATGGCGTCACCTGGGATATATAAACCAACTGTGGGAGACATTTTGTCTCTTTGCTGTGGCTCCTGTGCTCACGCTAGAGTCTCCTGTGTTCCTGTTTCTTTTTCTTAATAAAACTTATAAAACGTCACCTTGACTTCTTAATTTGAGACACAACACAGTGGACCATGAGTTAGCAAAACAATGATGCCCTGACTATCTCAATATCTGTGATTGGTCCACTCAGAAAAGCTTAACCCAATCAGATTAGAAGCTCATTATTATTAATGGACAGGCTGAAAAATGACCGTTTCAGAGAGAGCTTTTTTTATGAACTGTAAAGCAGCACATTCATGGTTTTAGGTCTTTATACATGCTGCCTTTGGGTAATATCTTCAGAAAACACAACATTCCATTTCACTGTTATGTTGATGATATTCAAATTTATATTCCCATTCAGTTTAACACACCCAACCCACTGCAGCCATTACTGGACTGTTTACATGAGGTCTAAGAATGGCTGACAAAATTTTCTTCATTTAAATGGAAACAAAACAGAAATCATTTTATTTGGAAAATACAGTGGTGTGAAAAAGTGTTTGCCCCCTTCCTGATTTCTCATTTTTTGTATGTTTGTCACACTTAAATGTTTCAGATCATCAAACAAATTTAAATATCCAACAAAGGTAACACAAGTAAACTCAAAATGCAGTTTTTAAATGAAGGTATTTATTATTAAGGAAAAAAAATTCCAAACCTACATGGTCCTGTGTGATAAAGTGATTGCCCCCTAAACCTAATAACTTGTTGGGCCACCCTTAGCGGCAACAACTGCAATCAAGCATTTGTGATAATTGGCAATGAGTCTTTTACAGCGCTGTGGAGGAATTTTGGCCCACTCATCTTTGCAGAATTGTTGTAATTCAGCCACACTGGAGGGTTTTCGAGCATGAACCACCTTTTTAAGGTCATGCCACAGCATCTCGACTGAATTCAGGCCAGGACTTTGACTAGGCCCCAAGTCTTCATTTTGCTTTTCTTAAGCCATTCATAGGTGGACTTGCTGGTGTGTTTTGGATCATTGTCCTTCTGGAGAACCCAAGTGCGCTTCAGCTTGAGGTCACATTCTCCTTCAGGATTTTTTGGTAGACAGCAGAATTCATGGTTCCATTTACCACAGCAAGTCTTCCAGGTCCCGAAGCAGCAAAACAGCCCTAGACCATCACACTACCACTACCATATTTTACTGTTGGTATGATGTTCCTTTTCTGAAATGCTGTGTTACTTTTATGGCGGATGTAATGGAACACACACCTTCCAAAAAGTTCAACTTTTGTCTCATCAGTCCACAGAGTATTTTCCCAAAAGTCTTGGGGATCATCAAGATGTTTTCTGGCAAAACTGAGACGAGCCTTTATGTTGTTTTTGCTCAGCAGTAGTTTTCGTCTTGGAACTCTGCCATGCAGGCCATTTTTGCCCAGTCTCTTTCTTATGGTGGAGCCATAAGAAAGAGGCAAGTGAGGCAAGTGAGGCTTGCAGTTCTTTGGATGTTGTTGTGGGGTCTTTTGTGACCTCTTGGATGAGTCGTCACTGCACTCTTAATTTTGGTTGACCAGCCACTCCTGGGAAGGTTCACCACTGTTCCATGTTTTGTTTTTTGTTTTTTTACTGCGAACATTTTTATTCAATATGATTTACACATCAAAACATATCAAAACGGGTAAAGAGAAGAAAATACACCGGTACACACATGACTTTATCAAACAGGCTACAAAGCTGCTGTACTCAGGTGGATTTGCATGGAGCAGCTTGGAGCAGCATTCCTGAAAACTAAAAACTTTAGCTTCTTCACCGTCGTCAGTCAGTGCACATTTTTATGCTTCACCTCCATGAATGTGATCCAGCAGGTTTTCAGTTTTGTTCATTTTGTATTTAATGTGCTAAAAAAAACAGCTTGCAGCTAGGATTTTCTTTTCAAAATAACATACTGAACACAGAGCAAATGTGTTCTTCCCCTATGAATAAATCAGCATTTAATATGTGCATTTCAGTAAAATCTCAGCTACAAGTAAAAAAAAACCAAAACAGACTGACCAATGCAAAACTAACATTTATGGACAACTTTTTTCTTTTAAAATTCAATTTAGATGTAAATATGGCTCTCCACTAAGACTGTAAAAGAGAAATAATCAACTACATAAAATAGAAGAATGGTAAAATATTAAGGGTTTTATTTTTGATACTGAAGTGCCCATGGCATGCTTTTTCCACATGTTGGCATGGCTCACGAAGGTGTTAATGAAATGTCTGACAGGCTTTGGCCAAAACGCCTCAGGGTAAAAGTGCTGCAGTACCATTTTACACATGGGGAAGAAGCCCTCTTCACAACATGCCATTTTTGTTGATTTAAATGCTAATGAGCCCCAGTTCACCCCGCCCTCCCTCTATCGTCATTATTGATCTCTGTAACTGAAAATGTCATTATGTGGCTAATGTTAGCCATTAGCTCATTGCTTTGGCAGCAAACGGAGCATGAGCTAGCTAACATACTGCACAAATAAAGCATTATCAGAGATAGGGGTGTGTGGATTGTGTAGTTGATAGTATATGGCCGGTCCCTGACGCGTAACAAGCCGAGAAACACTGAATGGGTGAATGGCCAACTCTGCTAACGGTCTGCCATGCAATGATGCCACACCGCCATGCTGCCGACGGAAGCCACGCGCCAGCACAGAAATGGCAAAACAAACGCGGCACAGGAAGCGGCAGCTCCAAAGCCATGCCGTCCACATCTAGCTGAGTGGAAACACTCAAGTCCCACTCCGCTTCAGACTGCTGTCATGGCAAAAAAATCCCAACCAAAAACGGTGCAGCAATGTGGACAATCTGCCCGCACCCCTTCCACACACCAACAACACCGCCGGAGCAGCACCAATGCTGGACAATGTGCCACTCAGAGCGGCCACAGTTGTACCTCAGCTCAGTCCCGGCCACCACGCCTCGACTCCACTCAACCATCCAAAGATGGGGGGGGAACAAACATCCGTTCGGTGCAACAAGAGCTAAAAACCCCAGGACAGCTCCGCACAATGACAGCAATGCAGGCAAAGTGATCCAGCCCAAAACCCGACACCCGTGTGCAGCTGAGACACAACAGCATATTCTCCTGCAATATCCGACACAGAAGCAAAAAACATTCCAGCTAAATCTGAGCTGCTGTCCACAAACCGGATAAACAAGAGGTTTCTTTCTTGTTTTTCCTGAATATGCTGAAGGCAAACAATGCTGGCCTGTGAGACTGTCCTTTTTGCATAAATAAAAAAAAAAAAAACACTGTTCGATGTTTTCACCATTTGTGGATAATGGTTCTCACTGTGGTTCGCTGGAGCCCCAAAGCTTTAGAAATGGCTTTATTGTGGCAGACACAATACACAGTGTTTGGGGGTTTGCCTCACACCCAGAAAGCTGGGTGGAGAGGAGAATTATGACTCAAGGAGGAAGCATCACCGGAAGGTATCAAACGGGACAGTTAGTTCTATACATCTCCTGGGAAGAAGAAGAGTAACCAGGAGCCACAGAGAGAATAGACGTGTGAAGTGGCACCTGTGTATGTTATGTTAATGATGTGCATTGCCTGACAGTCTGAATGTTAATGTGCTGCATTCTCTTTCTGTATGAGGGTTGGAAGCTCTGGGTCCCGACAAAGGGAAATAAAAGTATAAAAGAGGAATGTACAGGGACCCAGATAGCGCAATAGCTCAGCCAAGCTATGAAGCATGTTTGCTATATGTTGTTGGAGAAAAATAAAGCTTTGTGTCATCCAGCTCGTTGTCTTCGCCCATTACTTTCTCTCCACAGTGGTGACCCCTGACGTGCCATGGAGTGCCTATCCCTTCCTCCACACTGGTGAGCCCGATGTGCTATGGAGAGCGCTCGCCTATTCCTTTCTCCACACTGGCGACCTAAAAGGCCAGGGAGAACGAACCACACTGGGACCCAAGACGTGCCATGGACAGCAAGCCGAGCATCGCCCCGGAACCTGGAGGGAGAACATCAGCACCGCATGCACTGTTTCAGTCAAGCTCCTGAACTTCTGACTTCATGACCCAGCAGCGTGGTCTTCACAGATGGAAGCCCAGCGCACTCCGTGGGATAACTATGGCTGACACAAAATGCTGCAACGTGGTCGCTGCGCCAGACACGTGCACCACGTACCAGGGACAAGCCGGCTCCAAGAAATTGTCCTCAGCTGCTGCAAATCCCCGGGAATAGGGCCAATCGCCTTCCCCGGATCCTTTAGGACTGCGCCCGCACCTAAAGAAGATTTGGCAGTTTCCCTGACAGAGCTTATATTTTTTTCTCAGCCACTGCTGATCCCTTGAGAGGTCTACCGGAAAATCTTGCATCTGAGGCTGATCTGCCCACACAATTTTTTTGTGGCCCCGAGGCTTTTAATGCACCAGGCCAGCCCACCATTGCTTTCCCCACACCTTTGTCCCAAAAAGTCTGCAAGATGCCGGTTTTGTTTCCATCAAGCACGATGCGGACCGGACCCCGTGCACCCACGCACCACAGACCGTTCAGTGTGTTGGAACCTGGGGTGAAGTAGAAGGGGTTTTCCCACCCTCCCTCTGTCCCTCCACAGACTGACATGCCCTCTGATACACTTCACCAGCAGGACGGTTCTACTGGATCGACAACCCCCCGATGCAGCCGCTATGGACGCTGACTTCAGCCTAAAGGACCGGGGGGTTAGCAGCCCCTTCTGGGTGTTTTTTTTTGGGGGGGGGGGCTGTGTGGTGGACACAATACACAGTGTTTGGGGGTTTGCCTCACACCCAGAATGCAGGGTGGAGAGGAGAATTATGACTCAAGGAGGAAGCATCACTGGGAGGTATCAAATGGGACAGTTAGTTCTATACATCTCCTGAGGAGAGGAAGAGTAACCGGGAGCCGCGGAGAGAACAGAGGTGTGAAGAGGCACCTGTGTATGTTATGTTAATGATGTGCATTGTCTGACAATCTGAATGTTAATGTGCTGCATTCTCTTTATGTATGAGGGTCGGAAGCTCGGGGTCCTGACAGCGGGAAATAAAAGTATAAAAGAGGAATGTACAGGGACCCAGATGGCGCAATAGCTCAGCCAAGCTATTAAGCGTGTTTGTATGTTGTTGGAGAAAAATAAAGCCTTGTGTCATCCAGCTTGTTGCCTTCGCCCTTCCTTTTTCTCCACATATAACCTTTCCAGACTGACAGATCTCAGTTACTTTGTTTCTCATTTGTTCCTGGATTTCTTTGGAGTGCAGCATTATGTCCCACTTTGAGGATCTTTTGGTCTACTTCAGTTTGTCAGGCAGGTCCTATTTAAGTGATTTCTTGATTGAGAACAGGTGTGGCAATAATCAGCCCAGGGTGTGGCTAGAGAAATTGAACTCAGCTTTCCAAAGAAGTGATAAACCACAGTTAATTTATGTTTTGGGGGGAATCACTTTTTCACACAGGGCCATGTAGGTGTGTATTTTTTTTTACCTTAAATAATAAACACTTTCATTTAAAAACTGCATTTTGTGTTTACTTGTGTTATCTTTGTCTAATATTTAAATTTGTTTGATGATCTGAAACATTTAAGTGTGACAAACATACAAAAAAATGAGAAATCAGGAAAGGGGCAAACACTTTTTCACACCACTGTATACCTCTCTGAGTGACATTACTGATATGCCTGATTATCTTGCCTCCTGTTGTTGTTGTTTGAGTGTTAAAAACCTTGTTGTGTTTTTAGAGAGTTCTTTTAAATTGGAAAAGCAAGTGAACACAGTTGTTCAGTCAGGCTTTTATCAGTTACGTCAGATTCCCAAGGCCAAATCTTATTTACCCCACAAAGACCTGGAAAAATTATTCATGCTTTTATCATCACTAGACTAAACTACTGCAACTCATTTTATTTTGGTTTGGGAAAATCCACTATCCACTGTTTGCAGTTAGTCCAGAATGCTGCAGCACGCTTTTTAACAGGCACTAGAAAGTATGAACACATCACTCCAGTTCTGGCACGCCTTCACTGGCTCACAGTCCATTTTCACATCGATTTTAAAATTCTCTTATTTACTTTTAAGGTTTTGAATGGCTTGGCACCTTTTTATATAACCGAGCTTCTGGACTTTTATTCTCCAGCTCGAGCATTAAGGTCATCTGACCAGCTGCTTTTACTGCAGCCTAAAAGTAAAACAAAGAGGGGATCGGGCCTTTGCAGTGGCAGCCCCTAGATTATGGAACAACCTGCCACTCCATATACGCACCGCAGAATCCTTACAGCCTTTTAAATCTCAATTTAAAACCCATTGTTTTAATCTGGCTTCTAATTGAAGTTCAGTTTGAGTCCTGCAGGTCATGTTATGTTGTGGTCCCTGTGTTTTTTTTAAGCTTGCCTTAATTTTATTTTTTGTTACATATGTATTTTATTGTATGTTTTATTTTATCATGTGTAAAGCACTTTGGCCAACCTTGTTGTTTGTGAATGTGCTATATAAAGTTAACACTGACATTTAAATCTACATATCTCCTTGAGGAGATAAAATCTACATATCTCTGGATTTTTGCATATTTTCCATACTTAAATGATTTAGATCAAACAAATTTTAATATTAGATAAAAAAATGCAGTTTTTATAAATGATGATTTCATTCATTAAGTGATAAAAGGTATCCCCCGGTTACATCATTAACTGTGATTAACCACACTTTTTGGAAATCAAATTTCAAGTTCACTAGCCACACCTAGGCCTGATTATTAGACCTGTTGAATTGAAAACAAAGTGAAGTAGGCTAAAAGATCTCAAAATGCAACACATCATGCCATGATCTAAAGAAATTCAAGAACAGATGAGAAACAAAAATCCAGAACATCTAAAGAACTGCAGGCTTTATTTGCCCCAGTTTGGACACCGGTCCATGACTCAATAATAACAAAGAGACTGGGCAAAAATGGCATCCATAGCAGAGTTCCAAGGTAAAGAGCACTGTTGACCAAAAAGAACACAAAGGCTTATCTCACATTTGCAAAAAAAAAGATCTTGATGGTTCCCAAGACTTTTGGGAAAAAAAGTCATTTGACGAGGCAAAAGTTGAGCTTTTTGGAAGTGCATCCCATTACAACTGGCGTAAAACTAACTCAGCATTTCATAAAAATATTATACCAACAGCCAAACATGGTAGTGGTAGTGTGATGGTCTGGGGCTGCTTTGCTACTTCAGGACCTGGACGACTTCCCGTAACCATGAAGTCTGCTCTCTACCAGAAAATCCTGAAGGAGAATGTCCGGCTATCCATTCATGATCTCAAGTTCAAGCCCTCCATTGTGGTTGAATTAAAACAATTCTGCAAAGAGGAGTGGGCCAGAATTCCTCAGCAGGGATGTAAAAGACTCACTGCCAGCTATTACAAACGCTTGATTGCAGTTGTCGCCAAGGGTGGAAAAACAGTTGTTAGGTTTAGGGGGCAACCCCTCCCCCTGATTCTGGGTGGAACATACAGTACATCTCCTTGGATACACTTAGGGTTTTGGGGTGGGGGGGGTGCTGCACTGTGTAAGTGAAGGGGATACCTCTGCTGCGCAGCGAGGCTGCCCCATCTCAATTTTAATTGCATTTTAGACACTCGAAGTTTGGGGGATGGGGGCCCCGCTGACTATTGCAGTGGCTAGTGGTGTTCCAACCACCATCCCCCCAATTTTAACTGCACTATGGTAGTTCACACACCTGCACACAACAGCATCATACGACTGACACACACCTATCATGATTTGTGCAAGGGGGAGGGGAGGTCTTCCTCCACCCCTGTTGCCCTCCTTCTGCGGGGGGCCTGGGAGCCCGGTGGGGGGCCTGGGACCCGTCATGTTGTCAAAATCCCTGGGTGCTGCCAAATGAACAGATACGAGCAAAGGAGTGAGAAAGTGATTGAACAAGAGAGGAAGCGAGAGTGAGGGAGTGATGAGTGGAGATGGTGATGATGGGGCGGTTTTGTGTGGCGCTTTGCGTGTCGGGTGGCATCTCGGAGCACTTGCAGTGGTCTGCTGACCAGTTGCTCAGGTGGACGCTGGGGGTGAGGGTCTGCTTCTGTGGCTGAGGCCGCCCTGGGGTAGGTTGGCAGGGGTGTGGCTGCTGGCCTGCGCCAGCGATCTCCCCGGCCGCTGCTGCGCGTTCATGCTCGCTGTATCTGCATCGCGGTCACCCTAAGTAATAAGGGTGAATGAGGGTGGGTGAGCGCACAAATGGATGTGAGTAGGTCGGAGTGTGAGTGAGTGTATGGGTGAACGTGAGTGAGTGAGGGTGACCCTGAAGGTGAGTGGAAGCGAGATTGAGCGGGTACATGAGTGAGAATGGGTGGGTCCGGGAGTGTGAGTGTGGGATTGTGTGGGAGAGAGGGTGAGCGAGAGTGAGTGAGTGCATGTGGGTGCGTATGAGAGCATGAGGGTGTGAATGTGTAGGAATGGGTGTGTCTGCTAGTCGGGGGGTGCTGGATCGAGGGGTAGTGTCTCTTGGCTACGTGGGCTCCCCTGGATGGGGGGGGGGGCTTCTTTGGGCGTCGGGGTCCCCGGAGTGTGCGGCGGTGGCACTTGGGAGGGGGGCACTGTGGGGGTGCCTGGGAAGGCTCATGCTGGGAGGTGGGGGCACTGGCCTTCCGACGCCTGGGGTCCGGGGGCTGGCGTTGGCCCTGCTGGGGGGGGGTTGGTGGGTCCGGGGGTGTGGGCCTGCCGTGCTGGCTGCCTGGCCTCTCTCGGCCGTCCCTCTTGGGGTGGATGCCTGGCTTTCCTGGGGCTTGTTGACCTCGGACATTTGTGCCCTATGGGGGTTGGTGGCACTGCCTTGCCTGCTTGGGGTTTCCGGGGGGGGGGGGGGGTTTGCTGTGACCAGCTGCCCTCTTCATATGTTTCCTGACAAACCATTCATATGCACACACTTATTTTGCGTGTGCTGTCATACACACACATGGATGCACACGCACAAATGTCTCCCCTTTAACAGGTGTGGATACCAGACTCATGTTGAGACCTCTTTGGTGGAAGTAGCAGTCTGTCTTCTGTTTGTTTTAGTTGTTGGTTTGTTTGCCTTTTTTGTCTGTTCCTCTCCCTTTTTTTCCCCCCCTCCCCACACTTCCTTTCCCCATTCCCCATCCTGTCAGGTCCTTCATGAGTAAAATAATTTAAATAAAGTATTAAAAGTTATTACAGGAGGAGTTTACAACAATATACAGTACATAGATACGTACTGTATAAAGCTCCTTTTGTCCAAGTAAATCTGTTTTGGCACAATCAGGGTAGCAGATTTCGGTTCTGCTCACCTAGCTGCCTGACAGGACATGGGGGAGAGAGAGAGAGAAAAAAAAAAGGTTTGGGGGGCAATGACTTTTTCACATAGGGCCAGGTAGGTTTGGATAGCTTCCCCCCTCCCCTTAATAAATGAAATCATCTTTTAAAAATGCATTTTGTATTTACTCAGGTTATCTTTGTCTAATTTTGAAATTTGTTTGACAAACGTGACAAATATGCAAAAGCATAAGAAATCAAGAAGGGGGCAAATACTTTTAGACAGCACTGTAAAATTAATCCCTAAGAAATGCACAATATGGGATCTTTAAATAATTTTTCTTTTTTCCCCAAACATTTTATTCAGTATGGGCACTCATATCAAATTCTCAAAATGGAAATGGGAGAACACTTAAGATGTGTTTGAAATGTCACTCAGCGCGTAGCCCCTGCTGACAATGTAGTGAACTCAAGAAAACAATAAAAGTTTGAGCTTTCAAACTCTACTCTGCTTATTTCTCAGCGGTGTTACTATGTCATTACGGTGAGACAGTAAAACTTAACAGATTATTGTTAAAACATGAATACCTACCTGTATTTTGTATTAAATGCATGTTAAATCAACAGTACTGTCAGTTTATTAAAACATCTTTAACATATTTTTGTCTGCACTTTTTAAAATCTTTCATTCCAGGATGAATCTACATGTCTAACAGGAAAGCTGAAGACCAACCAACCCAACCCTGCAGATACTTTTGGACTCATACTATCTCCTTACTTGGTAGCGGTCACTGGCAGCTTTGTCCACCACGTTAAGAACGCCCAGAGAGCTGGCTCGCTTCATGCTGCACCCACATGCAGGAGGTGAGGGAGGGTCAGAGGTCAGAGGTGAGGGGTGGATGGAGAGTCAGGCGTGAGGAGTTAACGTGGTGGTTAATGACATTTGTGACATTTTCAACACAAAAAAGGTTAGTTTCAAAAATTGTTTCCATGTGGCATTATTTATTCCATTTTCCCATCACTGGTACCACTTTCTAAAATGGCTCAATATGTTGTATTTGATGATTTGTTATCAGTACACAATGGTTTAATTGCAAGTTTTAGGATATGGGGTGTCAGACTGAAAATGTTACCTACTGAATCAACTAAACTATGCCTTATTAGAAAGTGGTATTTTTTTTAACTGACACAACCATTGTATCAACCGACTGTACACACATACTGCAGAAAATGTCCATCTTCACAAATATGTGGTCCATGAGATTTGATGTCGTCTCACTTTTTAACATCTGTTTTGCATGCCCCAGTAATTGGCTCAATTGATACAATTTTCTGTCAACTTAGTGTAAATGTGGTGTTGCATACAGTGGATATAAAGTCTGCACACCCCTGTTCAAATGCCAGGTTTTTGTGATGTAAAAAAAAAATGAGACCAAGATAAATCATAACATTTTCCACCATTAATGTGACCTATAACCTGTACAACCCAATTGAAAAACAAACTGAAATCTTTTAAGGGGAAAAATAAAAAAAATTGCAACAACCTGTTTGCATAAATATGCACACCCTCTTATAACTGGAGATGTGGCTGTGTTCAGAATCACATTCAAACTCATGTTAAATGGGAGTCAGCACACACCTGCCACCATTTGAAGTGCCTCTGATTAACCCCACATAAAGTTCAGCTGTTCTAGTAGGCTTTTCCTGACATTTTTGGAGTCACATCTTACAGCACAAGCCATGGTCCACAGAGAGCTTCCAAAGCATCAGAGGGATCTCATTGTTCAAAGGTATCAGTCAGGAGAAGGGTACAAAAGGATTTTCAAGGCATTAAATATACAATGGAACACAGTTACGACAGTCATCATCAAGTGGAGAAAATATGGCACAACAGTGACATTACCAAGAACTGGACGTCCCTCCAAAATTGATGAAAAGACAAGAAGAAAACTGGTCAGGGAGGCTGCCAAGAGGTCGACAGCAACACTGAAGGAGCTGCAGGAATTTCTGGCAAGTACTGGCTGTCTAGTACATGTGACAACAATCTCCCGTCTAGAGTGGCAAGACGGAAGCCTTATCTTATGAAGAAAAACATCCAAGCCCGGCTACATTTTGCAAAAACACATTTGAAATCTCTCAAACACGTGAGAAAATATGTTTTGGTCCAATGAAACCAAGGTTGAACTTTTTGGCCATAATTCCAAAAGGTATACAGTGGTGTGAAAAAGTGTTTTCCCCCTTCCTGATTTCTCATTTTTTGTATGTTTGCCACACTTAAACGTTTCAGATCATCAAACAAATTTAAATATTAGACAAAGATAACACCCTCTCATGGATCGTCACCTTATCGTGGTGGGAGATTTGCGTGCCCTAGTGATCCCAGGAGCTATGTTGTCTGGGGCCATTAGCCTCTGGTAGGGTCACCCACAACAAACTGGTCCTGGGTGAAGGGCCAGACTAAGAATGATCCAACAGACTCTGATGATGAATGTTAGAACAAGGTTCAGTGTACCCTGCCCGGTATGGGGTTACCGGGGCCCCACCCTGGAGCCAGGCCTGGGGGAGGGGCTCGATGGCCGGGTTTCCGCACATGGGACCCGGCTGGGCTCAGCCCGAAGTAATTACATGGGTCAGCCCTCCAGTGGGCTCACCACCTGCAGGAGGGACCATGGGGGTCTGGTGCTATGTGGATCAGGTGGCGGTCAAAGGCGGAGACCTTGGCAGTCTGATCCCAAGCTTCCTAAACTGGATTTTGGGATGTGGAATGTCACCTCTCTGGTGGGGAACGAGCCTGAACTGGTGCATGAGGTTGAGAGATACCGGCTAGATATAGTCGGCCTCACCTCACACACAGCTCCGGTTCTGGAACCAGTCTCCTGGAGATGGGCTAGAGCTTGGCCTACTCTGGAGTTGCCCCAGGCGAGAGGCGACGAGCAGGGGTGGGTATTCTTGTATCCTCCCACCTTGCTGCCTCTACATTGGAGTTTTCCCCGATGGACGAAAGGGTTGTTTCCCTGCACCTTCGGGTTGGGAAATGGGTCCTGACCATCATTTGTGCCTATGCACCAAGTAATGGTTCAGAGTACCCACCCTTTTTGGAGTCTCTGACTGGGGTGCTGCAGAGTGTTTCTCTTGGAGACTCCATTGTCCTACTTGGGCACTTCAATGCACATGTGGGCAATGACAGTGAAACCTACGTCAAACAGGTTCATTTATCCAAAAAAGGATAAATGACAGTGAAACCTGCAGGGGGTGATTGGGAGGCACGGCCTGCCCAACCTGAACCCGAGTGGTGTTCAGTTATTGGACTTCTGTACTAACCACAGTTTGTCCATAACAAACACCATGTTCAAGCATAAGGGTGTCCATATGTGCACCTGGCACCAGGACACCCTAGGTCGCAGGTTGATGATCGATTTTGTTATTGTGTCGTCAGACCTGCGACTGTATGTCTTGGACACTCGGGTAAAGAGAGGTGCAGAGCTGTCAACTGATCACCACCTGGTGGTGAGTTGGATACGATGGCAGGGGAGGATGCCATTCAGACCTGGTAGACCCAAACGTATGGTGAGGGTGTGCTGGGAACGTCTGGCTGAGGCCCCTGTCCGCGAGGTCTTCAACTCCCACCTCCGGAAGAACTTCAACCACATTCCGAGGGAGTCTGGAGACATGGAGTCTGAATGGGCCATGGTCTCCACCTCCATTGTTGAAGCGGCTGCCCAGAGCTGCAGCCGCAAGTCGTCAGGGCATCTCGTGGTGGCAACCCCCGAACCAAGTGGTGGACACCAGTGGTGGTGGTGGGGGGGCATTAAGCTGAAGAAGGAGTCCTATCAAGCTTGGTTGGCTTGTGGGACTCCTGAAGCAGCTGAGGTGTACCGGCAGGCCAAGTGGAGTGCAGCTCGGGCGGTTGCTGAAGCAAAAACTTGGGTATGGGAGGAGTTCGGTGAGGCCATGGAAAAAGACTTTCGGTTGGCCTTGAAGAGATTCTGGCAAACTGTCCGGCGGCTCAGGAGGGGGAAGCAGCTCCCTGTCCACACTGTGTATGGTGCAGAAGGGGCACTGCTGACTTCAACTGGGGATATCGTTGGGCGGTGGAAGGAATACTTCAAGGATCTCCTCAATCTCACTGACATGCCTTCTACAGAGGAAGCAGGGCTTGTGGACGAGGGGGACGACTCGCCTATCACAGGGGCTGAAGTCGCCAAGGTGGTTAAAAATCTCTTTGGTGGCCGGGCCCCGGGGGTGGACGAGAGTCGCCCTGAGTACCTCAAGGCCCTAGATGTTGTAGGGCTGTCATGGTTGACACACCTCTTCAACATTGTGTGGAGGTCAGGGGCAGTGCCTTTGGCATGGCAAACCGGGGTGGTGGTTCCTCTCTTCAAAAAAGGGGACCAGAGGGTGTGCTCCAACTTTAGAGGGATCACACTCCTCAGCCTCCCTGGAAAGGTCTATGCCAAGGTACTGGAGAAGAGAGTCCAGCCGTTGGTTGAACCTCAGATTCAGGAGGAGCAATGTGGTTTTCATCCTGGCCGTGGCACATCGGACCAGCTCTTTACCCTCTTGAGAATCCTCGAGGGTTCGTGGGAGTTTGCCCAACCAGTTTACATGTGTTTTGTGGACTTGGAGAAAGCATTCGGCTGCATCCCTTGTGGTTTTTTGTGGGGGGTGCTTTGGGAGGATGGGGTATCGGGCTTGTTGTTACAAGCTATTCGGTCTCTGTACAACCATTGTGAGAGTTTGGTTCGTATTGCCAACACTCGGTCGGACTCATTCCCAGTGAGAGTTGGACTCCACCAGGGCTGCCTTTTGTCACAATCCTGTTCATAATTTTTATGGACAGGATTTCTAGGCGCACTGGGATAGGCTCCAGCACCCCCGCAACCCGAAAAGGATTAAGCAGAGGAGGATGGATGGATTTCTAGGCACAGCCAGGGAACGGAGGATGTCATGCTTAGTGACTACAGGATCTCATCTCTGTTGTTTTCAGATGATGTTGTCCTGCTGGCTTCATCCAGCAATTACCTACAGGTCTTACTGGGACAGTTTGCCGCTGAGTGTGAAGCAGCTGGGATGAGAATCAGTACCTCCAAGTCTGAGTCCATGGTCCTCAGCCAGAAAAAGGTGGATTGTCCTCTCTGGGATGGGGACAAGCTCCTGCCCCAGGTGGAGGAGTTTAAGTATCTTGGGGTCTTATTCACGAGTGAGGGGGGAGCAGCATTTCCTTTTCTGAAATGCTGTTACTTTTACGTCAGATGTAATGGGACACACACACCCTCCAAAAAGTTAAACTTTTGTCTCGTCAGTCCACAGAGTATTTTCCCAAAAGTCTTTGGGGACCATCAAGTTGTTTTCTGACAAAACTGAGATGAGCCTTTATGTTCTTTTTGCTCAGCAGTGGTTTTTGTATTGGAACTCTGCCATGCAGGCCATTTTTGCCCAGTCTCTTTCTTATGATGGAGTCATGAACACTGATCTTAACTGAGGCAAGTGAGGCCTGCAGTTCTTTGGATGTTACTGTGGGGTCTTTTGTGACCTTTTGGATGAGTCATCATTGTGCTCTTTGGGTAAATTTGGTTGGCTGCCCACTCCTGGGAAGGTTCACCACTGTTCCATGTTTTTGCCAATTGTGGATAATGGCTCTCACTGTGGTTCCTTGGAGTTTCAAAGCTTTACAAATGGTTTTATAACCTTTTCCAGACTGATAGATCTCAATTACTTTGTTTCTCATTTGTTCCTGAATTTCTTTGGATGGCAGCGTGATGTCTAGCTTTTGAGGATCTTTTGGTCTACTTCACTTTGTCAAGCAGGTCCTATTTAAGTGATTTCTGTATTGAGAACAGGTGTGGCAGTAATCAGGCCTGGGTGTGGCTAGAGAAATTGAACTCAGCTTTCCAAAGATGTGATAAATCACAGTTAATTTATGTTTTAACATGAGGGGGGCAATCACTTTTTCCCCACACAGGGCCATGAAGGTTTGGATTTTTTTTTACTCTTAATAATAAACACCTTCATTTAAAAACTGCATTTTGTGTTTACTTGTGTTATCTTTGTCTAATATTTAAATTTGTTTGATGATCTAAAACATTTAAGTGTGACAAACATACAAAAAATGAGAAATCAGGAAGGGGCAAACACTTTTTCACACCACTGTATTTGGCACAAACACAACACTGCTCATCACTGAAAGAACGCCATACCTACAGTGAAGGGTGGTGGTGGCACCATCATGCTTTGGGGCTGTTTTTCTTCAGCTGGAACTGGTGCCTTAGTCAATGTGGAGGGAATTATGATCAGTTCCAAATACCAGTCAGTGTTGGCACAAAACCTTCAGGCTTCTTCTAGAAAGCTGAAGATGAAGATGAAAAGGAACTTCAACTTTCAGCATGACAATGATCCAAAGAAACATCCAAATCAACAAAAGAATGGCTTCACTAGAAGAGGATTAAGGTTTTGGAATGGCTCAGCCACAGTCCAGACCTGAATTTGATCAAACATTTGTGGGGTGGTCTGAAGAGGGCTGTGCACAGGAGATGCCCTTGCAAGCTGACAGATTTGGAGCGTTTCTGCAAAGAAGAGTGGGCAAATATTGCCACATCAAGATGTGCCACGCTGACAGACTCCTACCCAAAAAGACTGAGTGCTGTAGTAAAAGCCAAAGGTGCTGCAACAAAGTATTAGTTTAAGGGTGTGCATATTTATGCAAACAGGTTATTATATGTTTTTTATTTTTCCCCTTAAAAGATTTCAGTTTGTTTTTCAATTGGGTTGTTCAGGTTATACGTCACATTAATGGTGGAAAAAGTTTTGAAATGATTTATCTTGGTCTCATTTTTTTACATCACAAAAACCTGACATTTGAACAGGGGTGCGTAGACTTTACATCCACTGTAGATGAGGATTTTACTAAAAATGAATCATGGTGAATTCATGAACAAATGCAGACACTGGAAATGACACAAACAACACAAGTGACTTAACTTATAGCAACCAGTGTGAAGACACAACTCACATTTTGGAAGGACTTATGGTGGACTAATGGTCAAAATTACATAAACACCTGAAATGTGAGAATGGGAGATTTTCCAGCGATGTATTTGCACATTTTCATGATAACCTTTTGCTTTGTTTAGATCCATATCAACAGTTGTGTCAGGAGTTCAGTTACTATACACTGCTAGAAATGGCAATAATGCAAAGGTGAGACTAATACATTAAAGAAGGATCATTTTGCACAGCATCCAATTGCTTGTTCTCAGTGTAAAGTTGGGGCAGAATATGGCTATCCTTTAGACTTTTTTAGTGTACTTGTGTTCACACTTGTCAGGTGGAGTTTACATGTTATCCCAGTGCCATCAGTTTACTCTATCCTCCCACAGTCTAAAGACACGAATGTTAGGTTGACTGGGGACTCTCAACACTTTCTGGTGGCGCTGAGATTGATTGGAGATGCATTCTACACCACCTCTTTTCCTATAATAGCTTAGATGGGCTCCAGAAAGGCTGTCAGTGGCAGACATACAGTATATTTAGTTATTAAATGAACTTCTACTTTAGTGGGTTATGTAGGATTTTTGTGAAATTACATGGTCTGTCAAAAGGTCCAAAGTCTGGCTGCTGAGGAGTTCTCTCCCATAGAAACTAAGACTGCAAATCTGCCTTAAACACCTTGTTTGGATTTGCTGTTTTTTTCCCATGACACTATCACGTCATTATTTAACAGATCGGATGCAGACCTGCCCCCTGGCTAGTTAGGCATGCCCTCTCCTCATAGGACGTTTCAAACTGAGCCTCGGAGCTTACATTGCTACAGTGCAGCTAGCTTAGCTAGTGCCCTGACCACCATTTTTAGAGCTCTTCTCTGTAAATTCTAGTCACCTGGCTCACTCATTAATCCACAGTCAGTAATACAATAAGGTCCATATACATACATTTGGACACTGACGAGTTTTATTATTTTAGCTGTTTACCAAAACATATTCAAGACATGGCTATATAATCAATATGGGCTTAAAAGTTCAGACTCTCGGCATTAATTTGAGGGCATACACATCCAAATTGGCATTATGGTTTAGGAATTCCAACCATTTTTTTCTAAAAAAAAAAAAGAAAAAAAAAATCTCATTTCAGGGGCTCAAAAGTAATTAACATTAAATTAACAAAGTAACATTGCCATAACTAAAATGTTCAATTTTTAAAACTTTGTTGAGACTCTTGCAGGCAATGACTGGCTGAAGTCTGGAACCCATGGGCATCCCCAAATGCTGGGTTTCCTCCTTTGTATTGCTTTCCCAGGCCTTTACTGCAGCTGTTTTCAGTTGTTGCTTATTTGTGGGCCTTTCTGCCTTAAGTTTTGTCTTAAGCAATCAAATGCATGCTCGATCGCTTTGACATCTGATGACTGACTCGGCTATTGCAGAATATTCCACTTTTTGTCTTAAAAACTCCAGGATTGTTTTCACAATGTTTTGGATTATTGTCCATCTGTACTGTGAAGTGCCAGCCAATCAACCTTGCTGCATTTGGCTGAATCTGAACAGACAGTACATCCCTTTACAATTCAGAATTCATCCAGCTGCTTCTGTCACGACATCAATAAACACTAGTGACCCACTGCTATTGGAAGCCATGCATGCCCATGAATCACACTGCCTCCACCATGTCTTACAGAAGATGTGGTGTGCTTTGGATCATGAGCCGTTACACGCCTTCTCTGTACTTTCTTCTTACCATCATTGTGGTACGGGTTGATCTTGGTTTCATCCGTCTAAAAAATGCTGTTCCAGAACTGGACTGGCTTCTACAGATGTTTTTTTCTGACAAACTCTAATCTGGAATTTCTATGTTTGAGGCTGATTATTGGTTTGCACCTTGTCGTTAAACCTCTGTATTTACTCTCATGAATTTTTCTCTTTATGGTTGCCTTAGATACTGAGAGACCTACTTCCTGGAGAGTGTTCTTCACTTGGGTGGCTGTTGTGAAGGGGTTTTTTCACTGGATGTCCAGGTCTTTTTGAGTTCCCCAACTAACTAGTGCACTCTTTTTTTCTCAGAATGTACCAAACTTGATTTGGACCCTCTTAACATTTCCACCATCTCTGATGGATTTCTTTTTTTTTTTTTTCCAGCCTAGGATGGTCTTTTTCACTTCCATTGAGAGCTCTTTTGACCGCATGTTGTGAGTTCACAGAAGCGGCTTCCAAATGCAAATGCCAAACCTGGAATCAACTCCAGACCTTTTATCTGCTTGGTTGATGATGGATTAATGAGGGAATAGCCCATGCAGCCCATGAAATAGCTTTTAAGTCAACTGTCCAATTACTTTTGACCCCTGAAATGAGGAGATTTTATATAAAATGGTTGCAGTTCCTAAACTGTAACTCCAATTTGGATGTGAATACCCTCAAATTAAAGTTGAGAGTCTGCACTTTTAGGCCATATTGAATATGTTTTGGTAAATGGCTAAAATAAAACTTGTGTCAGTGTTCAAAAATACACATGGACCTACCTGTGTCTACATGTCACTCTGGTTGATTTTATAGTTCTTTTCCTGGCGTGACATGGATACCAGGGCCATTAGCATTGCTAGTTTTGTGATGCAAATCAGCACAACCAGGGAATTTATGACTCTTTTTTGCAAACTGTAGTCACTATATGAGCTTGTCCATTAATCCACAGTTGAGATATACTGTATGTCTAGCACCATTCTGGCTTATTTTATTTTGGCCATGATCACCAGATCTATTGGGCTGCTAATGTTAGCTGGAGTGTTTTTGATACTTCATCTGTCTGTTCTTCTAAAACCTGAACTACTTAAATATTTTGTGCATACATCTCTCAAAAAGAGATGTTCATGTCAAAATAATAAGATGCATGAAATGATTCAAGTTTCTTGTTGTACTGGATTTCCCTCCTGTGGGCGTAATAAGCACTAAACAGTTTGGAACTTTTTTTTTTTTTTTGCAGTTATTATTAGCATGTTGTTTTAGGATTGTTGCTAGGCTCCCGCCCCCCATGATACTGAAATGAGTGGATTGGAAAATATATTCATGTTTACTGCAGATAAACATAGATGCAGCCAAAGTAAAGGGACTTGATCTTAAAAAAAAAACAATTAAGGAAAAACTTTATACCATTCAAAAGGACATTTCTGCAGTGATTTACTGTAACTTCATGAGACAGTCAACAGCCAATAGTCATGATGATGATGATGAAGATGCCAATCTTCATGTCCATCATCTTCATTAACCAACAGATGAGAGCAGCATCGAAAAGAGAAAAAGAGGAAACAAAGAGCACACAAAAGAGCCATGCAAAGAGGCACTCAAATGAGAGAAAATTTATTCATAAATTTGAAAAAGTAAATAAATAAAAGAAAAACATGGCATAAACTTCTACACAGAAACAGCCATGCAGACAGGTCATTTTTTTTTAATAAAATCCAAAAATCCACAAAGAAAGGGAAAACAAAAATCCAAAGGTGTGGAAAACTGGGATAAACAGTCCAAAGCCACACAATGCAATAAATAAATCATACTAGTAATGGTTGAAACAAACAGCAAAATAATAAACCCCACAGGCATAACCAGCATAAAAGTCATGAATAGTTTGAGTCTCATGGCAGGTGGTCTTCACATAGCTTGTCCCAGCATGTGAGTTAGGTTTGAGTTGTGCATTTCAGTAGCTTGTTACCTTTGGTTTATCAGCTTTAACAGTGTTCAGGTTGGTCAGAACATCAGAAGCATTAGAGATAATTTTCAAAGATACAGTTGAAGAAAGAAATAATCTAATGTTTCTGGAATAAAGCTGGCTCATTGGTTACTCAATCTAATCTGCTTTAAACGAGGATCATATATGGAGACTGAATAGGTCATTTATTTAAGTGGCTGTTGTGACAGTTAATGAATGTGATGCATTGTAAAACTTTGTGGATAAGTTTAAAATTGCACAAGTTTTGATGCTTAAAGATGTACTTCGGTGGATCTAAAACCACCAAAAACACCAACAAAACCACAAGTGTATTGCCCAAAATAGCATACTGTGGCTTTTTATACACAACAAAATTTTTTCATTGCCTTAGAATTGCTTGGAAAGAGCTTTTTACATCTTTTACGTACTTAAGTATGCGTGGCTCTAAGAATATTCTCATTAGCTCCACCCATACCGTACCCATTCCACCAATAGCTGGAAGAAGAGGACTTTGAGCTGGGCTCCGAGAAGGCGTTGTAACTTAAGGAACTATCATTCTTGGTGTAGTGGAAAGTTGCTGCCCGATCCCGCTTGGAGGCTGGAATGTGAGTTGTCCAGTGGGCCACTTTTGTTAAGCAGAAGTGGCGCCGGTTCGCCACAGTCGCCGGTGGCTGTGGCGCTGCACTTGGCGAGACAGTGCAGCGCCCCGTCTACCGTCGAAGTGAGCTGCAGTCTCACACAGACCACATTCAATTCACCCCCGCCCGCCTCGCTCCGCTGCCACCCCTGCATGTGGACTGATTGCTTCCTCCTCTACTGCTTTGCTATGTAAAACGGACGCCTTCATCCCCCTCTGCCTCAATTCTGCTGCTCCTCGGCTCCTCTTTCTTCCCCCAAGGTAACCAAGAGTACCCGTCTAATTGGTTAATGTTATAACCAATCAGGCCAAGCAGCAATACTTGCGTAGCTACAAACGCTCTGTGCAAATCTGCCTTTTTGGGGGGCATGGAGCTTAAGCAGACATTCATAGCAGAAAAACACATACTTGGGAGTTTGGAATGATTTTGCTCTTGATATGTCTTGTAAATCAAAAGAAACATGTTACAGACATGTTAATAACAGAAAAAACTTGATTTTTGCCAGAGTGTCACTTTAAACAAGAACACTCTGAGGCGAGTGCAATATCCCCCGCCTCCATTTTCTTTGAAGATCCCAACATTTACTGACAGAGAGCAGCTTTCAACTTTTCAATATAATTACTGTGGCAGAACCAAATTATGATAAGCCCATCATCCACGAATACACAACAAAGCATACAACCCATAGCTGTAAGTCAGGATCCCAAGGTGATCCTGTGTAGCAAGTCTGGTGACCCTAGAGAGCTTTACATGGTCTATAGTAAGAGATCATAGGGAGTGCCAACCTTGACCTTTTGACCCCAAACCTGTGTACCAGGTTTGGTGACCCTAACTTTCTTTGTTGTTGAGATATACTTTATAAGGCATTTTGATGTTGACCTTTGACCTTGTGATCCCAAAACCATAGTCTCACTTCTGGGATAAGGGTGAACCTGTGTACCAAGTTTGGTGGCCCTAGCTTTACTCGTTGTACAGTAATAAGGCATAGGGAATGTTAACATTGACCTCTGACCCCATACCCATAGTCAGAAGTCAGGATCCCAAGGTGAACCTGTATACCAGGTTTGGTGCCCCTAGCTTTACTCGTTTCATAGTACAGTGGTACCTCTACTTACGAACGTCTCTACATACGGAATTTTCAGGTTACGAGACGCCTCAACGGGAAAATATTGCCTCTAGTTACAAACGAAATTTCAGGATACGAAAGGCAAAAAAGTACGCGCTCCTCACAGCTTCCGTAGTTTACCGAACGTAAACATACCTGTAGCTGCTCTGCCATTGGCTATCGCCTAGCATCTTCCTGGTATCCCATTGGCCACGAAGTTTTTTTTTTTTTTCCAAAACTTTATGCGTTTGGTTGATCTCGCCAAAGAATATGGCCGTAATACATCAACGATCAGCACGGTATTAAAACAAAACGAAGCACTTACAAGCCGACAAAAGCAAACGTCCTTGGATCAGAACATGAACCGCCGAAGGCAAACGGTGACGACATCGACGACGATAGCAGTTAAAGGGTAAATGAACATAATTTTTATTATTCTTTCTCTTTTATTATTCTCTTTTATTATTCTTTCTCTCATTTTAAACTCTCATTTTATGTTTATTGTGCAGTAATCTAATTGTAACATGTATTTGTTACATGTTTTGATGCGTTTTTACGATTTATAAAAAATTTATGCCCGAATTTTGGGGGCTTGGAACGGATTACGGCATTTACATGTAAAACGCGCCTCTACTTACGAATTTTTCACGTTACGAGAATTCTTCCGGAACGAATTAAATTCGTAAGTAGAGGTACCACTGTAATAGTAAATGCAGCATTTACCATAGTGCAAATGGAATGTTTGAAACTCTTACCCCTTGACCCCTAACCCATAGTCAGGTGAGGGTGTAAGTCGTCCAAGATGAGTATTAGATACAACTACTGTATCAATTTGAAAAGCCTACATCATTTCTTTAAGTAGTTATTGTGTTTAGAAGATTTAGGGAAAAATCTGTCCTGACCTTTGACCTCAAGGCCATCTGATGAGAGTGAAATTGCAATATGCGCATCATCAGAGAATATCAAACCATGGGACCAAGTTTCAAAACAATCAGAACAAAACTGTAGGAGGAGTTGATTTCACAAGACAGTTATGGCCCTTTTCCACAAGCACCTACTCAGACCAGCTGGCCTCGACTCTACTCGGCCTGACACGGTTTAGGTCGTTTTCCATTACAACTGAGTACCACCTCAAGGTGGGTGGGTTCACTACAGGAAGGCGGCCCATTATGTTGTTGACATGCTGACATTTTCACTGATAACATAAAAGCTGCTTAAAATCATGAAACACTCACCATCTTCCCCATGAGCAGCCATCAGCTTGGAGACCTACTGGTATACTTTTTCATTTCACCAGCGAAGGGGCTGAAAAGTTCATAGGCTGGAAAGTTCATAGTGGTCAAGTTTGACCAAATGTGGTTTATTTTTCAACCGCAGAGATGGAAGAACTGTGAGCACTGACAGGGAGACTGTTGAAAAATAACCACATTTGGTCAAATTTGACCACGATATGAACTTTTCAGCCCCGTTACCGGCAGAGCAACCCAAAAATGAAATACCAGGAGGTCTCCGAGCTGATGACTGCTTATTGGAAAGACGGTGAGTGTTTTGTGATGGTGTTGATTTGTGTGTAGACATTTATTTCGTTGACTATCACAGAAATAATAAAAACTCACGGCTGAATTTACAAATGGCGGTTATGACTCTTGTGAAGACATCGCTCTCATTCAGTGACGTTATATCCTGGCCAATTAGTGGCCTGCAGTCTGACGCCACATTTTCAGCTCGACTCAGCACGCTTGGAACCCGAAATGAGTAGATCTGAAAAAAGTACCTGGTACCAGGTACTAATGGAAAACCCTACAAACCAAGTAGAATTGCGGAGAGTCAGGCTGAGTAGGTACTACTGGAAAAGTAGCTTTACTGTCTATGAAGTGAGGTAAAACAAGAAGTTACAGGTCAGGGGCTACAATACCCGCAAAAATCATCCGATCAGAACCAAACTGCATTATGCACATCCTCAGTGTACATCAAACCATGGTACAAAGTTTCAAAACAATCGAATCAAAACTGTCAGAGTTGATTTCACAAAAGTGGGACAGACGGCTGGACAGACAGAGAGAGGGAGGGACGGACGGACGGACTGACCCATTACACAATCCCCCTTTAGGCTTCAACCGGTGGGGGATAAAAAAAACTGAGTGAAAGCTAAACAATGAGTGATAGAAAAAGAAAAACATACCACAAGTGAGACTTGAACTCTGCTCTGAAATCACAAGGTGACACTCTTTTTATTGGATAAATATCAATAGTGTCAGGGCTGGGCGATTAGCCAAAAAGAAAAAAGTGAAAGACGTTCAGGACATGTAAATGACGCAATCTTGCTCCTGTTGGCTTTTCAGTTGTTCCCCTCTTCCTGTATGTGCATGTTTATATGACAGCTTCCATGTACTGCCCCTTTAAAACATCTAAACCATCTCCTGCGTGAGCGATCATGCAACTCTGCAACCCGGAAGCAGTACAGTCATATTACACCAACACTGTTCGGAAACAAAAGAACACAGCGGAAAAATTTATGCAACTTGTACTAAAAAGAAATGCGATGTCCGTCCACATAGTACTTGTATGTGATGACTGACTTTATTTCACCTGAATATGGCAGGAAGAAGCGAGCTAAGTGTGTGGGAACTAAGACGGAAATGTGCAGAAGCTAAATCACAGTTAGTCTTTAAGCACAATCCGGCTCAGCTTGACTGTTTTACAGTGGAGGAATGAACAACAAAATGTACAAGCTAAAGCTGGATTTACCATCCCGATCAGAGATTCGTAATTCCTATGTGTGATGATAAAATTGCATCTGTGTAAGAGACTCCCTTGATGCAGCTAACAAACTAGCAGCACGCACGAGTCATGTGACCCACAAACCCTCAAGAGGCATGTATAATATGATACTGACTTCTGCACTGGACACCATTTAATTTGGTTACATGTGTGCCTATTCTTTATCATATTATGCTCATTTACTACCAAATCACTGCAGTGATATATTAATTGATATCACACTCGTGTAACACTGCTTAATTATGAGCACTGTCAGTGAATTATATGGGAGGAGAAGAAGAAAGGAGGGGAAAAAACCCTGAAACTGATGTAAAAGGTTCAATTCACTGCAATGCTGATTTAAGGTCAAATCACCAAGCCCTAAATGGTGTGTTTCAGGAGTTTTCCCCACATACTGTAGGCATTTCCCAGTCAGTCACCAGAATCTGATTATAAACATGCTCTAGCAAAACATTTTCCCAGAGTCATAAAACGCAATGGGCATTAAAGTTGCTATTCTGCTTGCTCTATCGTGAGGAATGCACTGTAAGAGTAAGCTGAGGTATGTTTGTCTCATTAAAAAAATTCTATGACTAAGAAAGTTACCCAAAATATTAAATCAGTTTTTCCTCTCAGAACTACCATCATTTTGTCAAGATATTTCAATACTTTTAAAACTCTGAAATAATATTTTTAATACACATTTTTACAAAATACTGCACCTTTTCTCATAGTATTACACCCTTGTTTATTCTAAATATACTTTTTTATGTAGTATAATACTTTTCTTTAAACAGAAGAGGTGGGTGCTTCTGTTGCTGACGACCAAACTGAACAGTGAAGAATAAAATTGTAAAAGGGTAAAATGAGTAAACAAATGAAATGGGGGGGAAAAAGGGACCCATGCCTATGTGCCAGTTAGATTATTTCATGTGCAAACACAGAGTTACACCACTTCATTACCAGTAAAGCAGAGAGAATCACTTTGTTTTTTTGGTTAGTACACCAAATGCTGAGCTGTGTGCTGGAGGGACAAACTGCTCCTCGAGGGCCTCCAGTGCACAGAGTGAGTCACCTGTAGAGAGATGGGCAGGTGTCTGGGTAGGTGGGGGGGCTAGGATAGTTACCCGGGGTTTTTGGGCTCACTGTCTCGCGACGAGCCGCCTTTCAGCTTGCGGACAAGTTTCTCGCTGCTGCGACGGAGTGACGCCCGCAGTTTACTGAAAGAGCCACTTCTCTTCAGAGCGCCTGAACCATCCTGGTGAGAAAAAAACTAAACTTTAACAATCACTTTGTAAAAAATGCTTATAGGCTTAAATTAACAAACAGAAAATATACACTGATGTCAGGCCAGTGCAAAAACTGCAAAGAAGCTTGTGTATGATGGACTGATTAATTTTCAGTCAAGACAAGCTGTAAAATTGTTTACCATCTATTAATGAGGCTGTATTTGGTTTACAGTTAAAATTGGTTGCACTATTTCCAACCATTTTATATGCAGTCCACCAACACTGCTACTGCAGTCACACGGGTGATCTGTGCAATGGAATGAAGCTCAGTACAGCATCAGTTATAGTCCCAAATTTGTGCAGCTCAATTTTTGTCATTCTTCAAGCTATAATAAAAGTTATAGTTCCAGTTGTACAATTTAATGCGATTTCTTGTGATTAAACACATGCCCGTACATGATGCAGCGATGCAGGGTCCCTCGCTGCTACACTGCTTCTCTGCAGACTGTACTTTTAATAATAAGCAGGAAAAGATCCCACACATCCATGCTGGAACCACACATGCCATTTTTCAAAATCTTTACAAAGTCTTGAATTTCTGATTCAAGATGAAAGTTGTTCAATGAATTTCAGTGTGTTTATAATCCATCTATTAGTTGGATAAATGTCAGTGCAGTTGAGAAACGTTTTTTATGCTATTGGTGTGATTATGTCCTAAATCAACTAAGCTTAATTTGAGTTCATTTTAAGCAGAGCTCATTAAGCCAAGTGTTAATTTATCAAAATAACAGGGAAATATGGATATGAAGGTCTCATAATTTAAAGTGCCCCTGTTAAGCAATTTGGGGTCTCCTGAAATTTTGACATCATATGATCTGCAAAGTCAAACAGCCCACAGTCCGTCTTCACAGGAGTTCTCCTCTCCCACAGAATCCAGGGCTCCTGAGGTGCCGAACATACCACGTTTGGATTTGTTTTTTTCTTTCGTTTTGTTAACACATCACAACTATCCCGGCCTCAATAAGCAGCAACACAGTGTTTGGAGTTCATTTTCAACACTATTCTTCAGCAGCCCCAATAGGTTTTGTGCCCGCTTCATTTCACTGACACCGACAGTGCAACTACAGAGTTCATTTAACAACAGCAATCTTATGGCAATTTTCTTTAAATTCTAGACACTCTATTAGACATCAGTTTTCCAGTCTGGTTCATTAATCTACAGTCAACAATATCTTGTGTCACTTGGGCTTATTCTGTTATATTTTGACTATGATAGCCAGGTAGATTGGGCTGCCAACATTAGCTTGACTGGGCAGCTGCAGTCAGTTTTTCTAACTGCGCACACATCACACTGGTTGGTTAAGCCCGGTAGATGAGGCTACCCAGTGTTAGATTAACTTGGATCACCGTCAACATTTGCTATTTTCTATATTTCTACGATATATTCTATCCAACCCCACGAAACATCCATGTTTCCAGGTGGATCCTCTACCAGCACTTGACCATATATCTCATTCCCAGATGTTATTCTAGCCTTTTTTTAAACTAAAGTTTATTATACTGTGGTCAGGATGGCTCCTTGTCCAGCAGCAGTTAGCTGCCATTAGCAGAGATAGCCATTCATTCAGGGTTGTTTTTGACCGCACTCACCTTATCGATCATGCAAACACACACCCTTGTTCCCTAATAATGCTTTTTGGGGGGCTTTTACATAACCCCATTCATCCAATTTTATGGTAGTTAGCTCAGTCCACTAACGCTATTAGCTAAGCAGTGAACGCTAGCCTTAATATGGCCGCTACTACAAATCTCAGCTGTGACAAAAGAGGGAGAGTGAGCTGAACTGGGGCTCATAAGCATTTAAAGCAAAAATGCACTGAAACAAGTTGTTTTGAGGAAAACTGCTTAAGCTGGGTGGAAAATGGTGCTGCAATAATTAAACCCTGAGGTATTTTTGATCAAAGTCTGCAACAGACATGTCATTAAAACCTGTGAAAACAGTGTCAATGTGTGGAAAATGTGCACAATAGGGGCACTTTAAAGTTTCTACACAGTGATTTTAGAGTTCCCTGTTTGAGGCAGTTCAGTGAAACAATCAGGACTGAATGTTACATTCACATCAAATGCAAATTGTGCTTTTCCTCAGTGTGATTACATAAAGTGCATCTGGAAAGTATTTACAACACTTCACTTGTTCCACATTTTGTTATGTTACAGCCTTATTCCAAAATGGATTAAATTCATTTTTTTCCTCAAAATTCTACACACAATACCCCATAACGACAATGTGAAAAAAGTTTTTTTTTTTTTTTGAGATTTCTGCAAATTTCCATCCATCCATCTTCTTCCGCTTAATCCTTCTCGGGTCGCGGGGGGGCTGGAGCCTATCCCAGCATCTTAGGGTGAGATGCAAATTTATTAAAAATAAAAAAACTAAGAAATCACATGTATATAAGTATTCACAGTCTTTGCCATGAAGCTCAAAATTGAGCTCAGGTGCATCCTGTTTCCACTGATCATCCTTGAGATGTTTCTACAGCTTAATTGGAGTCCATCTGTGGTAAATTCAGCTGACTGGACATAATTTGGAAAGGCAACACACCTGTCTACACTACCGTTCAAAAGTTTGGGGTCACTTAGAAATTTCCTTATTTTTGAAAGAAAAGCACTTTTTTTTCAATGAAGATAACTTTAAACTAATCAGAAATACACTCGAATATCTAATATACATTGCTAATGTGATAAATGACTATTCTAGCTGCAAATGTCTGGTTTTTGGTGCAATATCTACATAGGTGTATAGAGGCCCATTTCCAGCAACTATCACTCCAGTGTTCTAATGGCACAATGTGTTTGCTCATTGCTTCAGAAGGCTAATGGATGATTAGAAAACCCTTGTGCAATCATGTTAGGTCTGCAATACTGTAATTGCTGCAAATGGAGGATTCTTTGACGAAACCAAAGTTTGAAGGAAAAAATTATTATTTCAAATACAAATCATTATTTCTAACCTTGTCAATGTCTTGACTATATTTTCTATTCATTTTACAACTCATGGTGGTAAATAAAAGTGTGACTTTTCATGGAAAACACAAAATTGTCTGAGGTGACCCCAAACTTTTGAACGGTAGTGTATATAAGGTCCCACAGTTGACAGTGCATGTCAGAGCACAAACCAAGCATGAAGTCAAAGGAATTTTCTGTAGACCTCTGAGACAGGATTGACTTGAGGAACAAATCTGGGGAAGGGTACAAGAAAATTTCTGCTGCTTTGAAGGTCCCAGTGAGCACAGTGGCCTCCATCATCTGTAAATGGAAGAAGTTCGGAACCACCAGGACTCTTCCTAGAGCTGGCCGGCTGTCTAAACTGAGCGATCGGGGAAGAAGGGCCTTAGTCAGGGAGGTGACCAAGAACCTGATGGTCACTCTGTCAGAGCTCCAGTGTTCCTCTGTGGAGAGAGGAGAACCTTCCAGAAGGACAACCATCTCTGCAGCAATCCACCAATCAGGCCTGTATGGCAGAGTGGCCACACAGAAACCACTCCTTAGTAAAAGGCACATGGCACCCCACCTAGAGTTTGCCAAAAAGCACCTGAAGAACTCTCAAACCACGAGAAACAAAATGCTCTGTTCTGATGAGACAAAAATTGAAATCTTTGGCATGAATGCCAGGCATCATGTTTGGAAAAAACCAGGCACCACTCATAACCACGCCAATGGTGGTGGCAGCATCATGCTGTGGGGATGTTTTTCAGCAGCAGGAACTGGGAGACTAGTCAGAATAGAGGGAAAGATGAATGCAGCAATGTACAGAGACATCCTGAATGAAAACCTGCTCCAGAGTGCTCTTGACCTCGGATTGGGGCAACGGTTCATCTTTCAGCAGGACAATGACCCTAAGCACACAGCCAAGATATCAAAGGAGTGGCTTCAGGACAACTCTGTGAATGTCCTTGAGTAGCCCAGCCAGAGCTCAGACTTGAATCCAACTGAACATCTCTAGAGAGATCTGACAATGGCTGTTCACCAACGCTTCCCATCCAACCTGATGGAGCTTGAGAGGTGCTGCAAAGAAGAATGGCTGAAACTGCCCAAAGATAGGTGTGCCAAGCTTGTAGCATCATATTCAAAAAGACTTGAAGCTGGAATTACTGCCAAAGGTGCATCAACAAAGTATTGAGCAAAGGCTGTGAATACTTATGTAATGTGATTTCTTATTTATTTTTAATAAATTTGCAAAATTCTCAAAAAAAACAAAAAAACTTTCACATTGTCATTATGGGGTATTGTGTGCAGAATTTTGAGGGAAAAAATGAATTTATTCCATTTTGGAATAAGGCTGTAACATAAAATGTGGAAAAAGTGAAGTGTTGGGAATACTTTCCAGATGCACTGTATACTGCAAATTCAATGCAAATACTAATTCAAATCCTGCTGGACAACATGTATTTAGGTGGACATGAATCCTTTTGAGTGAAAATATTTCAGCCTGGGGTGGAAAATCTGTGTCACATATCACAAAAGCCAAACAGCATTAAAATTCTCCTCAAGCAGAAGTGAACGTTGCCAAGTGGCATTGCCCTCTGGGTGATGTTGCTGACTAAACCATAGTGATTTTTCTGGTGTCTCTTGAACTTCCACAACTGGCACACAGCAGCTATGATGTGCTCACAGTCAGTTAATGGAAGAAATAAATGTTGGATGATGTACAGCAGTGAAAGTCAACTGGCGGCCCATCAGCCACATCCAGCCCACCAGAGCTTTCCATCCGGCCTCGAGAAAATTGCTGAATTCGGGGATAGTTTAGTTCAAACTTTGTTTCATTAATTAATTTATATTAATGAAAAGTTCCAATAGTCAAATTTCTGAGTGTAAGTGAATGCAGCGTCAGATTACTGACCCCTCCCTTCTCAGACAGGGAAGAGTGTGAGAAGGAGGCGACAGACAGGCTGTCGCTATTCTACAGGTAACCTACGCCTTGACTTTTATTATTATCATTATTATGCAAAATGCTGAATATTTTAGAGTCTGTCTAAAATTATCCATTATAGTAGAGAATGCATAGCTGCCAATATTTAGATTTTTAAAAAACAGGAGGTTTTCACATGGGTGGTGGGGAGTTTAGGCATAAAAACTTATTATAAGAGAAAGGACTGTAGTTTTGGTCATTTTAATTAATTTTATGAATTTAGTCTTTTTTTGAGAGAGTTGAAATCATTGTTCTATTCTGGCTCTGCAAATTAAGACTAAGTTATATGTGAAAACGTCACAATTTTACCACAAGCTTTTCAAATTCATTAGAACATAGTAAATTAATTTTAAAAGAGACAAATTTAGTGAAAAATCCACAGATTGGTGTGGGGAAATGTAATAAATTTACAAGAAAAACGTCTGAAATTAATGAGAAAACCCCTTACAAATTTATGAGAACAAATCTCAAATGTACAACAGTTCTAAATTTACAGTAGCAAAAACAAAAATAATGAGGGAAAAGTTCACAATTTAAGTGACTAATTTACAACAGAATAGCCCTTACAAGAAGTTTGTCATAAATTTATCAGAGAAAAATGAGAATAAATAAAAATAAATTAGAAAAAGCCCTCAAACTGTCAAGACTATAATTACATCTCATAAGTTTTTAAGTATGTGCTTTCTTGCTCATACTCATCTAAAAAAAAATAGATATTTCCAGAACATCTGATGGGCTACATGGTGGTGGGCTGTGAAACGGTCCAAAAATAACAGCCGTTTTTCATGCAAGGTGAAATTTTACTTCACATTTGATGTGAACGCACTCTTCTGTCAGTGGGGAAAGAGCAATCTGCATCAAAGACTCCCTGAAGATACCCGTCCACTGGGTTGTTTTAAGAGAAGGGATCATGACGCTTCTGAATATCGCACACCTGATGGGCAAAACTTCAGAAAATGATCAACAGCTCTTCTATCCCATCTATAGTCTCCTACATCTGGTCTCGACTGGACTTTCCTAGTGGTGGACGGGTGCACTGGGATTTTTAAATGGATCCAATATGGTGTGCCCACTGTAAACTTTCTCTGACAGCTTAAAGAAAATCAGGGGGAAAAAAGTTTCTTAAAACATTTCTGGCCAAATTGGTTTTTAATGTGACGCCAACATCTGCCAGCTTAAAAGTTTAGCACAACTTCGTTGCAGCCGACGTCTCTTGCTCGGCAGCACTCGTTTTCATAAAGTTGCCTAGATTCGACCTTTAAGCAGGCCACTCCACACCCTGTACCCATGCTGCTATCAGAAGGCATTGCAAAGCCTTTCAAAGAGACACTGAACGTTAAGCATGAAAGCCACAGATCCAGAGGGCATGCACCTTGAAGATGTATCAAAGCTGACATGCTACACCATGTGGTTCGAGGCCAGTCTGAACACTGGATTAATCGACTAAAATCTTATTTACACTTCACTGTAACTAACCACATTAACTCCAATCACTTCTGAGAACTGGAGTCCAACTATATGTAACAGAGGTTTGTATAGAATCTATGGCTTACTTTTAGTCTAGCCATTATATTACCAGTCATGCCTGACTTGAACCTGACAAATGTTGGCTTTTTATTGGAATTTTATACTGAGTCCACATATTTTTAGGACACACATTATTAATTTCATTAAGTCTGATGAAGATGCTGCTTTTGAAGCTATCTGACTGGACATGGTGAGTCCAAACTAAAATACACGCTGAGCCGTAAGGTTAAGAGCCCACTCAGTTATGAAAGCACACAGAGAAAAGAGGAAAACACACAAAGAGGCGACAGGCACGGGTTCAGGTGAGCAAAGAGTTTAGTTTTTATTAGAAGTTAAGAAAGACAAAGATGCACAAACAGGAAAGGACAGGAAGACGGTTAGTAGCAGGAGCTGAAGAGACCTACAACAAAGACCATTTCAATTCCAAAATATTTAAACAAATGCACCCACTTTTTTTCCACCAACAGCAAATCGCTCTGTAACCCCCACCCAACCACCCACACAGATATTTATATACAGAGATATACAGAGAAGGTAAACAGGCAGGATGCATCAGACATCAGCTGCAGTTCTTTCAACACTTGCAACTTGTCAGTTAATGATGCCAACATTTAAATCCACCGTGCATGCTCCTGTTACCTTTGTGTGTCCTCTTACTGACCTCACAACACAGTTTAAGTCTGATATCACTGCAAACAGAGTGGCATACCGTACTAATGACTAAACTCTAATAGAAGCAAAAACCTAAAGAGCCACATTCATCGGTGCTCTCGATCATGCTGACGAGTTAAGTCCATGTTATTTACAGCGCCTTAAGTCACTACTGGGTGAGATTTTTAATTACCACTACCGATTCTAGATGTTAATGCTCAATTGAACTGCATGGATGATTAAGTAAAGGACAAATGGGAAGCCTTCCATCTTCACAGAGACAAAAAGAGAAAGGAGGAGGCTTTAACTCTGAGCACCTCAGACATGAAGGCGGCACCTGGGGGTTCTCTAGGCACCCCTGCAAAACAATGGCAAATTATTTTAATTTTTTTTTTTTTTTTTTTTTGGGGGGGTGGCAATTAAGAAGTGAAATTAGAAAATTTCCCACAGAAACCTGAATGTTCCAGGGAATCCTAGTTGGAAAACACTGAGCCAAGGGGTCGGCAACCTCTACTACCCAAAGTTATTTTGAGCAATTTTTGGCCCCAAAAATCTGCATGAAGCCACAAAACTTTTCCTAATGTGAGAATGAACTGGCCTATCTGCATTAGAAGCCAGCCAGTTTCTCTCTAAAGCTTAGTGCCTTCTTATAAATATGTCATTTCTTTAATGTGAACAGTTGCACATTTTTCTTGCAAATCTTTTGTAAATTTCCAATTTGTTTGTTTTTTTTATTCATGACTTTGTTCTTGCAAAATTGTTTGCATTTTTAATAAATCTGAAACATTTTTTCCAACTCATTTTCAAATCAACAATTTACTAAACTTCTCATGAATGTCTGTGGTTTTCTTTCTCAAAAAAACACAACTTTTTTCACATTAACTTGTGATTTTCTTTTGGTGAATGTGCGAGTTTATTCACATTCTAGTAAAAACTGGTGAGGTTATGAAAGCACAGTGCAACTTTTGTCTTATAAATGCAGTGGCTTTATTACTATAGTTGTCTTTGTGGAGACTACATATCAGAACGTCCCACCTGCCAAAGTGACTAGTGACTAGTAAAAGTTACAGGCCACCATCACATTCTACAGGCTGGTGGGCCCAGTGTTTGTGTCAAGCATTGTTGTCTACTTATATTTTACGACAAACAAAGTCCCTTGCTTTACTCTTCGTTTAACTACAGGAGAAAATGTAACCACATTTGTCATATTTTTTAATTCCACCTTTCGTTGTCCACATCAAACTAGAAAGGGTTAAAAGACAGTTTCTGAAGAACTGCTGGAGATGTTGTGTTTAAGGGCAGTCTGACATTCCCCTCACACAATTCCCCAAGCTACCACTTAAACTGAAGCACAGTCAAATAAAAAACACACTTTACAGACACTGGAAAGTGACAGAAAAAGAGAGATGTGAGAAATAACAGCAATCCAATTAAGAAGCATCACCCCAGGACTCTGTCCAATGGCAGATAGAAGTGTGAGTAAAGCACTTCAGCACAAGGGGGAAGCACAAAGTTTGAATTCAGATTTAAAACCCTCCCCCTCCATCTTTTCCTTGGAGCCAACAAACAGCGGAGAAGCAAATTTAAAAGCAACATTTTTTTTGCTCTGATGCAACACGGGGTGATGAGTCCCGCCAGAGAAAATAGAGAGGAGGGGTCAGAGCTGAAGAAAACTGCAAAGCTGAGAGGGGTTGAGGCGAGGCGAGGCATCCATCATGCAGAAGACAAGGTTTTAGAACCATTAGAAGGCATCTGGAGTTATGCCTGAGAGTCGGATGGAGCAGGGAGAGAAAAAAGAAGAGAACAGAAATGGTGAAAGACAGAAAAAAGTCAGTGAGATGAGGCTTGAATGGATACAGTTTGAGAGGAGCAATTAAACAGGATTGGAGGAGAGGAATAATAAGTGAAGAGATGGGAGAAGGAGAGGATGAACAAAGGGCTACAAGACTACAATTATAACAAATCAGATACAGTGTCTCTTCATTAGTTGTGAGTCTACAATATACTTTACATTATATTTCACATTGCTTCTAGATGAAGAAATGCAAACATAGAAGGAAAGGAAACTGACTACGTTCCTGTGTCAAACATTTAATTAAAAATGTATGTTTAATTTAATCCTTCAAAGGAGTGTGATGAAGATACTAAAGCTCAAACTGCGCACACAGCTGTATGACTGAGTGACGCTGCCCTTACACAACTGACACGGTTCCACCAGACGGAGCCTTTCCACAGTTTAATGTGATGAAGAGATACTGTGTCTGACTCTGGAACACTGTTCTCAAACCTACCAAAAAGGTTAATTAGACATCGTCAAAGAAGTGCAAAGTAAACACGAGAAGATGCAGAGAGGAGATGGATGATAGCAGTCAGACAACTACAATCTGTTACTGATTGGATGAATGCAAAGTACTGTCAAACCCCAGTCTTTAAAGATAAAATTTATTCAAATTGTGCATTTACTTGTTGACAAATAAGGTGGAACCAGTTTTTAACATTCCTTTTAAACCTCAAAATAAGGTTAAATTATTTTGCATTTGTCTGCAAATAATCTGCTAAATTCTTAAAATGCTAAAGAAAATTAGTTTGATTATCTAGTACTCCATCCATCCATCTACTGCTTATCTGTAGGTCCAGCTCACGGGGACATTAGTCTAACCTAATAACCTAAAAAGCCCAGACTGCTGTCCAGTTCACATAGCATCATGATCCCTCCTGCAGGTGGTGACCCCACTGCAGGGTGGACCCACATGGCTCATTCAGGCTGAGTCCTGTGAGGTCCTATAGGTAGGAACTTGGTCACCAGGTGCTTGCAGTCGAACACCTCCTCCCAGCCAGGCTCCGGGGCAGGACCCCAGTAACCCCATACCAGGCGGGGTATACTTGTAACTTTTATAATGGAAATTCACTGGACCACTCTTAGTCTGGCCCTTCATCCAGGACCAGTTTGCCTTGGGAGACCCTACCAGCCTCTGACAACATAGTTCCTGGGATCATCAGGACACACAGACCCCTCCACCACAATAAAGTGGTGATCCACGGAGAGATTATCTAGTACTTTTAATAACAAAATGCAAAATAATAGTTCATATCTAGAGATTTAGATCAATTCCTCAATTTGTTGCACTTATTTCTATGCTGCATCACATCTCCTTTCCTTCCTCTCTAGTTGGCGACATGCAGACAAAGAACCAACCAAGGGAAAGAGCTGATGGCCACAACACTTGACACTCACATGCAGCAGCTCGAACCCAGATAATTAAATACATGCAGCACAATGGACACAGATCACCAACATCAAGTCAAAAAAAAGTACAGTACAGAGCCCATGTCATCAGATGAACACACTGGTGAGTCACAGACTTCTTTTAAAAGTAGTGAGACAAGAACAGTTTTCACAGCTGCCTGTGGAGAGAGCTGGAGTGGAAGATTTGTTTAACAGGATGAAAACAAAAGTTTGACAACTACAGTGAAGCAGTGGAGGGGAAGCAATTGTTATTATGCATCTAAAACTAAAACTGAAAGTATAAAGTAATAACAGCCTCTATCAAGCCTTGTCTGAACATTCCGGTGTTCTGCCCATGGGACGTTTTACATTGGGTGGACATTGGCTGGAATGGTAAGGGGTTTTAAATAGAAATTTCACTGCTGAGAAAAATTCAAAAGTCTTAATAATGTGCGCATAATCAAACATTATTTTAAGAACAAATATTCCCTATTGCTATCCAACTTCTATTTTATCCATATTTCTAATGTCCTCATCCCAGCTACCATTCTGGCTATCTTTTTGTGTTTATTTACAGTAAAATGCTCTTCTGGGATCAAATAAAATATATTTAAAATCAAAGAAAACAATTTTTTTCTGTTTTTGTGTGAACTTTATTGATTGTAATATCAAAGAAGATTTAGGGGCCAAGTAAAAACTCTGCATCGACTTCCAGCTAAAGATCTTCACATATGGTACAGGCCTCTTTATCATTATTAAGGGGTCTACACATCAACTGTTGACTGTAAGAGATAGTTATAGATATTGATGCATCTCACAACAAGGCTCCCTGAGCAACTACCAAAGGTTCAGGACAAGCTGATTGGTTGTCGGGGGTACTATGACTACTGTTGCTATGTGAGCAGGCAGCTCCGAGCCTCTTAGAAATAGGAGACACTGGAGGCTGAGAAAATACAGCAAAGTCTCTGAAATGAATGAGCTCAGTGAGAAATGTGGCACTACAGGACAGGGGAGCTGGGTGGATTTGAAATGTGTTAACAGGAGGGTTTTACTGCAGTAAAAGCCTGTTTTAAGACTTAGTTGGAAAAGCTCCAAGGGTAAGAGAGTTCAGTGGAAAATGTGTAAAACACTATGAACCACCTACTGTCACAAGTGAAGCAAAACATCTTTTCACTTGATTGTATTATTAGCCAGGGGAATGTTCTAGTATAAGCTGCAACTACTGCAGAAAAACTGTGAAACTGTGGGTATCAGTGAGAACAGCACAATTTGATCTTTAGGAGCCTTTTGTAGTTTTCATACTTTAAAATATTCCAAATATACCCTTTATTTATAGCTAGAGTGTTTAGCAACAACAATTATAATATCATAGATGCCATTACAGACATCTGCACTGAATCTACAGTGCATCTGGAAAGTATTCACAGCACTTCACTTCTTCTACATTTTATGTTACAGCCTTATTCCAAAATAGATTAAATTCATTTTTTTAGCTCAAAATTCTACACACAATACCCCATAATGACAATGTGAAAAAGTTTTTTTGAGATTAAAAGTAAAAAACTAAGAAATCATATGTACATAAGTATTTACAGCCTTTGCCATGAAGCTCAAAATTGAGCTAAGGTTCATCCTGTTTCCACTGATCATCCTTGAGATGTTTCTACAGCTTAATTGGAGTCCACCTGTGGTAAATTCAGCTGACTGGACATGATTTGGAAAGGCACACACCTGTCTGTATAAGGTCCCACAGTTAACCGTGCATGTCAGAGCACAAACCAAGCATGAAGTCAAAGGAATTTTCTGTAGACCTCCAAGACAGGATTGTCTCAAGGCACAAATCTGGGGAAGGGTACAGAAAAATTTCTGCTTCTTTGAAGATCTCAATGAGTACAGTGGCCTCCATCATCTGTAAATGGAAGACGTTCGGAACCACCAGGACTCTTCCTAGAGCTGGTTGGACGTCTAAACTGAGCAACTGGGGGAGAATGGCCTTAGCCAGGGAGGTGACCAAGAACCCGATGGTCACTCTGTCAGAGCTCCAGTGTTCCTCTGTGGAGAGAGGAGAACATCCCAGAAGGACAACCATCTCTGCAGTAATCCACCAATCAGGCCTGTATGGTAGAGTGGCCAGACGTAAGCCACTCCATAGTAAAAGGCACATGGCAGCCTGCCTGGAGTTTGCCAAAAGGTACCTGAAGGACTCTCAGAGCATGAGAGATAATTCTCTGGTCTGATGAGACAAAGACTGAACTCTTTGGCATGGTTGGGAAACGGATCTGTGCCTGCTGTGGTAACGTATCATCACTTCCCATGTTGCTGGCTGTCCGTGTGGTTTGCTCTGTGGTTAGCTCTTCTCAATCTCCTGAGGATTTTTGTCTTCAATTGTATTTTAATCACTTTTTCCCATCTACCGTCAGCTCTCACTTCTGTTTAACAAGTCTCTTGCACCTGTGTGCGCACTCAGTGTCACCTAATCACCCTCTTTAGCCTTCTGTTCACCTTTCATAGGTGTTTTTGTTAGCTTCGGGTTAGCCACTAGCTATGGCTACTAGCTCTCCTTCCCATTCTCCTCTGGTGTGCTCTCTCTGTCAGATGCTCAGCTACACCTCTGCCTCTTTTAGTGATAATGGTAAATGTAATAAATGTTGTCTTTCTGAGGCGCTCGAAACGAGGTTGTCTGATTTGGAATCCTGGCTCCGCTGCATTGAAACACTGTCTGCGCCAGTTAATAATGACGGACGCCCCTTAGCTGCAGCGGAGCTCTCGAGCATAGGGCGGCCTGCTAGCGGTCCTCCGGTCCTCCTTAGCAGCGAGGAGACTGGGTGGGTGACGGTGAGAAGGAAGCCTAGCCGCAAGGCCCCGGTTCACCACCAACCTATTCACGTTTCTAATCGCTTTTCCCCGCTCAGCGACACACCCACTGAGGAAAAAACTCTGACCATTGGCGACTCTGTAGCCAGAAACGTGAACCTAGAGACTCCAGCGACCGTAGTCAAATGCATTCCTGGGGCCAGAGCAGGCGACATCGAGTCAAATTTGAAAATGCTGGCTAAAAGTAACTGTAAATACTCCACAACTGTTATCCACGCCAGCATTAATGGCATTCGACTCCGGCAGTCGGAAGTCACAAAACTTAATGTGGAATCGGTGTGTGACTTTGCCAAAACAATGTCTGCCTCTGTAGTATTCTCTGGGCCCCTCCCCAATCTGACCAGTGATGACATATTTAGCCACTTGTCATCCTTCAACCGCTGGTTGTCTTTGTGGTGTCCTGCAAACAACGTGGGCTACATAGACAACTGGAGCTCATTTTGGGGAAAACCTGGTCTTATTAGATGAGACGGCGTCCATCCCACTTTGGATGGTGCGTCTCATTTATCTAACAATCTGGCATCATTTTTATCCAAATTTCCAAAACCTTGACAACTCAGAGTTGTGACCAGGAAGCAGAGTCGCAGTCTTACACGCCTCTCTGCAGCTCCTCTTCATCCGCCACCCCTCAACTTAGCCCTGAGAATCACTGTCTGCTCCCTCCAAAGTTAATAAAAATATTATGTATAAGCATCCCAAAGTAATTAAATAAAAAGTTGGTAAAACTCAAATTAAACATGAAGTCTCTAAATTTAATGATTTGGCCTCTTTTACTCCTCATAATTTAAAAATTAAATGTGGTTTGTTAAATATTAGGTCTCTAACTCCCAAGTCTCTGCTTGTCCATGATCTGTTAATTGATCATCAGATTGATTTAATATCCCTTACAGAGACTTGGTTAGGGCAAAAGGATTATGTTGGTTTGAATGAATCAACTCCCTCTGGTTATTTAAACTGTCAAAATCCCAGAAGTTCTGGTCGTGGAAGAGGAGTAGCAACAATTTACCATTCCAAATTACTCGTTAGGGCAGCGCGGTGGTGGAGTGGCTAGCACTGTGGCTGCACAGCAACTCACCCTTGGCCGGGGGATCCTGGGTTCAATCCCAGCCCCTGACCAACAGTGATCTGTGTGGAGTTTACATGTTCTCCCCGTGTCTGCGTGGGTTAACTCCGGGATTTCTCTGGTTTCCTCCCACAAGCCAAATACATGCAAGTTAGGTTAATTGGTATCAAACTGGGGATTCTAAATTGTCCTTAGGTATGACTGTGAGAGTGAGTGGTTGTCTGTCTCTCTGTGTTGGCCCTGCGATGGACTGGCGATCTGTCCAGGGTGTACCCTGCCTCTCGCCCAAAGATGCTGGGATAGGCTCCAGCCACCCCGCGACCCGAAAAGGATTAAGCGGGGGAAGATGGATGGAAATTACTAGTTAATGTAAAACAAAAAACACATTTTAATTCCTTTGAGGGCTGGTCCTCAGTATTGGGCATGTTAGCAATTTTAGATTAAACCCAATTTTATTTGCCATAGTTTATCGTCCTCCCTCAGCCTACTCAGAGTTTTTATCCGAATTTGCCGAATTCTTAACTGATTTAGTGCTGAAATCAGAATAATTATAGTATACGACTTTAATATACATGTACTGTAGATGTAGATAGTGATTGTCTTAATATGGCATTTAATTCAATATTAGACTCGATAGGGTTTTCTCAGAAAGTAGGAAATTCTACCCATTATTTCCACCACACCTTGGACCTTGTTCTGACATATGGCATAGAAATAGAAAATCTGGTAGTGTCGCCTCATAACCCTGTACTGTCAGACCATTGTCTGTTAACCTTTGATTTTACTATTTCTGACTATTTGGCTCCTAAAGAAAAATATTACTACAGTAGATGCCTCTCAGATGATGTAACCAAATTTATGCAGATTGTTTCCTCTATGCCATGTGTCAACACAACGGAAATAAGCTATAGACAGCTTGCTCCTTCTGTAATTGAGAGCGTGGTAGATAGTGTTAAAGCTTCTCTGCATCAGACTCTAGACATGGTGGCCCCTTTAAAAAAGAAAAAGTCTAATCAGAGATTTCTAACTCCTTGGTTCAACACAGAAACTCGTAGCTTAAAACAGAAGGCTCGTCAATTAGAAAGAAAATGGTGCTCCACTAATTTAGATGAAATCTATTTAGCTTGGAGAAATCATCTTTTAATTTATAAAAAATCTCTTAGAAAAGCTAGAACGAGTTATTATTCTGCATTAATAGAAGAGAACAAGAATAATCCCAGGTTTCTTTTCAGCACTGTAGCCAGGCTGACAAAGAGTCAGGACTCTGTCAATCCTAGCATTCCCTTGGTGCTTACTAGTCAGGACTTTATGAACGTTTTCAATAATAAAATTTCATCTATCAGAGATAAAATCAGTCAGATTCTTCCCACCGTTAACGTAAATACAGTAACTACTACCACTCCTTCAATTGATATCTGTTTGGATGAGTTTACTCCAATTGACCTTTTAGAGTTAGATAAAATAATTTCCTTATCCAAGCCTTCAACTTGTCTTTTAGACCCTATTCCTACCAGATTATTTAAAGAAGTCTTCCCATTTATTGGTAGCTCTATTCTTCAAATAATCAATTCTTCATTAACATTAGGCCATGTACCGCAGGCTTTTAAAACTGCTGTAATTAAACCCTTACTCAAAAAGCCAACGCTGGATCCAGGAGTTTTAGCTAACTACAGACCAATCTCTAATCTGCCTTTCATTTCAAAAATCTTAGAAAGAGTTGTTGCTACGCAATTATTTGACCACTTGCAGGGAAATGGTTTATTTGAAGAGTTTCAATCTGGGTTCAGAATCCATCATAGTACTGAAACAGCCTTAGTGAAGGTCACTAATGACCTCCTTATCACATCTGATAATGGACTTGTATCTGTACTTGTCCTTTTAGACCTTAGTGCAGCTTTTGATACTATCGATCATAATATTCTACTTGATAGATTAGAACACTATGTTGTACTTAATGGAACTTCGTTGCAGTGGTTTAGCTCTTATTTATCTGATAGGTTCCAGTTTGTTCATGTCAATAATGAGTTTTCTTTCAACTCAAAGCTCAGTCATGGAGTTCCACAGGGATCTGTGCTGGGCCCTACTCTTTTTAGTTTATATATGCTTCCATTAGGTAACATTATTAGAAAGCACTGTATACATTTTCATTGTCATGCAGATGACACACAATTATACCCGTCAATGAAGCCAGATGATAGTAATCAATTAGCTCAGTTAGAAGCCTGTCTTAAGGAAATCAAAGCTTGGATGACTTGTAATTTCCTGCTATTAAATTCAGATAAGACTGAAGCCATTCTTGTTGGTCCAAAAAACCTTAGAAATACCTTTCCAAATCAAACTCTTAATTTGGATGCGGTTACTCTTTCTCTTAATAGTTTTGTGAGGAACCTTGGAGTTATTTTTGATCAAGATCTGTTTTTCAATTCACATATTAAATTTGTTTCTAAGACTGCCTTCTATCATTTGCGTAATATTGCCAAGATTAGGAGCATCTTGTCTCAGAGTGATGCTGAGAAACTGATCCACACTTTTGTTAGCTCTAGATTAGATTATTGTAACTCTTTATTATCAGTTTGCCCTAAAACATCTTTAAAAAGTCTTCAGTTGATTCAAAATGCTACAGCAAGAGTTTTAACAGGTACTAGAAAGAGAGATCATATCTCTCCGGTTTTGGCCTCCCCTCATTGGCTCCCTTCATTGGCTCAATGAAATATTTTTTTTAATTTTTTTTTTATGGTCATTAACATCTGTTTGTTCTCTCCCATAGATTGAGTCCCCATCGTGCTGTTTGCTCTCTACATGTCTGTCCTTTTCATCTTCTCTATCCCCTCACCCCCCAGCCAGTCACAGCAGATGACTGCCCCTCCCTGAGCCTGGTTCTGCTGGAGGTTTCATCCTGTTAAAAGGGAGTTTTTCCTCTCCACCGTCACCAAGCGCTTGCTCACAGGGGATCGCCCGATTGCTGGGGTCTTTCTGCAATTGTGGGGGTTTCCCCTACAGCTGAAAGTGCTATGAGATGACTGTTGTTGTGAAATGGCGCTATATAAATAAAGTTGAATTGAATGAATGCCAGGTGTCATGTTTGGAGGAAACCAGGCACCGCCCATCACTGGGCCAACACCATTCCTACAGTGAAGCATGGTGGTGGCAGCATCATACTGTGGGGATGTTTTTCAGTGGCAGGGACTGGGAGACTAGTCAGGATAGAGGGAAAGATGAATGGAGCGATGTACAGAGACATCCTGAATGAAAACCTGCTCCAGAGCACTCTTGAACTCAGACTGGGGCGACGGTTCATCTTTCAGCAGGACAACGACCCTAAGCACACAGCCAAAATGTCAAAGGAGTGGCTTCAGGACAACTCTGAATGTCCTTCAGTGGCCCAGCCAGAGCCCAGACTTGAATCCAATTGAACATCTCTGGAGAGATCTGAAAATGGCTGTGCATCAACACTTCCCATCCAACCTGATGGAGCTTGAGGTGCTGCAAAGAGGAATGGGCAAAACTGCCCAAAGATAGGTGTTTCAAGCTTGTGGCATCAAATTCAAAAAGACTTGAGGCTGTAATTGCTGCCAAAGGTGCATCAACAAAGTATTGAGCAAAGACTGTGAACACTTATGCACATGTGATTTCTTAGTTTTTTTCATTTTTAATAAATTTGCAAAAATCTCAAACTTTTTTCATGTTGTCATTATGGGGTATTGTGTGGAGAATTTTGAGGGAAAAATGGATTTAATCCATTTTGGAATAAGGCTGTAACATAACAAGATGTGGAAAAAGTGAAGCGATGTGAATACTTTCCAGATGCACTGTACACTTCAGCCCGATCAGATGTCCTGTAACCGCACCGTTTCGCCTGCAGGGAGAGTTATGATTGTCACAGGCCTCAGCAGCAGCAGTGTTTCGTGATCTGCCCAGGTCTACTTCTGGCACAATGCTGCCACCTAGTGTTATTAGCTAAATTTAATTAACCAGACCGTCAATGGCGGTTGTGACATTTTTTTAATCTGTCATTTTTGACAGAGCTAAAAGGTCGAAATTCATTATTACCCGTCATTTTAATTTATTTTAATTAGATCACTCTCAATGTAATCTGTCACAATGAGAGGCAGCTTTCATATTGAATGAATGAATGAATGAATTTGTTTATTTCGGATAGTACATTACAGGTTAAAAGAAACTGTATAATATAACAACAAGGTCAAATTAGACAAAGACTCCTTCTACTATACAATTCCACGTGAGTTATCCGAAATGGGTGATGGCTGAAGCCGCAGCTTATATTGCCCACCCATATTCCATCCAAGAATTCAAAGGAGAAAAAAGAGAAAACAAGACAAGAGCGATTACAATTTAAAACAAGGCTAAGACAAAATATGACTGAGAGAAAAAGAAAACTGAGCTAGTCTAAGTTAAGCGGTTACTATTCAAAAACAAATCTAAGACATAGTGTCACAGAGAAGAAAGAAAAACTAAGCTATAACACAACACAGGCTGGAAATGTCAATCCTTATGTGAGTTTACATGTCGTTTTGTAAATATGTTTGGAGTATTTCTTCCTTTAGTTTTTGTTTAAATTGTCCAAGCTTTGTACATGATTTTAATTCAGGTCCAAAACCGTTCCATAATCTGACACCTTGCACTGAAATACAGTGTTGCTTGGTGGTTGTTCTCACTGTAGGCTTTTGAAATATACATGTTCCTCTGAAGTGATATCGTTTCTCCCTTGTTTGGAACAACTTTTGGATATTTGCGGGCAGTGATAGATTCTTCACTTTGAACATTATTATTGCGGTTTTAAAGTCGATCAGATCTTTCAACTTGAGAGTTTTTTGTTTAAGAAAAAGTGGGTTTGTTGGTTCCCTGTAAGCTGCTTTGTTGATTATTCTAATAGCTCTCTTTTGAAGCATAAAGAGTGGATATATGTTTGTTTTATATGTATTTCCCCATACTTCATTACAATATGTCATGTATGGGAGTATTAATGAATGATACAAGGTGTATAGTGTGGGTTGATTCAGCAAATTTTTCACTCTGTGCAATATTGCAATTGATTTGGATACTTTACCTTTTATATAATTAATATGTGGCTTCCAACACAGTTTGTTATCAATTATTACTCCAAGGAATTTAGTTTCGGATACCCTTTCAATCTCTACACCATTTACACTGAGTTTAGGTACTGGGTAGTTGTGATGGTTGTTAAAGACTATAAATTTTGTCTTGCTTAAATTGAGCGTTAATTTGTTTGAATCAAACCACAGTTTCAGCTTTCCTAATTCCTTTCCGAGTGTATCCAGAAGTTGTTCCAAATTGTTTCCACTGCATAGCAGGTTAGTGTCGTCAGCAAACAATATTAAGTCCATTTTTTCTGAAACTTTACATATATCTTATATATTTGTGACCAGCCATGGAAAAACCAAAACAAGTCTCCCGAAGGGTATTTTGACTTATTTACAGATTCTAAAAGTGTGGAATCTAAGCTTTCCAATGATGTCTAACACATAGAAATCCAAAGAGATTTGAAGAAGATGTGGCCATTTGAATGTTAACACCTCTCAAACTACTTCTGAGAAAATCAGGTTCAACGTTTCCAAGGATTGTCACCTTCCAGGGGAGCCAAATGGGGGTGGGGGGAAGGGCGATAACAAAAGCTGGTCATTTGCATGACTTGGCATGAACCCAACCCCCTTACAGTGCTTATCAAAAGCAGCTCTGGAAACCCTCCTTAAGCTGCTTAAGTAGCCATGTGCTTCTACCTGAACATGGTACTGATTGGTCAAAATGAATAACAAAGATGTGTGGATAGCCAAACAAACCAGATATGTAAATAAGCTGTGGTATACATGCCCCTGAAACAAGGAAGTGGTCTCGCTGATATTTCCCTCTGAAACTACTCTATTTCAAATACAAAGTTTACAGTTTTAACCCTCAAGTGACCAAGCTATTTTACGGTCTGAAATGACCAAGTGGGGTCATTTATGACCCCATTGTGCTCTGTACAGGGATCCTTATTATAAATGGCTGGTTGGAGGTTGGGAGGAGACCCCGGGGCAGACCCAGGACTCGGTGGAGAGACTATGTCTCCCAGCTAGTCTGGGAACGCCTTGGTATCCCCTCTGAAGAGCTGGAGCAGGTGGCTGGGGAGAGGGAAGTCTGGGCTTCTCTGCTTGAACTGCTGCCTCCGCGACCCGGACCTCCGGAAAAGCGGTAGAAGATGGATGGATGGATGGATGGTTGGAGGTTTATCATACCAAAACTACTCCCTGTATTTATAATGATCTAATGTAAAATGTGTTTGCTAATAATACTTTTATTGCAAGAAATAACCAAAACGCAGACCGTAAGAACAACATTACATTTATTTAGACAGTCCTTGTCAGTTCACTCTTGGAACATCATCATCATCATAGTCATCATATCATCATCACGATTATGATGATACCTATTATTGTAGTTACGATGATGATCATGATACCTATTATGGCATTTTGCATAATGGCGGTTTTCTTGTGGACGGTGATCCGGATCACCACCAAAATCTAATCATCTGTAGGATACCCCATTTCTGACAATCTGTGAAAATTTCATGAAAATCCGTCCATAACTTTTTGAGTTATCTTGCTAACAAACAGACAAACAAACAGACAAACAGACAAATCCAGACAAACAGACAAATGTAAATCTTGCTATCCTAGGTCTGTTAGCCATGGTTCACTGCAATACAATATAAAGTACTGATTAGAAGTGGAAACCGGAGTGGTGGCTCAGTTGGTAGAGCATCTGCCCCACACCCGGGAGGCAGGGGTTCAAATCCCGGCCGGGTCATACCAAAGACCATATAAAAATGGTGCTTTCTGCCTTCTAGCGTGGTGCTCCGCATAATGGAATGGGGAAAGTAAAGTTACACACAGAGCTACCAGAGGACTGATCCCCCGCTGTAGCTTTCACTACTTACAGTAGCTGTGTGGCCTAGGGTCAGAGAAATGGAGATAGGCGCCGCCCATATACACCTTCAGGTGTGAAGGGATTAACTAACTAACTATTGGAAGTGGAACATTTGAATAAAATTTATAAAACCAATGTTTAAAAACCAGTGCTTCTCTTCGGGGTCATAAATGACCCCACAAGAGTTTGCGATGTCTACGCCACACCAATTGGTTGATCCCTGCAAAAAACTATGAAAGTGTGTAGGATTAGTAGACTGACAAATTCATGCTAGGAAAGAAAATTTGGATAAAAAATAAAGAGACGGCACATTAAATTATATGGCTGGGGTCGTAAATGACCCCACTCGGTCGCTTGAGGGTTTAACACTGTTATTTGAAACATGGAGTAGCTTCTTCATGATTTCAACTAGCATATTGAAAAAAAAAAAAAAAGAAAATCACAAATTTTAAAAAAAAGTACTTCTGATTTTTTTTAGGAATCACGTCAGGCTGACTTGTTGCTGGTTTACTTGTGGCGGGTCACACTTTTCTGTCACTGCTGAAAAACATCTGTCAGTGAAGGACAATTTTCAGTTAACAACCTCAGCTCATTCTGGCCTGACAAAATCACCCTGACAGTGCTCAGATCTCCTGACCGCTGACCTTTACCCTAAACACGGCCTGGATGCAGACCCTTCTAGGATGTGCCTAAGGTCCAGGTCAGTGAGCTAAACGGAGTAATGATTTTTGTGAAATCATAAATGACCTGATCTCCTGACCTTGACGTTGAGCTCAACCTGGATGCAGACCTACCTGATGATCTTTGTGAGTTTGGTGAGCATCAGAGCAAATGCCTAGCAGGAGTAGCGATTCCTGTGAAACGTGGACGGACAGAGCCATCTCTCAAGACTAACCCAGGATTTACACTGACTCCGGATGCAGTACGTTGCAGATGCAGTGCGAATGGAGCCTTGCATTTGTCCTGACCAAATTCGTTTGTGTTTTGCAGCGGCATGGATGCGAACAGAATTTGAAATACAAGATCATGCGAGAATTATACAAAATAATGTGAGATCTCGAGAAAGACCTGAGAGTGACCGAGATGAACTGATCGCGATCAGGTGATAACAACAAGATTTTTGGGCTCTAAATAAAACGTAAGTAGCCCATTAATTTTAATTCTATGAAGCGTTTGTATGTTATGTTAACTTTTTACCTTCTTTGACAGTGGTGGAGGAGTAGATCTCAGAAAATAACAGACGATCCTTAAATCGTTTTTAATGCTCAAATGGCTATTAAATACCACAAGATACCACGGGATTTCCTTGTGGATTGTATCCAGCATCTGTCAAAAACAGACTTGTTACGTTTCATTAGCAAACCTAATCTGATGAGCCAGATTCATTCCGCAGTGGTCCGGACCAGATGGGGATTAGAAAACTGACAAGAATGGGAACTATTTGCTGCGGAGGCCGGATCGCAGCTGTAACGTACTGCATCCAGAGTCAGTGTAAATCCTGGGTAAGTAGTAGCACAGCACCAACAAGAGCCTGGATGGATCACGCTAAACCAGGGGTGCTACACTCATTCCATTCCGGGCCAAGACCCTGCAGGTTTTACCTCCACCCAGTGTCTTCCACAGGTGATTTAACTGAATTTCTTCCCTCTGATTGCTGATTAGCAAAAGCAGCTGCTAAAGAGACTGGTTGGAAGTAAAATGTGCAGGGTCTTGACCCAGAATAGATCAAGTTTGACATCCCTGCTCTAAACCAAGGGTGGGCAATCATGTGCCATGGAGGGCAGAGACCCTGTGGGTTTTACCTCCAACTAGTGTCTTCAACAGGTAATTTCACTGAATTTCTTCCCACTGACTACTGAGCAGTGAAAACACCTGTCGAAGAAGCTATGTTTAAGAGAAAACCTACAGGGTCTTGGTCCTTCATGGAAATGACTGCCCACCCATGTCCTAAATGCCTCTGAGGCCTGTGATAGTTATGACTCATCCTGCAGGTAAAACGCGGTATTACAGGACATCTGGATGCTCCGGCACACATCTCTGTAATGCAATAGTTTGGCCTCTTTGGTACAAGGTGTTTCTAAACCCTCCAGTTATCTTTATAGGCAAATTTTAAATAGTTTATAGTAAAAAAACAAAACAAAAAAACAAGCAGCTCCTATAAATAATTTTAGATATTTTGAGAGGATTTACACCAATACAAATCTGACTGAAATATTTATTTAAGTCACAGATGAAGAAGGTTGATAATAAATTTCCAATAAAGTTACAGCGTTCAACATTTTTGTTTAGAAAGTGGCTTCAGACCAGAAAGAAACAAGATCTTTGCCCTGTAAACATATTTTGTCCTTGCATTTTAGACTCAGTAACATGTTGAGGGCTGTGTACTGTACTTACCCCATTCCATTCCACGCTCATACTCACTTCCTCGCCGCCATCAGGCCCGCTCTCGTACTTCACCGTATCAGAGGTCAAACTCTCTCGGCTTCGCTGCTTCTCACGGGCTTCAGGCTCACTGAGCACCTCTGCCACACGCTGCTTGTGCACATTATCCAGACCCTGATAGACAGAAAGCAATAAATGCCAGTTCAAATAATTTAAACTTAAAGGAGACTCAAACACCTGCAGTAGTGACAGCATGAACACAGTGACACACACAGACCCTGTACAGCTGACTACAAGTACCAATTAAACAAATCCAGTTAATTCTGAAGCTTATCAACTTCTACAACTTGTTGCTCTGAAACCAGGGAGCAGCAGTCAGTCGTGTTTGCCATTAGACAGCAGCATTTAGAACCCATAAACCTTGATGTGTGTTTGAATCAAATACATTTGTGCTGCATGACTGCACTGCAAATAATCACAAATAGGCAGAAAGACGGCAATTTGCCCTGGGCAAGCTGAACATAGTTATTATGTTTAGCCTTTGTTGCAAAGGCTTATGAGATTAATTTCTCCCATCAAGAGTGACTTCTTGCACTGTCACAGTCAATTATAAAGGAGGCCAAACAATGTTAGTGTACTGAGGAGCAGCTTAAAATCAACATAACATTTCCTTTTTAGGAACCAAACACAATAAGTAAAGCTGATATTGTTACATAAATTATTCAGGAGGAAAGATTCCATCTGACAAACTGCAGAATGGTCACATTACCAGGGACTACGTCATTAACACCTCGTCCTGGTTACATCTTTTAAAGTTCAACATAAATTACTTCAAACTGCAGACTAGTGATGTGCAATAAATCAATTTCTGAATGAAATTGGAGTTAATGTTTTGGGGCAATGACAAAAAATGAAAATCTTAATGCAGTAGCCTCCAGCTATAATTCACATCAGTGATCATATCCCAATTCATTATAATAATAAAGATGCAACGAAAACTTGCACGACAGATGTGAATTTTAACAGCTCCTCATCCACCACCAGAACTATTCTACCACCAACTTGGCCCAGATTTGACATAATGAATACACTACACACCAACTGTTTATTATCTGGGTTTAAGTCCTGGTGAAAACCTCTTTAAAGTGAGACACTGTCAAAAATCAATTTTTTTTTCTTGATAACATGTCTGTAACATGTTTTTTATGACTTACAAGACATATCAAGAACAAAATCGCTCAAATGTCTCATATCTCTGTTTTTTTGCTGTAAAGTTTCACTTAAGCCCCACCCCCTGCAAAAACGCAAGTTGAGACAGAGTGTTTTTGGTGATGTAACTGTTCGTGGTGCTGGCACATGGGTAGTACTGAGCCAATCAGGACTCTGGCCTAACGGACGTTATCCTCCAGGCTAGGGCTGCAACAATTACTCAAATAACTTGATTACAAAAATTTCTCGATTCAAAATTTATGTGTCAACATGTTGTTTAATGTAGCACTTCCGGTCTATATGACCTTCTTCTGGTGTGACCTTCTTCCGGTCACGCTACCTAAACAAAATGCAGATTTGTTTAACGGCGCCATGTCAGAGCGGCATAGTGATGGATGAAGAAAATTAAAAAATAACAAAAAACAACAACAACAGAAGTATCTCAAGTCTGGAATCATTTCAAGCTCAAACTGAAGGAAAACACTGTGCAGTATGCATATGTTAAAGCCGAGCGGTGAGCTAGCATGCTACAGCATTGGATGTTACAGTGTCTCGGCAGAAAGTATCCCACATCATGCACAGCCAGCGCACCCAAGACAAGGTACGTGATTGAGATTTTAAATTAAGATTAATAGAATGTAGTCAGCTATGCTAATTATGCTTATATGACCAAAAAACATATAACCACCACCATTAGCTTCCAGATGCTAACAGCATCCACTAGTGGATGCTAATGACTAGTGAACGGAACTTTATGGTGTAACGTGCCATAAAGTTACGTTTTATGCAATAAACACTGCAATAAGCATTGCAATAAATGTGTACCTGTGTTATTGAGTGTTTGGTACAATTACTACTGCTCTTTAGGAAAGAAAGTTATGCAAATGTTGGTCAAAGCAAGTTTCTTTTAAAAAAAAGGTATCAGTTACTCAAGTAATCTTCGATTAGAGTGGGCGATTAGCCGAGCCGTAAAACAGTCGTTAGCTGCAGCCCTACTCCAGGCTAGTTAGCATTTTTTAACAAACTGCTTTGAAAACTTGACCCAAATTAAGATGGGTTTTACTATTAAACTGTTTTTAAGGAACGATGCAGTTTCAGTCATTATTCTGGGCCACCGTGCATACAACTGGGCATGTCCTTCAACCGGTAAGTCTTTTAATCACAGGATTTATTCTGATGATGTAGTGCTACCCATTACTAGTTTTGTAGTAAGTGGTTGGGCCTAGTAATCACCGATCCTGGGATTTACGGGAGGGAGGAAGTGAAAAGATTTTGACATGAAACTGTAAGACAATAAAAGGTTTTGTTTGTAGAAAAAGGGCATGAGATACAATTTTAGACAATGCAGATTTGTTTTTATAGGGGATTTAAATCCACTGGAGTGCATCTTTAAGGATAAAACCTGAAAGAATTAACCAGTACATCCCATCACCTGTCTCTATACTCTGGAGCAGCCCGAGCACATACAAACGTAATCACGTTAACATTTTTTAACCGTCCTGCTTGTGATCTGTCTTTTAATTTGAGAAAAAACTTGTTTTACCCCAGTTTTAACCTCACAATTTCCGCTGCCACCTTTACACTACTGTGAATTCTTGTTTGAAGCCAAGATCCTGCAGTCAAGTTATTTAGAGTATGCCAGTACCTGCTTTCTGGAGCGCATCGCAGCTTCCTCCAGGGTCTCCGCTGCCTCAAACTTGCCCTGCCGCCTGTAGAGGGCGCCCAGGTTCTTTAGGGTGGTGGTAACTGTGGGACTGAAAGACAAGGACAAACATACAAATAGATATTTAATTCTTTTTAAAAAAGCAAAACTAAAATTGACAATACAGAACTTCCTAGGCTTAGATACAGGTGTTTATATAGCAGATCAGAACACTTTCTTCAACAGAAAAAGGAGAAAAGACAACACAATACACTATCATTATATCCAAAATGCTGTGCAGATGTTTGTGCTTGTACAATATGTGCAAATTATTGAATATTTTTTTGTTTACTAGAGTCAAAAGCCAAAACCTTTGGAAAGCAGAGCCGCTTCATAAAGACAGAATGAACAGTGCAGCATGAATGAGTCGAGTATTGGTGTTTTAATTAGTCAGGGACTTTTGTTAGCCTAAGTATTTCCGACAGATTCTGAGTCATTAGTTTCCAGCTGCTGAGAGCGTAGCCCGCATTTACTGCGAAGAACCAAACTCACCTGTCAACTTTACAGGCTTTGTACCAGCCTCCATACTCTCCAAATGGTGAACCGTCCTTCTGCTTCCCCTGTGAGACATGATATTTAAAGAATGTTTTACAGAACTCTGAATACAGACACAGTTCAGTTAAGTCTGGACATAAAATATGGACCGACAATGCTGCAAAAAAGTATTTGCCCCATTTCTGATTTCTTATATTTTTTTTGCAAATTTGTCACACTTAAAAGTTTCAGATCAAATGAATGTTAATATTAAACAAAGATAACACCAGTAAATACAAAATGCAGTTTTTTAAATGATGATTTCATTTATTAAGGGAAAAATGCTGTCCAACCCTACGTGGCCCTATGTGAAAAAGTAATTGCCCCCTAAACCTAATAACTGGTTGTGCCACCCTTGGTGGCAACAACTGCAATCAAGCATTTGCAAAAACTGGTGATGAGTCTTTTATGTTGCTGTTGAGGAATTTTGGCCCACTCTTTGCACAATTGTTTTAATTCAGCCACATTGGAGGGCTTGAGCTTGAGGTCAGTAGCTGATGGACGGACATTCTCCTATATGCTGCTTCAGGATCTCGACAATCTGCCGTAACTGATGGAACCATGAATTTTGCTCTCTATCAGAAAATCCCAAAGGAGAATGCCCGGCCATCAGTTCCTGACCTCAAGCTCAAGTCCTTCAATGTGGCTGAATTAAAACAGTTCTGCAAAGAAGAATGGGCCAAAATTCCTCAACAGTGATGTAAGACACTCACTGCCAGTTATTGCAAATGCTTGATTGCAGTTGTTGCCACCAGTTATTAGGTTAAGGGGGCAATTACTTTATCCACATAGGGCCATGTAGGTTTAGATAGCTTTCTTCCCTTAATAAATGAAATCATCATTTAAAAACAGCATTTTGTATTTACTTGGGTTATCTGTGCCTAATTTAAAAATTTGTTTGATGATCTGAAACGTTTAAGTGTGACAAATATAAGAAATCAGGAAGGGGGCAAATACTTTTTCACAGCACTGTATATCATTGTGAATCAGCCATCTGACGACAGAAACGACCCCCTTTTAAACCGAATTCTTTCTTAGTTGTGTCAGTGATTATGTTTTAAGCAGCAGAATTACAGTCAAGATTGGTGTTCCTTCCCCTGAACAACTAAACCGATTAAAGCCTGAATAAATGAGCTCCTAGTTGGAAAAGTAGGGTACTCACCATCAGGAGTTGGTAGTTATTACTCAACCTTAATCTGGTAATTCAACTCTTTGAAAAGTCAATCTTTCCTACTCCATGTTAAATAAGATTTTTTAAAACGCTGTCAGAGTAGTCTGAAGTTGGTATGACTCAAGGTTTAAAGAGGGGTATAATACGTGATTACATTTTTTTTCAAATTACTATAAAACCTCAAAGCGTCAAAATATAAAGAAGAGTGATTATCAGTTACATTTACCTTACTCTGTTCCTCTCTTTCTTCAGCGTGCATCCAGATTGGTTTGTTCTCATCTGCAAAGAAAAAAAACTTGGGATCAGTGATGACCACCCGACAGCAGGAGAGTTTTTAAAAGTTACACTGACTTCTTCTAAACACTCTGTACTATTCACAAATAATAACAGCAGCCTGAACATTTATAAAGAGAAGAGCAGTGATTATATTAAAATGTATGAGCTGCTTGGATGTGCAGGATTTAAAACAAGTCTGTCTGGATTCAAGCTACAGACTGAAATATTGTAAACTCGCAATTGTGTGTGCATGTTGTACCATCAACACAGCCAAATTCCCTCTCATGAGCACGGGTGAGGATTTCTTTATAGAGAGTCTCAGCCTGCTTGAACTTGCCCTGTTTCAGGTAACAGGATGCCTAAAAAAATCAAAAACAAACAGAATCAGCACAACACTGGATATGTTTAAAAAAACAGCAAAGTTGTAAAATACCCTCTAGTCAGCAATAAGGTTTAATTTTCCATGAGCAATGTTGGTTTCAACATGTCAGTTTTATTTGTTCCATTTTTTTAAAATCTTTTTTCCCCCATCACAAGGTACGCAAGCTAAATCAGAGCTGTAAAACGGCCAAAATCATCAATTACAAGAGCACTCTGAGGCGAGTGCAATATCCCCCGCCTCCGTTTTCTTTGAAGATCCCAATACTTACTGACGGAGAGCAGTTTTCAACTTTTCAATATAATTACTGTAACAGAGACAAATTATGATAAACCCATCATCCACGAATATACAACAAAGTATACAACCCATAGTTGTAGGGCAGAATCCCGAGGTGAACCTGTGTAACAAGTCTGGTGACTCTAGAGAGCTGTACACGTTCCATAGTAAGAGAGCACAGGGAGTGCCAACCTTGACCTTTGACCTTCTGACCCCAAACCTGTAGTCAGAGGTCATAGTCTCCGAGTGAACCTGTGTACCAGGTTTGGTGGCCCTAGCTTTACTCGTTGTACAGTAATAAAGTGTTACGCCCCTGTCTAGGGGAAAAGGAGCGCACCATAACAGAAATGGGAAAAGCCCCGTCCCAATCCCCCCAAAAAACAAAACCGGAGATTAATAAGTTCAGTGTGCTTTATTTATCTATCTTGGCATCCTTGTCTCGAAGAGGCGATGGTGAAGCACGTCTTGTCAAGGATTGGCGTAGTGCCTGTGTAGACCAATCCTTGAGTGGCAGTCTTTGTTGCAGTTGGCGCAGATGAAGGCTGATGGATGTTGTTCCGCCCCTGCATGCTCGTGCCTTGCAGTATGCCTCCTCTTCTGCTCTTCCCTCCGACTTGCTTCAGCCTTGCTCATTCCTTCTCTTACACAGTGGCACCAAATGTCACGTTCCTTGGACACCTCCTCCCAGTGGTTGGTGTTTATTTCTGCGTATCGGAGACTGTGTTTGCAGACATCTTTGTACCGCAACAGAGGTCGTCCTACCAGACAAATGCCTTCCCACAGTTCACCGTACATGATTTCTCTGGGCAGGCGGTTTGACTCCATGCAGTGCACATGGCCAAGCCATCAAAGACACCTTTGGCTGAGAAGTGTGGGCATACTGGGTAGGCCAGCGCACTCAAGTACATCCGTGTTGGTGACTCCATCTTCCCATTTGATGTGTAGGAGGCGTCAGAGGCAGCGCAGATGGAATCCATTGAGCCGTTTCTCCTGTCTGGCATAGGTTGTCCAGGACTCGCTGCTGTACAGGAAAGTTGACAGGACAGGCATGGTAGATGCAGAGCTTGATCCTCTTGCTCAATAGATCATTGTTCCACATTTGTTTGTTGAGCTTCGCCATCACAGCAACTGCTTTGGCTGTTCTGGAATTAATTTCAGCGTCTAGGGAGAGGGGGTTGGTGACTGTGGACCCCAAGTAAGTGAAGCTGTTGACTACAGCAAGCTGAGTATTGTTGATGGTGATGACAGGGGGAGTATGAGCATCTTGTGCCATGATGTTGGTTTTCTTTATACGGATGGTGAGCCCAAACTCTTTGCATGCGTGGGATAGCCGGTCAATCATGCGCTGCAGGCTGTCTTCGCTATGTGATGTAAGGACTGCGTCGTCTGCAAAGAGTAGTTCTCTGATTAGGACCTCTGTCACTCTGGTGACAGGTGAGTGCATGCAGTTGCGCCATGTTGAAAAGTTTTCCATCGGATCTTGTGTGAATGTAGACACCTGCAGGGCAATCATCAAAAGCATAATGGAGGAGCATTGAGAAGAAGATTCCAAACAGGGTTGGTGCCAGGACACAGCCCTGTTTCCCTCCACTGCTGACTGGAAAGGCGTCTGAAGTTGCACCGTCGAAGAGGACAGTGCTATGCATGTCTTTGTGAAATGAGGTGATTATTCCCATAAGTTTTGGAGGACAGCATATTTTCCGCAGAAGCTAAAAGAGCCCGCTTCGACTAACAAAGTCAAAGGCTTTTGTCAGGTCTACAAATGCGATGAATAGTGGCTGCTGCTGTTCTCGACACTTTTCCTGCAGCTGATGGAGGGAGAAGATCATGTCCACTGTGGACCTTCCAGCTCTAAAGCCACATTGTGACTCAGGATAGACTCGCGAAGCAAGACTCTGCAGGCGGGACAGAGTGACATGGGCGAAGAATTTGCCAACAATGCTGAGTAAAGAGATTCCACAATAGTTGTTACAGTCACTATGATCCCCTTTGTTCTTGTACAATTTGACTATAAGATACACTACCGTTCAAAAGTTTGGGGTCACCCAGACAATTATTTTGTGTTTTCCATGAAAAGTCACACTTATTTACCACCATGAGTTGTAAAATGAATAGAAAATATAGTCAAGACATTGACAAGGTTAGAAATAATGATTTGTATTTGAAATAATAATTTTTTCCAGATACTCAACCTGCTCAAAGGAAGGTCAGTTTTATAGCTTCTCTAACCAGATAAACTGTTTTCAGCTGTGCTAACATGATTGCACAAGGGTTTTCTAATCATCCATTAGCCTTCTGACGCAATGAGCAAACACATTGTACCATTAGAACACTGGAGTGATAGTTGCTGGAAATGGGCTTCTATACACCTATGTAGATATTGCACCAAAAACCAGACATTTGCAGCTAGAATAGTCATTTACCACATTAGCAATGTATATTAGATATTAGAGTGTATTTCTGATTAGTTTAAAGTTATCTTCACTGAAAAAAACAGTGCTTTTCTATCAAAAATAAGGAAATTTCTAAGTGACCCCAAACTTTTGAACGGTAGTGTATGTCACACATATCTTGAGGCACGTGTCCTTGCTCCCAGCAGAGGCAGAGAAGTTTGTGTAGAGGCTGCAGGAGCGCTGCTTTACCACTTTTTAAGACTTCGGGGGGATGCCGTCTTTCCCCAGAGCTTTACCACTGCTAAGACAGTCAATGGCTTTGCTGAGCTCTTCTAGGCTGGGCATTTCGTCTAGCTCCTCCATGACTGGCAAGCTGGGTAAGGCTTCGAGGACAGCGTCTGTCACGATGTTCTGGGTCAAGTAAAGCTCCAGGTAGTGTTCAATCCAACGCTGAAGTTGTTTGCTCTGGTCCGTGATGACTTCGCCTGACTTGGATTTGACGGGGGCTATTTTAATGCTGGTGGGACCGGTTGCTGTTTTGATGCCCTCGTACATCCCTTTGGCGTGACCACAGTCAGCAGCTACCTGTATATCGGCACACAGGTTCAGCCAGTACTCATTGGCACAACGGCGGGCAATCTGCTGGGCCTTGCTCCTTGCTGCACTCAGGGTGTCGCATGTGCTAGGACGAAGGTTCTGCTTATAAACTAGCAGTGCTTTCCATTTGGCCACTGTGACTGGTTGCATTTCATTCCCATGTGCCTCGAACCAGTCTGTGTTTCTGCGTACTTTTTTCCCGTATGCGGTCACAGCAGAGTCGTATATGGTGTCGCAGAGATAGGACCATTTCGCATCTACATCTGCTTGGTTGTTGTTTGAATGATCTTCGCGTTTTTGTTGAAGGATGCCACCAAAAGTTTGGACCCTTTCAGTTTCAGAAGTGGTGCAGGTGTAGGTGCATGGTTGGCCCTTTGTTTTTGCATGGTAGATTTTCTTGGGAATCAGTCTGATTTTGCTGGCAACAAGTGAGTGGTCGGTATCACAGTCGGTGCTGGAGGTCGGCTCTTCTAGTGATGACGAGGTCTAGCTGGTGCTAGTGGTGGGATCAGGGGTGTCTCCAGGACACGTTCTGCAGATCTTTACACTTGAAGTAGGTGTTGGTAATGCACAGGTCATGATGACAACAGACTTCCAACAACCTCTGTCCGCTTTCGTTCATCCTGCCAATACCAAAATGGCCGAGACGGAGGCCAGGCCTGCCAGTCAGCTCCAACACGGGCGTTGAAGTCACCTAGCATGTATATGCCTTCTGAGCTGGGGATTTTAGATACTTCTTCCTCGAGAGCCTCATAAAACCGATCTTTGACCTCTGGAGCAGATGAAAGGGTTGAAGCATACACAGAAATAATGTTCACAAATCCTGCTGCTGTCTTCGTGCGGAGAGCGAGTATCCTCCGAGAACTTCCTGTGGGAGTTTCCGTGGAAGCGATCAGCGAGTTCCTCACAGCAAATTCTACACTGTGCTGCATGGGCTCGTCCTGAGACAGGCCTTGCCAATAGAAGGTGGAGTCGGTTTCTCCAAGTGAACCACTGTCGGCTAGGTGGGTTTCTTGAGACAAGCAACGTCGATGTTGTCGTGCAAGTTCCTTGTTGATGATGGCCGTCTTATGCGAGTCGTCCATCAGAGACATCAGAGAGTCCAGGACCCATTGTGCGTACGTTCCAGCTTGTGAATTGAAGAGCTGGAGTCTTCGTTGTTTTTTCTTTCGAACTGCCTGGCGCGGATTGACGCTTGCTTGTCAGGAGGGTTCCCTAAGCTCTACGCACCCAGTAGAGCAGGTAAGCCATGGCAGGGCAACACCTTACTGGCGGGCAGTAGCTGCCCAGTGAAGCTGTGATGACTTCTCCCACTGTCGAACAAGACCCCAGGTGCTCCTTCCTACGCCAATCGGTCGGCGCTTATAACCGGTAGGTTGCCTCGTCCCGTGTTGTGCCGGAATCTTGCAATGTCGCTGGAGTGGCCTCTCCAATTTGTGCTTCAGGCCTGGGCGAGTGAATATGGAGACATTGGGCTGCCCAGTGCTTTATTTACACGTGAATTATTTACAAACCAGTGAGCGCGTCTCTGGGGTGAACCAAGGCCAAAATAACAAACAAAACCCCACCTGCCAACCATCACCCGGTCTGGCCAGGGGTTTTTAACTGGCATTGGTGCCAGTTTCAGCCAATTCCCAGCGACTTTTGCCCAGCTGTGGCGCACTGCGCTGGCCAAGCTCCTCTATGGAGATGATGACTCACTGCAGCAGAAAAACACCAAACAGAACACAGAAGAACACCAAACGTCCAGGACCACAACATAAGGCATGTCAAACTTGACTTGACCAGGTTTGGTGGCCCTAGCATTGTTTTATAGTAACAGTAAATGTAGCATTTACCATAGTGCAACTGCAATGTTAACTTTGAACTTTGACCCCTTGACCCCAAACTCATAGTTAGGTCAGGGTGTAAATTGTCCAAGATGTGTATTAGATACAACTACTGTATTGATTTGAAAAGTCTACATCATTTCTTTCAGTAGTTATTGTGTTTAGAAGATTTAGGGAAAAATCTGACCTCTGACCTCAAGGTCATCCGATGACACTGAAATTGTAATATGCGCATCATCAGAGTATATCAAACTATGGTACCAAATTTCAAAACAATCGGAACAAAACTGTAGGAAGAGTTGATTTCACAAGACAGTTACTGTCTATGAAGTGAGGTGAAACAGGAGGTCATGGGTCAGGGGCTACAACTCCTGGGAGTTTATTTAAATCTCAATCTGATATTTTCAGCAATTACAAAAGTGGGGGGGGGGGATCTCAACTTTCAGGTCATACCTTCACAAATGCAGATCAAACTAAAACCTTGGGACAAATTTTCATAAAAATATCACAAAATAGTCCAGAATCAGATATCTTTCTGGATGCAAGGACTCATTTCATACATAATATGGGGGGAATTTTCAGCCTTGGCAAGAGTTATGCAGTATCAGAGAGTTTTTGTAGGACTGAATTCTTGTCTGTATTAAATAAATAATTTAAAAGCAGATAGGACCCTTCTGTGTAGAGTTTGCATGTTCTCTCTGTGTCTGAGTTTTCGCTGGGTACTCCGGTTTCCTCCCACAGGCCAAAGACATGCACATTAGGTTAACTGGCATCAACTGGAGATTCTAAATTGTCCTTAGGTATGAATGTGAGAGTGAATGGTTGTCTGTGTCGGCCAGGCGATGGACTGGTGATCTGTCCAGGGTGTACCCTGTCTCTCGCCCAACGACTCCCCTCCCACCCTCCCGGAGAAGAAGAATGAATGAATGTGTCAGAAGGCCATATATTCTTCTGTTGATTGTGTCCACAGAGTACTTCACTCCCACAGAGAAATTATAATGCATAAAACAATCCAAATACATTACTGGAATATTAAGTAGTAACTGTAGCTTTTGATAGCCAGTCTTCCATCACCATTATTTTATGCTTATTCTTTTTAAATTTCTAATGTGCCCACTGGTTTATGTAAAATGTATGCACAATTTTGCACTTTCCCTCAACTTTACCTGCACAATAAATATTCATACACCCCTCTCACCAAATTGTTCTTGGTCTTGGCCACATTGGGGTCGTCTGGGCCCAGTTTGGTCTGGTAAATCTCCAGCGCTCTCATGTAGTAATACTCCACCTCCTCGTACTTGCTCTGGTTCTGACAAAGCAGGGCCAGATTGTTCAGCTGCTTGGCCACATCCGGGTGGTCTTTGCCCAGCACCTGCGGAGGAAGTCGGAAGACACAGAAGTTAAAGCAACAACCACAAGTTTTAGACAACAACTGTTTGGTGCGTGCCATCTGGCCAGCATTTCTGATCACAGATGTGGGAGAATGAACAAATAAATTACAACAAGCATGCTGCAAAGCACTGCTGAATCTCTGATCTTGTTGCTGAAATTCAAACAATGCGTTATTCACTGTATCTAGAGTATTTTTCACCTATACGTCCAATCTCTGCCTTCAGCCCTGGATCTTTGTCAGGCTGAAGTAATAATCAGCTTGATAAAATGAAAGATGAGAACTGAAAACAAACTGCAGCAAGAAAGAGAATATATTATAGACCAGACTGTCAATGAGAGCAGCTTGTAGATAAAACCACTGCAAGAGCGTCTAGATCTCCTGAACTTTGCCCTTGACCACAACCTAGATGCAGACCCATGTGAGGATCGTTGTGTGAGTTTGGTGAGCATCAGGACAATTGCCCAGGAGGAGGAGTATTTTTTGTTAAATGTGGGCAGACTGAAGTAGTGCCATTGCATTAGTTCCTTTCAGCTTTGCCAGAATGAGCTAAAAACTATTTCCTCATCTCTGCACTGAGCCAAAAGTAGTACAAAAAAGTGAAATACATCTTTGAAAGTGAATGTTTTAATTGTGTGTTTAGAAGGATTAAATCAATTAATACTGTGTGCACACCACATGTGAGAGGTGCAAAAAAAAAAAAAAACAGCTCAAGAGATCAAAATTCTAAATTAATGAAAAGAGAATAATAGTGTGTCAGGAAAAATATTGCAGTAAATGTAAATAGAAAGAGACAGAATGAATTCACTATTCAACATTGCTCAGGAAAGGAGAACAGTGGAAAGAAAACTATACCGGGAGATTTAGAGATTCAGTTCACTGCATGTGGGAGGTCTGAGATCTGCATGGTGACCCTCCACGGAATTAGTTAATGATTTGCTTTCAAAATGTGTTAAAGCATGTAAGGATTTAGATGTAATGATGCATTTTAGCAAGAGATTTATGATTGTGAGGGGTCGGGTGTTTTAATAAAATTCTACACAAAACTAGTTAGTAGGTAAATGTCAAACTTGTCCTTACTCTCACTTAGCTCTGTTGAGATCTGACATTTCCTGATAATCTACAAAAAGTTAAAACGTCACAAAAAATTCTAAGTTAATAACTCTGTTGCATCCATCTTGCCCAGCCCTGCCTGTGCAGGACAACGCAACAGGAAGTCATGCAACTTAAGCTGAAGCACCTTTATCTAAGTTTAAGTACCATAACAAAATGACATTACTCATTTTAACTAAAGCTGACTTTGCGTTCTCAGAGGATAGTGGAGGAGGGAGAACGGTCTGTTCAGAAATGCTGAGCAGGCCCCATTATCCAGGTATACATCACATTATAATGCTGCTGGCTCAGGACACACAGGCTGATCTATGACAAAAATCTTTGACCATCAAGCAAAGAGAAATTAGTTACTGAAGTCATTGTGATGCAGGTTTAAAAAATAAAATCATGACAGTTTTTCATTTGCATTTGTTTACACCTAAAAAAAAAGAGCCAGCTCTCTATGCCATATTATATTTAAATATGCAATTTCCTCAATACATTCACTAGCTCAACGACAGGGCCAACTTTCTTTTACAGTTAGTTTTAAAAGCACACAGTCCAACAAAACCAAACCAGAATTAAAAATAACCAATACAACAGCAGCACCCAGTTCATCAGTAGAGAACAGTACTTCATCCATCTTGCCATCGATAGAAGCACATATATTTTATTTGCCATATTTGAGTGAATAACATGATTGTGTTACTGGCCAGATATAAGACAATAGTCTCAACAAACTGTAAGTGGTGTCAGAGTAGACATTAACACTATGTTTAACTCATGGCAAAACATCCAAGATAGAGACAAAAAAGACTGAACAACAACATCTAACAGTTATTTAAAAAGAAATACAAGGACAAAGCAACAGAAGCAGCAGCACCAACACAGGGCAGTGTTCAAGTATTTTTGCCTTGAAGAGTCCACCATTCATCTAGTCAGCCTTACAATCAACACTCAGGGGAACCATCTTAAGTTAATTCAAGGCTTCAGTGTTTAGTGTTTCAATTATTTGTATTAAAGTAAGACATAGAGCCAATTCATTACCTTCCATTACTCATTCAACTGCAAACCTAATGGATCATGACTGTGATTGCTGACTTCGGACATACCTTCTCTCTGATCTCCAGGGCCCTCTTGCACAGAGGCTCTGCTTCCTTGTACTTCCCTCTTTTCCCATACAGGACGGCCAGGTTATTCAGGGTGGCAGCAACCTAAAGAGAGACAAACATATTTGTTACTCTAGCTTCAGTCATTCTTTTTTTCCCCTTGTTTGCTGAACCACAGGAATCCACCACAGCAGTGTAGGGTGACTGATCTGGTGAGTGACAAATTGACGAGGAATCAGAAGAGGTGGGCAAACGGGAAGTGATTATGGTGGGTTGTAATTTGATGCAAATCGGCTGACTGATGAACCTCTAAGTTGCACTCAGGGGGGAGACTGCAGAGGCAGACTAGAGGTCAGCTCTGATCTCTGACTCGCACAAGTTCTGGCACTCATGTGGACAGAGTGGGAGGAAAAGGTGACAGATAGCAGAGAGCATATTCAGGAAATCCAGAGCCAGGAGTGGGAGCAGACAAGGAAGAGGAGAGTAAAATGACCTCTTTCCAAAACAGATATTTCATTCAGGTTTTATTTTTTTTAAATTTATCATTACAATGTCAAAAACAAACTCTCAACAGGACTAAGATCGCCCGTCAGTCAGAAAAATCAAAATGTGAAAACGACAATGATCACATGCTTTAAACATCTACTGTAACTGAGATGAAGATTTAATAGTTTTATTATCCATTTAACTCAAATTCAAAATGTTCAACTTTAACTACAAAAGCAGTATAAAAATAAAGTATTAGAGGACATATGAAGAAAGGATCAGGAGACTGAATCAGCACTAAATATACAGTATATTAGAGTTTTTTGTAAATAGTAAAATCATTGAGGGGGATCATTTCCTTTTAAAATGATAATGATTGGGGTCTGTGGAAGGATGAAAAGGAAGGAGTGATGAGAGCTAACCTCAGTTTCAAAAAATGAAGAGTGATGAGGTCCAAACAGTGAAGACACAAACCTGCTGGGGTTAACACAGTTAAGTCAGCCTGCTGTACACTTAAACACCACTCTTTCAACACTATAGTACATAATAAAAAGGTATACATTCTTAAAGGTACTTTGAGGTTTGGTGTTTCTTTTGTTTAAACTCTCCTCTTACTGCAGACTGTTCTAAATTATAATAAATGTCACTGTTATTAAGGGTTTCCACATTGTACTGTGCACTAGCTGAAGGAGAGCTGGGGAAATTGCTTTAAATGATTTGTATTGATTTCAGAGGAGTAATGACGACACTGCAGCAGCCAAAAACAGCTGAGCAGGAGACAATAAAGGGTAATGATGGCATTAAAAATCACAGTGGATGACTCCTGCTTCAACAAAGAAAACAACTTTTATTGTCTATTCCATCAAGTGGCCAAGATCAGATTAAAGTGTTTATATAGCTTATAATTCTTTAATCAGTTTCTGTTTAGACAGATGAGATCATCAATAACAAAAAATAATATGAAGCTGGTGCCCTTAAATTATGAAAAAATGGCCAGCTTGTTAGTCACACTATGGAAATAAGAGCAATTTATTTATTTAGCGAATGCAAAGTCCTTAAGCCAAGCAGTTGCCTCCTGGTTTGCTGTATGGAGGGTGTGTAATCCTCCTTCCAGTCTTTGGAGCGGGCAAGTCTCTATGATGTGTTCCATAGTTTGCTCCTCTCCACATGCGCACAGTGGGCTAGGGCTACTGCCCCATCTGTGAAGGCTGGCCAAGCAGGGGCCATGTCCAGTCCTGAAGCGATTGAGTGTAGACCACTGTCTCCTTGGGAGGTTGGTGCCCGGGACCTGTTGGTTGGGGTTTATCACCAGCTGTTTGTTTGGGACCTCCTTGGTCTCCCATTCCTCTTGCCAAGCTGTCTGGATGGTAAAGTCAGCTGGGGGAGGGTTTTTCCAAATCGGCCGTCTGGATGAAAGTCGGGCAGTGGGTGGGGTGTAGATATCTGCATGGATTGGTAAGTGAGGAAAATCTTTAACTTTTTGGAGCATCCTTTGAGTTAATGCTGCTCGCCGGATGTGTGGAGGGGCTATGTTTGACAGTACAGAGAGCCAGGGGAGTGGTGTTGAGCGGATTGTTCCAGTTATAGTTCTCATGGTTGAGTTGAGCTGGGTGTCTACATAGTGTGTGTAAGATGACCTGGACCAGACAGGGGCACAATATTCTGCTACAGAGTATGAAAGGGCCAGTGCTGAGGTGCGCAGGGTGGAGACTGCCGCCCCCCATTTTGCACCAGCGAGCTTGCAGAGCAGGTTGTTTCGTACTTTCACCTTAGCAGCCGTCCCCTTTAGATGTTCCTTGAAGGATAAGGTCCTATCAAGGGTCACTCCAAGATAAGTTGGATTTGGGGCATGCTTAAGCTTGAGTCCGCTCAGGTGGATGTTTAGTTCTCTGGCAGCTTTTGCATTGTGGAGATGAAATACACTGGAGACGGTTTTTGCTGGGCTTGGTTTTAGGCGCCAGATTTTGCAGAACTGGTCCAGTTTAGCAAGATCTTCCGTGAGCACCCGTTCCAGTGGTTCAAAGTCTGGTGCTTGGAATGCCAAACAGATGTCGTCTGCATAGATGAATTTGCGGGATTTTGTAATAGGCAGGTCGTTTATGTAGAGGTTGAACAGAGTTGGAGCTAGAACTGAGCCTTGTGGGAGTCCGTTTTTCTGCATTCTCCATGCACTTGTGTTCTGACTGAGGTGGACTCTGAACCTTCGGTTGGTCAGCAGGGTTTTTATAATTGCTGTTGCCCAAGCAGGGATCGCCTTTTTAAGTTTCAGGAGGAGGCCTTTGTGCCAGACCGTATCATAGGTGGCTGTAAGATCGAGAAACACAGCCCCTGTCTTCAGTCTGCTCTCGAAGCCATTTTCAATGAAGGTGGTTAGGGCCAGTACTTGTTCTCCTGTACTGCGGTCCTTGCGGAAGCCTGCTTGATCCACACTTAGAATATCCTCTATTTCTGGGGAAATGCGTTGCAGATAAGAGCAATGACTCATGCTTTTAACCAATGTTATATCCTTTGGATGTTTCAATGTATTATGCTGTTATTTATTTATTTTGTTTTGCAAAGTTACTATGTTTTAATGCTAATGTTTATCTAAGAGCTAAATGTAAACTAGATCCCAGGTGCTTCAGATTTAATGATTATTCATTTGCAATTTTGATGTAAATTGAAAAGATTGTTAGTGTAAGCATGTTGCATGGCTAATGTGACTTTTGTTACTGTTCGTTCCGACTATAAACTCACAGGTCTAAGGCACGTAAACTGTAAGGCTGATCAAAACTAATTTAATATGACTAAGTCTAGGATACTGTGTTTGTCGTCACTTTTTGTAAATGGTAAATGGCGTTCACTTATATAACGCTTTTCTTCTCATCTAGGATGACCAAAGCACTTTACAGATCCTGCAATCCACCCATTCACACACACATTCACACACTGATGGTGGCAGAGCTGCCATACACACAGGCGCTAACCAGGCCACCAGGAGCAGCTGGGGGTTCAATGTCTTGCTCAAGGACACTTCGACAAGCGGACAGCAGACAGAGCGGAAATCGAACCCATGACCCTCCGATCAGAAGTCGGTCACACTACACTTGCACCACCGCCGCCCAAGACAGTGTGACACATTAGTGTTTAAAAACCTTCATGCCAACAGCTGACCATGGCATGAAGGTTTTTAAACACTAATGTGTAATAAATCAGAGAAAAATTACAAAAATTATAGTAAATAAGCACAATTATAGTAAATAAGCACAATAAGCACACTATTGATGTGAACCAAGCTAAATTCTTATATTTGCTTTATTTACTACATTATACAGTGGTGTGAAAAAGTGTTTGCCCCCTTCCAGATTTCTCATTTTTTTGTTTGTCACACTTAAATATTTCAGATCAAACAAATTTAAATATTAGACAAAGATAACACAAGTAAACACAAAATGCAGTTTTTAAATAAAGGTGTTTATTATTAAGGGTAAAAAAAAAAAAAAAATCCAAACCTACATGGCCCTGTGTGAAAAAGTGATTGCCCCTCCCGGTTAAAACATAAATTAACTGTGGTTTATCACATCTTTGGAAAGCTGAGTTGAATTTCTCTAGCCACACCCAGGTCTGATTACTGCCACACCTGTTCTCAATCAAGAAATCACTTAAATAGGACCTGCCTGACAAAGTGAAGTAGACCAAAAGATCCTCAAAAGCTAGACATCATGCTGCAATCCAAGGAAATTCAGGCACAAATGAGAAACAAAGTAATAGAGATCTAGCAGTCTGGAAAAGGTTATAAAGCCATTTCTAAAGCTTTGGGACTGCAGTGAACCACAGTGAGAGACATTATCCACAAATGGTGAAAACATGGAACAGTGATGAACCTTCCCAAGAGTGGGACCGACCAAAATTACCCCAAGAGCGCAGCGATGACTCATCCAAGAGGTCACAAAAGACCCCACAACAACATCCAAAGAACTGCAGGTCTCGCCTCAGTTAAGGTCAGTGTTCATCATGACTCCACCATAAGAAAGAGACTGGGCAAAAATGGCCTGCATGGCAGAGTTCCAAGACGAAAACCACTGCTGAGCAAAAACAACATAAAGGCTTATCTTAGTTTTGCCAGGAAACATCTTGATGATCCCCAAGACTTTTGGGAAAATACTCTGTGGACTGACGAGACAAAAGTTGAACTTTCTGGAAGGTGTGTGTCCCATTACATCCACCATAAAAGTAACAGCATTTCAGAAAAGGAACATCATACCAACAATAAAATATGGTGGTGGTAATGTTATGGTCTGGGGCTGTTTTGCTGCTTCGGGACCTGGAAGACTTGCTGTGGTAAATGGAACCATGAATTCTGCTGTCTACTAAGAAATCCTGAAGGAGAATGTCCGGCCATCTGTTCATGACCTCAAGCTGAAGCGCACTTGAGTTCTGCAGCAGAACAATGATCCAAAACACACCAGTAAGTCTGCCTCTGAATGGCTTAAGAAAAATAAAATGATTTTGTAGTGGCCTCATCAAAGTCCTGACCTGAATACAACTGAGATGCTGTGACATAACCTAAAAAGGCGGTTCATGCTCGAAAACCCTCCGATGTGGCTGAATTACAACAATTCTGCAAAGATGAGTGGGCCAAAATTTCTCCACAGTGCTGTAAAAGACTCATTGCCAGTTATCGCAAATGCTTGATTGCAGTTGTTGCTGCTAAGGGTGGCCCAACCAGTTATTAGGTTTAGGGGGCAATCACTTTTTCCCACAGGGCCATGTAGGTTTGGATTTTTTTCCCCTTAATAATAAACACCTTCATTTAAAAACTGCATTTTGTGTTTACTTGGGTTATCTTTGTCTAATATTTAAATTTGTTTGATCAAACTGGGGATTCTAAATTGTCCTTAGGTATGACTGTGAGAGTGAATGGTTGTCTGTCCCTCCGTGTTGGCCCTGCGATGGACTGGCGATCCGTCCAGGGTGTACCCTGCCTCTCGCCCAAAGATGCTGGGATAGGCTCCAGCCCCCCCACGACCCGAAAAGGATTAAGCGGTAGAAGATGAATGAATGAATGATGATCTGAAACATTTAAAGCGTGACAAACATACAAAAAAAGAGAAATCAGGAAGGGGGCAAACACTTTTTCACACTACTGTATCTAATTTCTTGCTTGATTGTAAAATTATTCCAATTATTATGTTTCATCCCACCTAGCAACAATGCTCTGCACTGTGTGTGTTTATATATTTACATATTTATTCCATCTAGCTACAATGCTCTGCACTGGGTGTGTTTATATTTATATATCTATATATTTATTCCATCTAGCTACAATGCTCAGCACTGGGTGTGTTTATATTTATATATCTATATATTTATTCCATCTAGCTACAATGCTCCGCACTGTGTTTTTATATATCTACATATTATTCCATCTAGCTACATGGCTCCGCACTGTGTGTGTTTATATACTTGCATATTTATTCCACCTAGCTGCAATGCTCCGTACTGTGGGTGTTTATATATTTACATATTTATTCCATCTAGCTACAATGCTCTGCACTGTGTTCATATATTCATATATTTATTCCATCCAGCTACAATGCTCTGTGTGTGTGTGTGTGTGTGTGTGTGTATATATATTTTATAGTAATATGTACATATGTATATTAGCTGCTCTTGCTTGCTTGTTTTTTTTTTTTGTTTTTTTTGTTTTTTTCCCCTTGCCTTCTGATTGTTGCTCTGAGTGTTGCTATCCCTGTGCTGTTGCAATCCTGGAATTTCCCCGTTGTGGGACTAATAAAGGCTTATCTTATCTTATCTTATCTTATACTTATTTTTCTATTCAATCATGCTGAAGAAATAATGGTGATAAACAGCATAAAACTAATAGAAATCTGATTGCACCAACACCACAAAGAACACAATCCAACTGTCAAAACCAGCGAAATAACTTTAATCTAACAGAGAAACAGATGAACTCACAGCTGGATGATCCCTTCCAAGTGTCTTCTCCCTGATGGCCAGAGCATCATTCAGCAGGTTGGCAGCCTCTTTGTATTTGTTCTGATCTCTGAAAGATGGATTCAAACAAGGTGAGACACAGAATACAGACAGTCAAAAAGACAATCATACCAGTGGCTCTTTATTTTCTCGGTGATGTGGTTGAATTCACTTTGCAGCAGTTTCTGTATCCAGTGCACCAGTTTGCTAACAAGGTCACACAACAAGTAACAAACTTGTCTTGTGTGAGTACACCATTCTTTTGTACTAGTGCTGGGACACTCATAAAATTCTCTTATTGTACTGTAGAGCTCTGGTTGTGTCAGGTTAGGTTTAATTTTCTCTGACAAAGCCATCCAGCACTCATGTGGAGGCCAGTCACACAAGGCTTTGAGGATGTGTCCCAAACCTTTCAAGGGACATGCCACAGTGTTATGAGGGTGACAGAAAAATGTGGTTTAATTATCATGTTTCTCTACTAAAAATATGTGTTAATGGAATAATGGCAGCTTTCCATTCAGGTATTTGAAATTCTAGACTTAGAAGTGGCATTGTGAGCTTTCGTCCCTAAAAAAGAAGACTAACATATTCTGAACATCACATTAGAGCAGTTATATTTGAGTGAATAAAACTGAAGAGAAAATTTACATTTTTAGAAAAGCACAAAGGAATACTAAATAATACTCTGACAAGTTTGATTGTGTTACCTGTAAACAAGGGCTAGGATATTAAGCATGGTAGCCACATCTGGGTGGTCATGCCCAGAGGTCTTCTCCAGGTCTTCGAGTGCCTGTTTGCAGAGCGGCACAGCCACCTCGTACCTGCCCTGGGAGGCGTACTGGATCACGAGGTTGTGAAGAGTCCGCAGACGAGCGGGTATCTCATAGCCGCCCTGCTGAGCTGCTGCTGCTGCAGCACTGCCATGGGCAGGCTGGACTATAGACAAGAGAAAGAACAGAAAGTCAGGATACACTTATTGTTCTGGAGCTGTTTTACAAACACTCAAAAATATTTTACACTTATAGGATATAGAGAGGGTGCACATGATGTCACAGCACAAAAGTCATGTGGGAGTTACACAGCACTAAGTAGCAAAAAAAAAACAAAGACTGTCCACTTCAGTTTGTATGCAGCAAAACACTAAAAACACACAATATTCAGTCACAGAGGTACACACAGTGCCTGCTTGTGTTGCAGAGATCTTCCTATCATTCCATCTTGTGTTAATGTACAAAAAAGGCTCATAACCAGTCCTGCAATTACACTACTCACAAAAAGTTAGGAATATTTGGCTTTCAGGTGAAATTTATGGAAAATGTAAAAAGTTCACACTACAGTGATATTATATCATTAAAGTAGGGCATTTAAGTAGAAGCATGTAATGGTGATTTCCTCATCTCAAACAATTTACTGAAACAAAAGCCAACAACAGTGGTGGGTATGCCACAAGAAAAAATGTCAATGTCTCAATAGCTTGTCATGTGTCCCTGAGCATCAATTACAGCTCGACAATGACGTCTCATGCTGTTCACAAGTCAACTTATTGTCTGCTGAGGCATGGCATTCCACTCCTCTTGAAGGGTGGCCCTCAGGTCATTCAGGTTGTGGGGTGCAGGGTTACGAGCCTCTACACCAGAGGTCACCAACTAAAACTGCAAAAGGTCCGATAAGTCTGTCCTCCTACCCAGCCGAGGTCTGAACTAGGTGTGGGAATCTTTAGACACCTCATGATTCGACTAGGATTCAGAACTCCGACTTGATTCTAAAACCAGTCTCAAAGCATCTTGACACATTTGTTTTTCTATTCAAGATTTTTCCCTCCCACTGTGTGACAACTTGGCCCTTAAAGCAAAGTATTTGCAATGACCCATGAATTTATTTCTAACATCTTTTATTAAAACAAATGGAAGAGAAATCTGACACATGGTGGGCAGTGGTGGCCTAATGGTTAGGGACGTGGACTGGTGAGCGGCGGGTTGCGGGTTCGATCTCTGGACCTGTATAAATAAAGATTAAACACAAAAATAAAAAATGTGGACAAATTTATCTTAAAATATGCTTTTGAGAACTGTCATTTCATTGACATTCTTTCAGAAGACCACAGCTGTCTCCAGACAGGCCAGTATCACTGAACTTGTTTTCACACATTATCTTATTAAACTCACATTTTAGCTGGTTTTAGCTCTATATTAATTTTTAAACAAAAATATTAAAATGAATTCTTTGTTCAATTTCAAACAAAACAAAATGTCATATAAAATTTTATAATACAGGAGAACACTAAGTGTGTTTGACTCCAAATAAATAGGCCTAAAATTCTAAAAAAAAAAACCCTACAATTAAAATCCTAAAAATCTTTTACAGGAGAACACAAACTAAATAGTATTGCATTATTAAAAAAAAGATTAATATCTAAAAAAAAAAAAATCACAAAAAGTCCACTTCTAGACAATATTTTCTGTCCAAGGTGTACCCTGCCTCTCGCCCACAGATGCTGGGATAGGCTCCAGCCCCCCCGCGACCGGAAAAGGATTAAGCGGAAGATGGAAAAAACTGTTTCAAACTAAGACAAAAAAAAAAAAAAAAAAACCTAACACAAAATGAACAGTAATTCCACACGACAGAATTCCTCAACATTTTTTTTTTATGTCAACAGTAAACTCTGTTACAGCATGGATGGAGCTGTAACTCCATGGTTGCAGGGAGAGGGGATGTGGAACTTTTCATGTTCAGTAATACACAGAGCTTTTACAGAGTTTTTAAAGGCCAAATGTCACGTAATTTTTTTTTCTAAATGACAACGAATTTAGATAAAATACACATAGCTTAAACCAAATATTCATACCGGAGACCATATCACCCACCTGTATTTACATAATTGCACAAAATACACCAGGTGAAGGCCCCACCTTGCTTGCTGGCTTGTGACAGCCAGTCCAGACCACGCCCATGTTTTTGACATCACCAGTTGTACCCTGGCTGCCCTGCCTATCCACATTCACACTTATCAACATTGGACAATCATGACGGAAAGTGACAGCGATTGTGAACAAATTAGTTTAGTTTTGTCTTTTTTTTTTGTCTTTTTTTTTTGTCAGTGGTTCAGACAGTGACAGAGGCATAGAACCTTACCGGTTCGAGCCGTCCGAGACGGAATCAGATGCTTTGTCTGATGACAACAGTTCCAACGATGACCAGAGAGCAGAACCAGTGGAAAATGTCATTGAACTGGACATTAATCGCCTCCAGAATTGCGAAGCCGGAGGGGGTCTGTCGAGGGCGCCCCATAAATATTGATTTTTCGGAAGCCATTATTATTACAGTGGAGGAGAGCCGCTGCTGTCAAGAAATTGACCAGATCAATATGAAAATGGAGGCGCATACCTGTCAAGGGAGACGTTTTCGCCGTATTTTGGTGCCAAGCGCGGCTGTGGGAGACGGCAGAGTGGTTTGGGACACTTTTCTGGGAAATGTTTTAAATGTAGTTCGTGTTGTTATTGTCAAATATTTTAAGGAAAATACGGGGAAAATGCAATTTTAGCAAAAACGGGCATATTGCCATTTCTGTACGCCCAAAAGAAAAAATATACTGGAAAAAAACCTGAGTGTCTTGAGGAGCACTCCTGTGTATGATCACTCACAGCTGGGGCGGGCTGATCGCTCAGCGGGAGCTCTTCTCACTACTGTTCGAAGTGTGGAGTCACTCATTAGTTTAATTGTCGGGGCGGGCTGATCGCTCAGCATCAGCTATTCTCACTACCATGAGAAGTCATTAGGACAATGGTTTAACACGTTGAGCTGTGCAGCGGTTGCGGAACAGACAGAGATCCCAGAGAGGTGTGCCTTGTTGCTCCGTCGTTCCTTATAGCCGCTTTTTACGGTGTTGAAGTACGGCGAAAACGTCTCACTTGACGGGTATGAAAACATTTCCCAGAGAAGTGTCCCTTATTACCCAGCTGTCCCTGATAGTCCCGTTTTAAGGTATGGGTGAAATATCCAATTTTTTCTTTCTTGTTGCTCACTTCAACCTTCCAGTCTCCATATAAACAATCAATTGAAATACCCCAAGCATCAAACTAGGGTGCAATCGATTTCGTCACTTCCGCCTTCTTCCCCAGGCGATTCCAGGGGCCGTGTCAGGCCAAGCGCGGCAGTTTTAAATTAACGAATATTCCGTTGTTACTGAAGCATATGCACCAAGACCCGAACGGATCGGTTCCCTTTTATATCTAGTTTCAAGATATTTAAAGTACCCTGTTACGTGACATTTGGCCTTTAAGTGATAACCAGCAACCTCATCTCTGCGTCCCAGCATGGACTACTCTTGGCAGAATAGAGGAAAAAGGTAAATGCATTCAATTTCACAACAGTGCTTCTTTTTGTGGGTACAGACCTAAAATGGTCTGTCTGGGGTGGATGTCCTGGCTGTTAGCCTTGTGTGTGTGTGGGGGGGGGGGGGGGGGAGAGGGGGCAGCGAACCTGATTTTGCAACCCGCTGACTCTCTGGAGTGGTTGGAACCACAGACTCTCTGCAGAGAGTGGCATTCGTCGGACAGCGAAGAGGGGAGTCTGCAGCAGGAGGAGCGCATCCAAGGGCTCGTGCCATGATCTGTCAGGCGGTCATCAATGCAGCAGGTCAGTTCCACTTTTTCCACTTTTTCTCCCCACCAAAATAAAACAGTTTCCCTTTTCCCCAAATTGTATCAAAAGGCTTCGGGGTCCGGACGGAGGACTCTCGGGGTCCAGATCCAGACTGGAGTCCGCCAGTTGGTGACCCCTGCTCTACATGGCGACTCAGCTGATCCCATAGGTTTTCTATGGGATTCAAGTGTGGAGAAAGTACAGGCCACTCCATGTGAGATACCCCAGTCTCCAGCAGCCGTTCCCTAATGAAGCAACCTCGATGAGCTGGAGCATTGTCCTCCATTAAGATGAAATACGTAAGGCCTGTATTGTTCATGCAGCGGCACAATGACTGGATTAATGATGTTATTCAGGTAGTATCGGCTTGTCACTGTACCATTCACAACGTGTAGGGCAGTTCTGTATTGACCAGACACACCTGCCCAGACTGTAACACCACCACCACCAAAGGCTCGTCCAGTGACAACAGTGGCTGATGCATAGCCCTCTCCTTGACGTCTCCAACACTGTTGGCCACCATCATTTCTGCTCAACGTAAATCAACTTTCATCAGAGAACAGCACTGCGGCCCACTGGTCCCCTGTCCAGTGTAAATGCTCCCTGGTCCATGCAAGACAATGACGTCTGTGCCTGGTGGTGTGGTCAGGTACCCTTGCAGGTCATCTAGCATGCAGAACACGAACCACCAAATAGTTTTGAATGGTCTGAATTGACACTTGGGTGCCTCTCACCTTCCTTAAATGTGTCTGGAGTTGAGTGGTATTCATCATCTGGTTCCGCAGGGCACTGTTCACACATAATTCACACCTAGGGCCACTTTAGAGTCTCCAATTAACTTAACGTGCATGTTTTGGGCCTGTGGGAGGAAACTGGGGTACTCGGGGTAAACTCACGCAGACATGGGGAGAACATGCAAACTCCACACAGAAGGGTTATCAATGGTCAGGGGGTGGGATCAAACCCATGATGGTCAGGGGTGCATTTTAGGTGTATCCTGAAATTTCACCTGAAAGCCGAATATCCCTAACTTTTTGTGAGTAGTGTATGTGTGCTCCTTGTAATAAAGGCACTGTGTACTGCTGTGACTGAATATTGTTTGTAGTTTTTATGTTTTGCTGCATACAAACTGAAGTTCCTACTTCTTTTAGCCACTCAGTGCTCCAGCAACTGTCATGAGTTCTGTTCTTGTGCATATCCTCTATATAGCATGATGCATTATGTAGCAGTTTTCATGCTTGAAGTCTGGTTAAAGTCAACAATGAGGTCAGAAAACGGTCCACAGTTTCCTTTTTTCAGAGCACAATATAATCTAGTATACATGGATTCTTTGTGAGCCTTTCAAAATGTACTTTAATCTACTTTAAAACTTTGAAAATAAGTTGATATTTTTCAATTACTATCAACATGGCACAGCTTTTTTCTCCAAACTAAAAACCAGTGCTTATTCAAGTTCCCACGAAAATGGGTCAAAAACCAACACCATGGCAAACACATTCTGGTTGGCTGATGATAAATACATCACAAACAAGATTATTTACACATAAACAACATCCTAATTCTGCTGTGATGCACAACTAATGTGCTGGCTCCAGTGTGCTGTATTCAGAAGGACATAACAGAAATGTCTCTGATGAGAACTGTCTATTCTCCCTTCTGTCCCTATATAAGAGAATTTAAGAATGTGAGCAAAAGATCAAGAAATTGTGTTTCTTATTTAAGATAGACTGCTCTATATTTACTCTGAAGGAGAACCACTGGGGTTTGGAGTGAGAGATACTGTACCCACTACAATATGGCTGACAGAAAAATTCCAAGGTATAAAACAAATATGATGGCCTTTTAAAAATTGTTATTGTCATTTTACAAAGTAATGTAGGGAGTCTAATATGTGAATTATGATGATGCATTTTTTTACACATCTTCTCAACTACAGATATACATAAAAGATCTAAAAGGATTAAATATTTGCCCTAATTTTCCAAAGAATGTAAAAGCTTACCCTCAAGAAGTGTAGTTGTTTGAGATGCATTTGAAGAGGGAATTAAGAGCCCCCCAATGAAAATTTCATTTTTATCAAATTTCCCAAGTGCTGTTAACAGCACAAATAATTTTTAACACAGCTTTTCCAAACATCCTATTTTTATTTGGGATGCTTACATTATTTTACTTTGCATACAGAAAGAAAATTATTTCACAAAAACTACTCCCCTTCCCAGATGCTAATAGTCAACTGTGTATCTTTTTTGCTGGATAACAGCCTGCTGTCATTTGTTGCAGTTTTCAACAAGTCTCACACACGTCTCCTGAGCAATCCCAGCCCATTCTACATTGGGAAATCTCTCAAGCTCCTCCAGATTTGATGGTCTTCTGGCATGGACTTTTGTCTTCAGTTCACCCCACAGATTTTCAATGAGAATCAAGTCAGGGGTTTGTGCAGCCAGTCAATAACATTCACTTTGGTTTTGTGGAGGTAGTTCTTGAGCAGCAGCAATGTACCCAGTTTTACTGCTGACTGATTGAGGTTTTCTTTCAAAATCTTCACATATCCTTCTTTCTTCATGATTCCTTCCAACTTGAAAAGATTCCCAGTTCCAAATGCAATGAAGCATCCCCACAACATAATATTCCCACCATGTTTCACTGTGGGAATAGTGTTCTTTGGCTTGTATGCCTCTCCCTTCTTTCTTTCTCAAAACATCAGTAGCATCTCTATGACCAAAGCACTCTTGTTTCGTCTCATCTGACCAAAAGATGCACTTCCACTATGCATAACCTTTCTCAAGGTTGTCCTTGGCATACTTTAGTCTGGCCTGGATGTCTCTTCTGCAAAAATTGAGTTTTTCTTGGTCTGAAACTTTGCAGTCCATTGCTGTGCAGGGTTCTAGTGATCGTCTTCTTTGAGACCACATTTTTTTGAACTGACTAAGTCATTCACTAGTGTCTTGGCAGTTGTTTTGGGGACTTTAGACATCTCTCACTTATTTTCTTTCCAGACTCTTCAAAATTTTTGGCTTCCTACCTCTGACAGGCTTGTTTGATAGTGTGTGGCTCTCTTTGAATTTCTTGATGATACTTCTCACTCCAGTTCTTGTCACTTGGAAACACTGTAATAACTTTGTGTATCTCCTGCTTTGTGAGCATCATCAATTCTTCTTCCCGTCTAAACCAATTTCTTTTATTTTTGGCATGATGTTTTCTCATCACCCTCACCCATCGCGCACAAGGGTGAGGTACGCAAATGACAAGCCCTGGTTCACTGCTAAGCTCAGACAGATCAGGAAGGAGAAGGAAGCAGCGTTGAAAAGTGGAGACAGGGACTGCTACAGGGAGGTCAAATATCGGTTTAACAGAGAGCTGAGGAGAGCTAAATCTGTGTATTCTGAGAGACTCCAGCAGCAGTTCACTGCTAACGACTCTGCTTCTGTGTGGAGAGGACTGAGGCAAATCACCAACTATCGGCCTCAGGCTTCTAAAGGTCAGGATGACATAGCCCTTTGTCAAAGACTGTCCCAAAATTATGCCCGTTTTGACACCTCGTCAGCTGTGTCCATCTCCCCCCCTCCCCCCAGTGCCACTGCCTTCACGGTCCCCACTTCATCAAAGGCGCCCCCCCCCCTCCTCCTCCCCTGCCCTTGTCATCAGTGAGCAGGACGTGCACAGACAGTTCTCCAGACTGAACCCGCGCAAGGCCCCCGGTCCGGACGGCGTGTCTCCCTCCACCCTGAGACACTGTGCGGATGAGCTGACTTCTGTCTTCACAGACATTTTTAACACCTCCCTGAAGTCATGCCACGTGCCGACCTGCCTCAAAACCTCCACCATCATCCCTGTCCCCAAGAAGTCACGGATCACTGGACTTAATGACTACAGACCTGTAGCGCTCACCTCTGTAGTCATGAAGTCCTTTGAGCGCCTGGTCCTGCCCCACCTCAAGTCCATCACCACTCCCCTCCTGGACCCGCTGCAGTTTGCCTACCGAGCCAACAGGTCTGTGGACGATGCAGTCAACCTGGCCCTCCACTCCATCCTGCAGCACCTGGACTCCCCGGGAACCTACGCCAGGATCCTGTTTGTGGACTTCAGCTCTGCATTCAACACCATCCGCCCCGCTCTGCTCTGGGACAAGCTGACCCTGCTCAACGTGCCTGACTCCCTCTGCAGGTGGATCACCGACTTCCTGATGGACCGGAGGCAGCATGTGCGGCTGGGAAAGACTGTCTCTGACTCTGTTAGCATCAGCACCGGATCACCCCAGGGCTGTGTACTTTCCCCCCTACTCTTCTCCCTTTATACCAACTCCTGCACCTCCAGCCACCAGTCTGTCAAGCTGATCAAGTTTGCGGACAACACCACCCTCATCGGGCTCATCTCCAACGGCGACGAGTCCGTCTACAGGAAAGAGGTGGCCCAGCTGGCGTCCTGGTGTAGCCACAACAACCTGCAGCTGAACGCTTTGAAGACAGTGGAGATGATCGTAGACTTCAGGAAAGTCACAACCCCTCTGCCCCCCCTCACCCTCACAGGCTCCCCCATCACCACTGCAGATTCCTTCTGCTTCCTGGGCACCACCATCACCCAGGACCTCAAGTGGGAGCCGACCATCAGCTCCCTCATCAAAAAGGCCCAGCAGAGGATGTTCTTCCTGCGGCAGCTGAGGAAGCTCAAGCTACCCACCAAGATGTTGGTGCAGTTCTACACAGCCATCATCGAGTCCATCCTCACCACCTCCATAACCGTGTGGTACGCAGGAGCCACTGCCAGGGACAGACTAAGGCTGCAGCGCGTCGAGCGCGCTGCTGAGAAGGTGATTGGCTGCAAGCTCCCATCCCTCCAGGATCTGTACATCTCCAGGACCCGGAAGCGTGCAGGCCGGATCATTACTGATCCTTCACACCCTGGTCACGTACTGTTTGCCCCCCTCCCCTCAGGTAGAAGATTTCGGTCCATTCAGACTAAAACCTCCCGTCACATGAACAGCTTCTTCCCCTCTGCCATCAGACTGCTGAACACTAAGTGACTTATTAGACTCTCGTGCACTATGTACAGCAGCTCAACCAGACTCATGTCAATCATCACTGTTTTCTTTTTGCATTACCGACTGCACTATGGGGTACTCCACAATATCTGCTGCTCGCTAATATATCTAAAAATTGCTTTGTCTAGTATTACTTATTAATATTCTACATTTTATTGCATGTATAGTTCTTTATTTCTATCTTTTATTTTTATCATGTTTAATGTTGCAGCATTGCACCGAGACAAATTCCTAGTTTGTGTACTACATGAACAATGGCAATAAATCTGATTCTGATTCTCAAGTGACAGCTCAAACCCAAGCCTCAGTTTTAACTTGATTTTACAAGCTTTGAGCATTACAAAGTTAAAGCACATCATCGCACAGTAGTGGTTTGTGCTATGGTGCAATAAAAAGGTTGGTTTTTCAGGGGGTTCATAATTTTGACCCTGGCAGTTTTTGTTTTTTTTGTAAAATAACTGTGTTTCTGTGTAATAAGTAAAATAATTTATGCTTTCTTAAGAAAACAGGGATATTTTGAAAAGCTGTGTTAAAGATTATTTGTACTGTTTAACATCCATCCATCCATCCTCTACCACTTTTCCGGAGGTCTGGGTGGCGGAGGCAGCAGTTCAAGCAGTGAAGTCCAGACTTCTACTGTACTGTTTAACAGCACTTAGGAATTATTTTTTTTTTCTTAATGACATTTTCAAAGGAGGGGGCAGCTCATAATTCTGTCCTCAACTTTAAGTCTAAATTTGGGGATGCAGCAATTCTGGAGTTTGAATTTAGTATTTAAAAAGATGGTAAAAATTGCTGCTTTTCCAAACACAGATACACATGTTGCAGATTTTAACGTTGATTCTAATCTGCACATTGTAATTAGCTGAACTGAGTCAAATATAAAGATTTAGATGATAAAGAAAAAAATATCACTATAAGAAAATACGCGTTGCATGCATAAAAAAAGAGCTGAGCCATCATCATCATCTTCACACGAGCCTCGGACCGTTCGGATTCACCCAGAGAGTATTATTGCCAACAGGAAGAGGCATCTGATGATGCATGGCTCCTATGTAAACATTACAGATCCATTTTTTTTTATTCAGTTTTGTCTCAGTTCCTTATCAAGTCTGCTCCCTTTGTTCATTCTAAACATCTGTTTTTAATCAGCTCATTTCCCTCCATATACAGGTGCATCTCAATAAATTAGAATGTCATCGAAAAGTTGATTTATTTCAATAATTCAATTCAAAAAGTGAAACTCATATTAGATTCATTACACACAGAGTGATATATTTCAGGTGTTTATTTCTTTTAATTTTGATGGTTATGGCTTGCAGCAAATGAAAACCCCAAATTTAGTTTCTCATAAAATTAGAACATTATATAAAATTAATTTAAAAAAAAAAGATTTTTAATAGAAATGTTGGCCGATTGAAAAGTATGTCCATGTACACACTCAATACTTGGTCGGGGCTCCTTTTGCATAATTACTGCATCAGTGCAGCATGGCATGGAGGTGATCAGCCTGTGTTACTGCTGAGGTGTTATGGAAGCTCAGGTTGCTTTGATAGCGGCCTTCAGCTCGTCTGCATTGTTGGGTCTGGTGTATTTCCATCTTCCTCCTGACAATACACCATAGATTCTCTATGGGGTTTAGGTCAGGAGAGTTTGCTGGCTAATCAAGCACAGTGATACCATGGTCATTAAACCAGGTATTTGTACTTTTGGCAGTGTGGGCAGGTGCCAAGTCCTGCTGGAAAATGAAATCAGCATTTCCATAAAGCTTGTCAACAGAGGGAAGCATGAAGTGCTCTAAAATTTCCTATTAGATGGCTGCACTGACATTGGACTTGATTAAACACAGTGGAAAAATACCAGCAGATGACATGGCTCTACATTCATCAACGACTGTGGAAACTTCACGCTGGACCACAAGCAACTTGGATTCTGTGCCTGGTCACTCTTCCTCCAGACTCTGGGACCTTGATTTCCAAGTGACAGGACTTGGCACCTGATTTGGGGAGCCATGTCATCTGCTGGTGTTAGTCCACTGTGCTTTATCAAGTCCAAAGTCAATGCAGCTGCCTACCAGGACATTTTAGAGCACTTCATGCTTCCCTCTGCTGACAAGGTTTATGGAGATGCTGATTTCATTTTCCAGCAGGACTTGGCACCTGCCCACACTGCTGTCAAAAGTACCAAAGCCTGGTTTAATGACCATGGTATCACCATATTTTACTGGCCAGCAAACTCTCCTGACCTAAACCCCATACAGAATCTATGAAGTATTGTCAACGGGGAGATGGGAGACACCAGACCCAACAATGCAGACGAGCTGAAGGCCGCTATCAAAGCAACCTGGGCCTTCATAACACCTCAGCAGTAACACAGTCTGATCACCTTCATGCCACGCCACAGTGATGCAGTATTAATTCATGCAAAAGGAGCCCTCACCAAGTATTGAGTGTGTGCATGGAAATACTTTGTCGGCCAACATTTCTTTTTTTTTCCCACAATATCTTTATTGAACCTTTTTTTTTTTTTTAACAAACATGATACAAACAATCAAACACTAACACTAAAGTACTACAAAAAAAAAAAAAATGCACTAAAAACACCAACAACCACCAACAAAATCAAGTCTTCAACAATGCTCCTCTGTTTAGTCTAGACAATCCAATACATAAGTATACATATTATGTTCACCAGTTTGGAATTTACAAGGTCCACACACATCATTCACCTTCTTCTTCAAGAGTTATGTTTAAATTTTTTACATAATCAATAAAAGGTCTCCATATATTCTCAAACACAATTTCCTTTGATTTCAGTATATATGTTATTCTTTCTAATGGAAGGTTTGTTAACATCTGTCTTAACCACTGAGTCACATCTGGTCTATGAGTCTTTTTCCATAATAGTGCAATACATTTTTTGGCATTAAGCAAACTGAGGTCTATGAATGTTCTTTCACTTTTATTAAAATTATGCTTTTCTGGGTACAGACCCAACAAAAACAGTTTAGGATTCAATATGATTTGTTTTGAGATTATTTTTTCAATTGTTACCCTCACCTCTTCCCAAAACATTCTTATTAATCTACATTCCCATAAACAATGAAATAGGGTTCCTTTACTTTCCATGCATTTTGTGCATGTATCTGGTATATTTTTGTTATATCTATTTAACTCCTCCGGTGTAACATACATCCGCATTAACCATTTGAAATGTATCAATTTAAGGCGTGCATTTATTGATTTGGTTTGAGCTTCTGTACAAGCCAATTCCCATTGTTCCTCTGAAATTTCAATTTGCAGATCTTCTTTCCAGTAGTTTAATCTTTTCAGTGAATTTTCACTTGAAGATAGTGTCAATGAGTTATAAAACTCTGAAATAATACCCTTTCTTTTACTATCTTTCATCATCATTTTTTCCAAGGATGAATAAATAGGTCGAGTGAGAGCTTTATTTTGATTTGATCGAATAAAGTTTCTAAGTTGAAGATATTTAAAAAAATGTGTTCTATTGAGATTAAATTTGATCCTCAGCTCTTCAAAAGACATTATGTTGTCTGCACCTGGCAAATATAAATCCTGAATCTTTTGTATCCCTTTTAAATTCCATACTTTAAATACAGCGTCCGCTCTCCCTGGTTTAAAATATTGATTACCCCATATTGGACTAAATTGTGACAATGACTGTGGTTCTTTTAAATAGTTTTTAGCTTCACACCATATTTTGATCATATGCTTTACAAATGGATTTTTAACTTGTTTTTGTAATTTTTTTGCCGAATCTGAGTATATGAATATGGGAAGAGGTAAAGGTAAATTGTATGATTCCATTTCAGTCCAGTGAGGGAGATCATTTGATGAAAAATAATATGTCATAGACCTCAGTTGTGCCGACCAATAATACAACATAAAATTTGGACATTTCAGACCTCCACGATCAAATGGTAAATATAATAAAGACAAACGTAATCTAGCCCTCCTGTTGTTCCATATAAATTCCACTAACTTTTTTTTTATTCTTGAGAATAGATCTAAAGGTGGTGATAAGGGAATGTATTGAAATAAATAAAGTATTTTAGGTAAAATATTACTTTTAAGTATATTGATTCTCCCGATCATCGACATTGGTAGTGACATCCATCTCTGAGTTAACTCACTGATATCTGACATTAAGGCTTCATAGTTGACACTGGCGACTGATTCTAGCTTAGGCATAATTTGGATTCCTAAATATTTAAACTGATTTACAACATTGAATTGATTTACCTCAGGGGCTGGGTAATTTCTCTGGGTCTCATTTAGCATTAATATTGAAGATTTAGTTTTATTTATTTTATATCCTGATATTTCCCCAAAATTCTTTATTAAATTCAACAAGGTTGGAATTGATTTTTTTAGATTCGACATAAACAAAATTATATCATCGGCGTACAGGGAGATTTTATGTTCTGTTGGTCCAACTTTAATTCCATATATTTGTGAATGTAAACGTATCGCTATCGCTAAAGGTTCAATTGCCATAGTAAACAGTAAAGGTGAAAGTGGACAGCCTTGTCGACATCCTCTATTGATTTTTATTGGTTTTGAAATATTGTTATTTGTTAGGATTTCTGCTGTAGCATTATTGTATATTATTTGAACCCATTTTATGAAATTATTTCCAAGTCCAAACCTTTGTAGGACTTCAAAAAGAAAGGGCCATTCAACTCTATCAAAGGCCTTTTCGGCGTCCAATGATAGGAGAGCTGTATCCGGTGCTTCTTTATTAAAATAAATAATATTAAATAGTCTTCTTACATTATGGAAGCCTTGTCTACCCTTTATAAAGCCATTCTGATCTCGATTAATAATATTTGGTAAAATTTCTTGTATTCGTCTTGCTAAAATTTTACAGATTATCTTAAGGTCGGCGTTTAATAGGCTTATTGGTCTCATATTTTCACATTTATTAGAGGGCTTACCTGGTTTTGGCAGCAGTATAATTAAGGCATTATTTATGTATGATGGTAAATTATTATTTTGAAATGCTTCTAAAACCATTTCCAAAAAAGGTTTTATTAATTTATTCTTAAATTTTTTATAAAGGTCAACTGGAAGACCATCTGGTCCTGCACTTTTTCCTGATTTCATATTATCAATGGCTAGCCCAACTTCTTCTTGACTAATTTTAGACTCCAATATCTCCCTGTTTTCATTTGGAATACACGGTATAGATAGTTCGTTCAAAAACCCATTTAGTTTTGTTAAATCAGGTTCATTTTTGGTATCATATAATTTTTCATAGTAATCTCTAAAGGCTCTATTAATTTCTAAAGGATCTATAACTACCTGTCCCTTACTTATAATACTGGTAATTGGTGTTTTAATTTCCAATTGTTTAATCTGCCATGCTAATAATTTTCCTGATTTTTCACCTTGTTCATAAAAAGATTGTTTCAATCTTAGAAGACTCGAGGCAGCTCTATTCGCTGATTTTTTGTCGTATTCAGCTCTCAAAATCAGTAATTCATTCTCCAACCTTGGGTCACTTCCTGCATACACTTTTTCCTGAAGATTTTTTATTTTATGTTCCAATTTAGCTCTCTCCTCTCGAGTCTTCTTAGATTTTGATCCTGTATAACTAATAATATGTCCCCTAATAAAAGCTTTGAAAGCCTCCCACTTTACACATGCTGATGTTTGTGTAGTATTGATGTCAAAGAACTCGTCTATCTGTTTTTCTATATACTTGACAAATTCCTCATCCTGAAGCCATTTATGCTGAAATTGCCATCTACCTGATTCCTTTGTCAATTTTTTATCTACATATATTAGACAACAGGGTGCATGATCAGAGATCACGATGTTATCATAAAAGCAGTTTTGAATCTTGGACCTTAATTCTGTGGAAATCAAAAAATAATCAATACGTGAGAATGTCTTGTAGGTACTGGAATAACAAGAATAGGCTTTAACTTGTGGTTTCATTTCTCTCCATATATCTAACAATCTCAATTCTTTCATAAAATGATTAATAGTCATCCTACATCCAATGTGCGTACAATCCAGTCCTGTTGATCTATCCACACCTGGATTCAATGTACAATTAAAATCCCCTGCTATTATACGTTGCCCTGTAAGTGATGATAAGATGAGAAATAAATTAGCAAAGAACTTCTGATCATCTATATTGGGACCATATAAGTTCACAAGATTTATATTTTCTAATAGCAAAGAACCTTGAATGATTACATATCTTCCAAATTTGTCTCCAATTACATTTTTCACTTGAAAAGGAACTGATTTATGTATGAGAGTCATAACTCCCCTGGCTCGGGATGAAAATGAAGAGGTGAATACACTTCCCTGCCATCTACTCCTAATTCTTTTAACATCCTCCTCTATCAGATGAGTTTCTTGTAAAAACACAATTCTTGAACCCATGTCCTTTATTTTATTCATAACTTGTTTAAGTTTTTTTAAATTTTGTAGACCTCTGCAATTCCATGAAGTTAAATTAAGATTAACACTTTGGTCCATGATCAATAGAGAGTTTAGGATTACCTTGCAGTGTAAACATGCTCATACAGAGAAGCAAAAACATGAGTGGTTGAACATTCATCCTACAAACTACACACAAACAAATTTCCCCTTCCCACACTTGTGGCAAACCCCCCAAAATCAAAAGAAAAATTCTGTCTCCCGATATAGCCATCGACCGTTCCACACCCACGGGGAACAGCCTAAGCCACTCCTTCTTCATCCTCCCAATCACCCTAACTCTACTACTTTTAATGACGTAACATTAACTCTCCTCTGTAGTTTTCCAACTTAACTCCAAGATTTTTAACAACTTTGTACATCATAGTTTTTTTTTTTTGTTTGTTTTGTTTTTGTTTTTTTTTTTAATATATAATACAATCTATATTTTGTAAACTTACTATTTACTTCAAGTCAGTCAGATGCCTGTGCAAATGCTTAATTATTCTACCTTATATTTTGTTCATGCTTAGCTCCCACCAGTCTCTTCTTCTTCTTTGATCTTCTTGATGAACTCCTGCGCCTCCTCTGGGGTCTTGAAGATGTGGGTTCTGCCCTCATACGTGGTCAGCAGTCTCGCAGGATAGATTACACCATGACGAATCCCAAGGTTGCGCAGCTCCTTACGTACGGGATCAAACTGCTTCCTCAATTGTTGGATTCCTGTGGCCAAATCTGGGTAGAACCGCACCTGCTGGTCCTGGTGTTTAATCTCTCCTTTAGCACGTGCAGCGTTGAAGATCTTCATCCTGTCTCTGTTGCTAAGAAACTTCATAATTAAGGTCCTCGGCGGTCCCTTGTCTCTCCGTGGGCCAATACGATGTGCTTTTTCCAGAACCACTGCTGATTGCAACTCCTCGCTGCCCAGCACCTCCGGAATCCACTTTTCCAGAAAGGAACATACGTCCCGACCTTCTGATTCCTCTGGAAGACCCACCAGCCTCAAATTATTCTGTCTCGACCGAGATTCCAAATCCAAAATATTATCTTCCAGAGATTTATTTTTTTTTTCCAAAGTGCGCACCTTTAATTGAAGACGGGTGACGTCATCTTCAGCACTAGCGAGACGGAGCTCCATCTGCGCCGTTCGTTCTACACAGTCACCCAATTCCTTTCTTATTCCTTCCAACGCTGTCATAATCCCATCAAATCTACGTAGAGGAAAAGTCCGCTCTCATTGAACTCATGGCAGCCATCAGCGCATCTGCGCCATTCCCCGCAGAAATCGCACCGCCGCCCGCCTCCTCCGCCATATATGGAGCCTTGTTTGCTGCGTCACAGACCTGAAAGTCCGTTAATTTGGACTGTTTCGGCGGCTCGCTTTTTCCTTTTCCTGGTTTTCCAGCCTTAGGCTTCGCCGACATATCCTCGCTCAAATGCTGGGATACGTTCTGTCCCAAATGAGAGAGTTATTTGCCGATTTTTTTCTCCAGGAGCAGAGCAGAGCGAGACACGTCCGTCCTACGTGGCAGCCATAACCGGAAGTCTCGTCGGCCAACATTTCTATTAAAAAAAATATATTTTTTTAAATTGATCTTATGTAATATTCTAATTTTTTGAGAACCTGATTTTTGTTTTTTTGTTTTTTTTGTTACTTATTTGTACCCGTAGGTAGACTTGGTTTGCAGTCTGGTGACAAGCCACCAGCTGCTGGTCGCTGCGTGCGCGAGCGCCCTAAACCTACATGTTTTTGGTGTGCGGGAGGAAACCAGAGAAATCCCGGAGTAAACCCGCGCAACACGGGGAGAACATGCAAACTCCACACAGCTCACTGTTGGTCGGGGGCTGGGATTGAACCCACGATCTCATGATCCCCGCGATCCCCCGGCCGAGGGTAAAACTGTGCTGCCGCAGTGCTAAACCACTGCACCACCGTGCAGCCCAACCCCAACCCCTTTTCAAGCGCTACAAGCCATAACCATCAAAATTAAAAGAAATAAACACTTAAAATAATGTAATGTCTGTCTGTAATGAATCTATATAAAATATGAGTTTCATTTTATGAACTGAATTACTGAAATAAATCAACTTTTTGATGATATTCTAATTTAGTGAGATGCACCTGTATATTTAATCTTCATTAGTGCCATAAACGGAGGAGAGATTTGTTCTTCTCTTTTCTTCAGCAGTTTGGCATTTCTTAAAGCTCCAGTCCAAGTCTGCTTCTAATGTTCAGTCCTTAAACTTTGTATATACTGTCATCAAATGTAACTGCCTGACTGTATTTACTGTAAGCACGGTAATACAAGGGTGAGTGGATGATGTTCTTGTATATGTAAATGGGTAATGATTGCATTAGTATGCCGTAGGGGTGGTTTCAAAAGATCCGTTCAAGGATTTGAATCAATCCACATTTGACTGAGCTTTTACAGTCAAACACAAAATGCAAGCAGCCGGCTGAAGTCTCACGTGATGAATGCTCACATTACTTCTGTGTTTACATTTGGCAGCCACACAGCGAACTTGCCAAAGTTAATTTATCAACAAAAGTCACCGCTAAAGACTGCTCAACAGCTTCAGAATATTTTTCATAAAGTGGGGATAAACAGTTTTGTACTACGTGCAGCGTTGGAACATAAAAAGTTGACGATTGATAAACACTTTCAAATGGAAAACACATGGAGAACGGACAACAGATCAGACAGAGAGGGAGGAATTCGAGAGCAGACTGTTGCAGCTGCTGGGTCTAAGTAAAATGTTGTTTCTAAAAACATTTGTGTCATAAATTAATAATTCATCCAGCATGATGGCGTTTTCTTTTACAAACTATGGATACAGTAGTTAACTGTTGGTTAAGCGCTGTAAATACACGTAAATGCAGAATAAAGGTATATTTTTAGTCAGGGCTTCATGACTGAGGCAGCTGCCTTCATGCAACATTTGTATTGAATGACACATTTAATTTTGGACTTCGAGCACTTAAATGAATGATCTGAAGATGATAATAATCACAATAAAATAAAAATGGCAGAATTAATAAAGGCACGAGTCCCTTTTGCTCCCTTTTAAAAAATAGAAAGTTAATTTGTAGTTAAAATATAAACAACAAACAACAAAAGAAACTAAATTAATAAATCCTACTGTGGTGTGGGGATTTAAAAATGTGATTATTAATTTTACTGTGAAATCTATTCTTTTCATCTCCCCTTCAGATCTGTGCAGACTGTGTTTCCACTCCAAGAGCCGTCCTGCACTGAGACGTTCTGTAGGGAAGAGGTTGTCAGTGGAGGAACCATCCCTGCTTCATGTGGATTTCAGCACAGAGGAAGACCTCAGATTTTTCAGCAGTCTTAGTTTACAAATTCAAGATTCAAGAAGGTGCTGCCATAATTTTCTCCATACTCTAACATGCCTTCAATGTAATTTAATTGTTGTAATAATTATTTTCTTTATATTTTTTTATTTAAGTTCTCAGCAAGAATACAATGTTGGTCATTTTTTGACAATTTTATTGAGCACTTAATTCTACAAAAATCACTGTTTAACAGGAAATTCTAGGCAATTCTGTGCTTTTCGTGTGGTGTTACACAGAATAGCATCACTGTAAACTATGGAAAAAAGCAGCTACTTTAAAATCTGTACTGCCTCACACAACTTTCAGAGCAAAAAAAAAAACTCGAAAAATGTTGCAATTGTTATTGTAACTTTCTGGAAAAGCTCCCACAAATTCAGGCTTTTTGGGCCGCAACAATCACAAAAACGGCCGACAAAATCCTGGAGGGACTGAAATACAGAGAGATTATGTATACATGCTTCATGCATTGAATTTGTTTATTCTGGGTTGTTAACTTGACACTACACACCCTTTGCACTAAAGAAAGCACTTGTGAGCACTTTATGAAATCATAAGTTAAATAATAAAAAGTGCATTATTGTAACTGATTTTGGGTCAGTTCTTTATGTGATAATCTATGTATTAATAAAGTTAGAGTATTCCTGGTACAATTTGCAGTATTAGGTCTCCAGCATAATTTTTTCCTAGCAAATAAAATTGCTATTAAAATGGTAATTTCCCTGACTGAATCGGGATTGGATCGAAATTGAATCGATTCAGAACCTCAAGAATTGGAATTGAATCGATTCTGGGAATTAGTGATGATTCCCAGCCCTAGTATGCCCTTTCTGGTTCCATTTTTCAATCAGAATCACAATGAAATTCACATATAACTACTTTTCTCTATGCATTCAAATTTAATGATGCAATGGACAATATTTTCATGAAAACAAAGATTTAAAAAAATACAAAGTGTTTAGAAACATGCACAATGTAAGTGTTAACGTTCTTCTAAAAATTAGTATATTGATGAAAAAATTATTTATGAATTTTTTTACGCGTCAAAAATAATTAAATATTTACATCCAGCAGCTGGAGGACGGCAAACACGGAACCCCAGGGAAGATGTCACAGCCATTAGCATCGCTAGCTTCATGATACTTCCATCATCTTGTTTTTTGGGTTGTCAGGTAGTGAATTATTCAGCGAAATACCTGAGTCTCAAGGCAGACATCAGTTTCCCCAATCGTTCTCAAGTATGGCACGACAAACAAAGGAGCAGGATCAATACTGGTTTTGCTTTTGATGGCTGATGTCTGCTGAAGAGTCTCAAAGGGCTGAAAAGTCACACAGAGGTCACCACTTTTCAGTGCTAGCTATGATGCCAACTAGCTCTACTCATCTTCTACTGTTAATCTGGTGGTTAGCATTTTTTTTTTTTTGGGGGGGGGGGTTCTAAACTCTATGTAACCAACTAAATTTTATTTCTGACATGTTCATATTATAATTATCAGTGTAAGATAATATCAGTCAATATATGGCATGGAATAGATCCCACTAAATGCTCATTACCAAGCTGACATGTATGACAGATTCATGATAAGATCAACATTTGAATCTATGAACATAACAGCACATACTAATTGTGGAGCAGTCACGTTTTACATAAAGTTTTTTTTTAATTATCAGCTTTGGTGTGCAGCTGCTCAGTCTTATAATTTGGTGTACAGTGAAAAAAGTTACAGTTTATTGTTATTACAGTTTAAGATAATTAAAACTATTGATCACTATGGTGGAAATTGAGATTAAACAGTTTAAATTCTAATAGTAGGATAAACAGGTCTTAATTTATTTTCTTACTAACCAACTAATGTTACTGCACAGCATTAGTCACCTGATTTCTTGAGTACTTGAAGTACAGTCATGTGAAAAACAGGACATCCCAATAAATATTCAGTTCTTTATTAAGAAATGTTCACATATTAATGTCTAATTTTGTTTTTATTTATCTCTGGAAAAGAAGGTGATTTAATTGCAAGTAAATAACAAAAAATAACCTTGTTTTACTCATTAAACAAAAGATATCAACAAAAATGCATATTCTAACTGAGGAAAAGGTCAGGACACCCGACCACCTAATAGCTTGTGTTACTCCCTTTGGCTGAAATAACTTCAATGAGACGCTTGTTGTAGCCATCTACCAGTCTCTGACATCGGTCTGAGGAAAGTTTGCCCCACTCCTCAACGCAGAATTTTTTCAGCTGTGAGATGTCTGAGGGGTTCCTTGCATGTACAGCCCCTTTTAAGTCACCTCACAGCATCTCAATGGGACTAAGATCTGGGCTTTGACTCGGCCATTCCAGGACTCTCCATTTCTTTTTTCCACAATATTTTTTATTGAACCTTTTTTTACAAACATGACACAAACAATCAAACACTAACACTAAAGTAATTTAAAAATAAAAAAACCCCACTAACTACAAGAAAAGAAAAAAGAAAGAAAAAAAATGTACTAAAAACACCAACAACCACTAACAAAGGCAAGTCATCAACAATGCTCCTCTGTTTAGTCTAGGTAATCCTTTACATAAGTATACATATTATACATTTACCAATTTGGAATTTACAAGGTCCACACATATCATTCACCTTCTTCTTCAGAAGTTATGTTTAATTTCTTTACATAATCAATGAAAGGTCTCCATATATTCTCAAATACATTTTCCTTTGATTTCAGTATGTATGTTATTCTTTCTAGTGGAAGGTTTGTTAACATCTGTCTTAACCATTGAGTCACATCTGGTCTATGAGTCTTCTTCCACAGTAATGCAATACATTTTTTGGCATTAAGCAAACTGAGGTCTATGAATGCTCTTTCACTCTTATTAAAGTTATGCTTTTCTGGATACAGACCCAACAAAAACAGTTTAGGGTTCAATGTGAATTGTTTTGAAATTATTTTTTCAATTGTTACCCTCACCTCTTCCCAAAACATTCTAATTTTTCTACATTCCCATAAACAATGAAATAGGGTTCCTTTACTTTCCATACATTTTGTGCATGTATCTGGTATGTTTTTGTTATATCTATTTAATTCCACCGGTGTAACATACATCCGCATTAACCATTTAAAATGTATCAATTTAAGACGTACATTTATTGATTTGGTTTGAGCTTCTGTACAAGCCATTTCCCATTGTTCCTCTGAAATTTCAGTTTGCAGGTCTTCTTTCCAATAATTCAGTCTTTTCTGTGAGTTTTCACTTGAGGATAGTGTCAATGAGTTATAAAACTCTGAAATAATACCCTTTCTCTTGCTATCTTTCGTCAAAATTTTTTCCAAGGATGAATAAGTAGGTCGGGTGAGAGCATTATTTTGATTTGATCGAATAAAATTCCTAAGCTGAAGATATTTAAAAAAATGTGTTCTATTAAGATTGAATTTAATCCTCAGTTCTTCAAAAGACATTATGTTATCTGAACGTGACAAATATAAGTCTTGAATCTTTTGAATCCCTTTTAAATTCCATACTTTAAATACAGCATCCGCTCTCCCTGGTGTAAAATATTGATTACCCCATATTGGGCTAAATTGTGACAATAAGTGTGGTTCTTTTAAATATTTTTTGGTTTCACACCATATTTTGATCATATGCTTTACAATTGGATTTTTAACTTGTTTCTGTAATTTTTTAGCCGAGTCTGAGTATATGAATAAGGGAAGAGGTAAAGGTAAATTGTATGATTCCATTTCAGTCCAGGGAGGAAGATCATTTGATGAAAAATAATATGTCATAGACCTCAGTTGTGCTGACCAGTAATACAACATAAAGTTTGGACATTTCAGACCTCCACGATCAAATGGTAGATATAGTAAGGACAGACATAATCTGGCCTTCCTATTGTTCCATATAAATTCCACTAACTTTTTTTAATTCTTGAGAATAAATCTGAAGGTGGTGGTAAAGGAATGTATTGAAATAAATAAAGTATTTTGGGTAAGATATTACTTTTAAGTATATTAATTCTCCCGATCATCGACATTGGTAGTGACATCCATCTCTGAAGTAACTCATTAATATCTGTCATTAAGGCTTCATAGTTGGCACTGGCAACTGATTCTAGCTTAGGCACAATTTGAATTCCTAAATATTTAAACTGATTTACAACATTGAATTGATTTACCTCAGGAGCTGGGTGATTTCTCTGGGTCTCATTTAGCATTAATATTGAAGATTTAGTTTTATTTATTTTATATCCTAATATTTCCCCAAAGTTCTTTATTAAATTTAACAAGGTCAGAATTGATTTTTTAAAATTTGACATAAACAAAATTATGTCATCGGCATACAGGGAGATTTTATGTTCTGTTGGTCCTACTTTAATTCCATATATTTGTGGATGTAAATGTACTGCCATCGCTAAAGGTTCAATTGCCATAGTAAACAGTGAAGGTGAAAGCGGACAGCTTGTCGACATCCTCTTTTGATTTTTATTGATTTTGAGATATTGCTGTTTGTTAGGATTTCTGCTGTAGCATTATTGTATATTATCTGAACCCATTTTATGAAATTATTTCCAAGTCCAAACCTTTGTAGGACTTCAAAAAAGAAGGGCCATTCGACCCTATCAAAGGCCTTTTCGGCGTCCAATGATAGGAGAGCTGTATCCGGTGCTTCTTTATTAGAATAAATAATATTAAATAGTCTTCTTACATTATGGAAGCCTTGTCTTCCCATTATAAAGCCATTCTGATCTCGGTTAATAGTATTTGGTAATATTTCTTGTAGTCGTCTTGCTAAAATTTTACAGATTATCTTAAGGTCAGCATTTAATAGGCTTATTGGTCTCATGTTTTCACATTTATTAGAGGGTTTACCTGGTTTTAGTTAGTTAGTTAATTCCCTTCACACCATGTTGGTGTATGGGGCGGCGCCTATCTCCATTTCTCTGACCCTAGGCCACACAGCTACTGTAAGTAGTGATGCTACAGCGGGGGGTCAGTCCTCTGGTAGCTCTGTGCGTAACTTTACTTTCCCCGTTCCATTATGCGGAGCACCACGCTAGAAGGCAGAAAATACAATTTTTATATGGTCTTTGAACCATATAAAACCCATATAAAACCGGTCCGGGATTTGAACCCCTGCCTCCCGGGTGTGGGGCGGATGCTCTACCAACTGAGCCACCACTCCGGTTACCTGGTTTTGGCAACAGTATAATTAAGGCATTATTCATGTATGGTGGTAAATTACTATTTTGAAATGCTTCTAAAACCATTTCCAAAAGTGGTTTTATTAATTTATTCTTAAATTTTTTATAGAGGTCAACTGGAAAACCATGTGGTCCTGCACTTTTTCCTGATTTCATATTATCAATGGCTAGCCCAACTTCTTCTTGACTAATTTTAGACTCCAGTATCTCTCTGTTTTCATTTGGAATACACGGTATAGATAATCCGTCCAAAAACCCATTTAGTTTTGTTAAGTCAGTTTCATTTTTTTGTATCATATAATTTTTCATAATAATCTCTAAAGGCACTATTAATTTCTAAAGGATCTACAACTGCCTGTCCGTTACTTATAATACTGGTAATTGGTGTTTTAAATTCTAATTGTTTAATCTGCCATGCCAATAATTTCCCTGACTTTTCACCTTGTTCATAAAATGTTTGCTTCAATCTTAGAAGACTCGAGGCAGCTCTATTCGCTGATTTTTTGTCATATTCAGCTCTCAGAATCAGTAATTTGTTCTCTAACTTTGGGGTTACTTCCTGCATACACTTTTTCTTGAAGAATTTTTATTTTACGTTCCAATTGCACTCTCTCCTCTCGAGTCTTCTTAGATTTTGAACCTGTATAACTAATAATATGCCCCCTAATACAAGCTTTGAAAGCCTCCCACTTTATACATTTATTTTTTTTTTGTTACTTATTTGTACCCGTAGGTAGATTTGGTTTGCAGTCTGGTGACAAGCCACCGGCTGTCGGTCGCTGCGTGCGCGAGCGCCCTAAACCTACATGTTTTTGGTATGCGGGAGGAAACCAGAGAAATCCCAGAGTAAACCCACGCAACACGGGGAGAACATGCAAACTCCACACAGCTCACTGTTGGTCGGGGGCTGGGATCGAACCCACAATCTCATGATCCCCGCGATCCCCCGGCCGAGGGTAAAACTGTGCTGCCACAGTGCTAAACCACTGCGCCACCGTGCAGCCGTGCATACATGCTGATGTTTGTGTAGTATTGATATCAAAGAACTCATCTGTTTTTCTATGTACTTAACAAATTCCTCATCCTGAAGCCATTTATGCTGAAATTGTCACCTGCCTGGATCCTTTGTCAATTTCTTATCTACATATATTAGACAGCAGGGTGCATGATCAGATATCACAATGTTATCATAGAAACAGTTTTGAATCTTGGACCTTAATTCTGTGGAGATCAAAAAATAGTCAATATGTGAGAATGTCTTGTAGGTATTAGAATAACAAGAATAGGCTTTGACTTGTGGTTTCATTTCTCTCCATATATCTAGCAATCTCAATTCTTTCATAAAATGATTAATGGTCATCCTGCATCCATTGTGCGTACAGTCCAGTCCTGTTGATCTATCTATACTGGGATTCAATGTACAATTAAAATCCCCTGCTATTATATGTTGCCCTGTAAGTGATGATAAAGTAAGAAATAAATTAGCGAAGAAGTTTTGATCATCTATATTGGGACCGTATAAGTTCACCAGATTTATATTTTCTAATAACAAAGATCCTTGGATGATTAGATATCTTCCTAATTTGTCTCTAATTACATTTTTCACTTGAAATGGGACTGTTTTATGCATGAGAGTCATAACTCCCCTGGCTCGGGATGAAAATGATGAGGTGAACACATTTCCCTGCCATCATCACAATTTTTGAACCTATGTCTTTTATTTTATTCATAACTTGTTTAAGTTTTTTTAGATTTTGTAGACCTCTGCAATTCCATGAAGTTAAATTAAGATTAACGCTTTGGTCTATGATCAATAAGGAGTTTGAGATTACCTTGCAATATAAACATGCTCATACAGAGAAGCAAAAACATGGATGGTTGAACATTCATCCTACAAACTACACAAAAACAAATTACCTTTCCCCACATTCGTGGTAATCCCCCCAAAATCAAAAAAAAAAATCCGTCTCCTGTTATAGCTACTGACTGTTCCACACCTGCGAGGATCAGTCAAACCACTCTCTCTTTCTCCTCTCAATCACCCTGACTCTGCTACCTTTTAATGACATGACATTAACTCTCTTCTGTAGTTTTTCCAACATAACTCCAAAATTTTTTAGCAACTTTGTACATCATAGCTTTTTTTTGTTTTTTTTTATATAATACAATCTATATTTTGTAGACATGCTATATGCTTCAGATCAATCAGATGTCTGTGCAAATGCTTAAATATTCTACCTTTATATTTTGTTCATGCTTCATGCTTAGCTCCCACCAGTCTCTTCTTGGATCTGCTTGATAAGCTCCTGCGCCTCTTGAGGTGTCTTGAAGATGTGGGTTCTCCCTTTATATGTGACCAGCAGTCTTGCCGGATGAATCACTCCGTGACGGATCCCGAGGTTGCGCAGCTCTTTACGGGCGGGGTCAAACTGTTTCCTTAATTGTTGAATTCCTGTGGCCAAATCTGAGTAGAACCGCACCTGTTGATCCTGGTATTTAATTTCTCCTTTAGCTCGCGCCGCGTTGGTGACCGTCATCTTGTCTCTGTAGCTGAGGAACTTCATAATCAGCGTCCTCGGTGGTGTCTTATTATCTCTCGGTGGGCCGATTCGGTGAGTGCTCTCTAAGACGACCGATGACTGCAGATCTGCGTTGTTCAGCGCTTCTGGAATCCACTTTTCCAAAAAGGAGCATGTATCCCGCCCCTCTGCTCCCTCCGGGAGGCCCACCAGCCTCAAATTATTCCGTCTCGACCGGGATTCTAAGTCCAGGACATTATCTTCCAGACGTTTATTTTTTTTTTTTCCCACAATATCTTTATTGAACCTTTTTTTTTTTTTAACAAACATGATACAAACAATCAAACACTAACACTAAAGTACTACAAAAAAAAAAAAAATGCCCTAAAAACACCAACAACCACCAACAAAATCAAGTCTTCAACAATGCTCCTCTGTTTAGTCTAGACAATCCAATACATTAGTATACATATAATGTTCACCAGTTTGGAATTTACAAGGTCCACACACATCATTCACCTTCTTCTTCAAGAGTTATGTTTAAATTTTTTACATAATCAATAAAAGGTCTCCATATATTCTCAAACACAATTTCCTTTGATTTCAGTATATATGTTATTCTTTCTAATGGAAGGTTTGTTAACATCTGTCTTAACCACTGAGTCACATCTGGTCTATGAGTCTTTTTCCATAATAGTGCAATACATTTTTTGGCATTAAGCAAACTGAGGTCTATGAATGTTCTTTCACTTTTATTGAAATTATGCTTTTCTGGGTACAGACCCAACAAAAACAGTTTAGGATTCAATATGATTTGTTTTGAGATTATTTTTTCAATTGTTACCCTCACCTCCTCCCAAAACATTCTTATTAATCTACATTCCCATAAACAATGAAATAGGGTTCCTTTACTTTCCATGCATTTTGTGCATGTATCTGGTATATTTTTGTTATATCTATTTAACTCCTCCGGTGTAACATACATCCGCATTAACCATTTGAAATGTATCAATTTAAGGCGTGCATTTATTGATTTGGTTTGAGCTTCTGTACAAGCCAATTCCCATTGTTCCTTTGAAATTTCAATTTGCAGATCTTCTTTCCAGTAGTTTAATCTTTTCAGTGAATTTTCACTTGAAGATAGTGTCAATGAGTTATAAAACTCTGAAATAATACCCTTTCTTTTACTATCTTTCATCATCATTTTTTCCAAGGATGAATAAATAGGTCGAGTGAGAGCTTTATTTTGATTTGATCGAATAAAGTTTCTAAGTTGAAGATATTTAAAAAAATGTGTTCTATTGAGATTAAATTTGATCCTCAGCTCTTCAAAAGACATTATGTTGTCTGCACATGGCAAATATAAATCCTGAATCTTTTGTATCCCTTTTAAATTCCATACTTTAAATACAGCGTCCGCTCTCCCTGGTTTAAAATATTGATTACCCCATATTGGACTAAATTGTGACAATAACTGTGGTTCTTTTAAATAGTTTTTAGCTTCACACCATATTTTGATCATATGCTTTACAAATGGATTTTTAACTTGTTTTTGTAATTTTTTTGCCGAATCTGAGTATATGAATATGGGAAGAGGTAAAGGTAAATTGTATGATTCCATTTCAGTCCAGTGAGGGAGATCATTTGATGAAAAATAATATGTCATAGACCTCAGTTGTGCCGACCAATAATACAACATAAAATTTGGACATTTCAGACCTCCACGATCAAATGGTAAATATAATAAAGACAAACGTAATCTAGCCCTCCTGTTGTTCCATATAAATTCCACTAACTTTTTTTTTTTTTTTTTTTTTTTTTATTCTTGAGAATAGATCTAAAGGTGGTGATAAGGGAATGTATTGAAATAAATAAAGTATTTTAGGTAAAATATTACTTTTAAGTATATTGATTCTCCCGATCATCGACATTGGTAGTGACATCCATCTCTGAGTTAACTCATTGATATCTGACATTAAGGCTTCATAGTTGACACTGGCGACTGATTCTAGCTTAGGCATAATTTGGATTCCTAAATATTTAAACTGATTTACAACATTGAATTGATTTACCTCAGGGGCTGGGTAATTTCTCTGGGTCTCATTTAGCATTAATATTGAAGATTTAGTTTTATTTATTTTATATCCTGATATTTCCCCAAAATTCTTTATTAAATTCAACAAGGTTGGAATTGATTTTTTTAGATTCGACATAAACAAAATTATATCATCGGCGTACAGGGAGATTTTATGTTCTGTTGGTCCAACTTTAATTCCATATATTTGTGAATGTAAACGTATCGCTATCGCTAAAGGTTCAATTGCCATAGTAAACAGTAAAGGTGAAAGTGGACAGCCTTGTCGACATCCTCTATTGATTTTTATTGGTTTTGAAATATTGTTATTTGTTAGGATTTCTGCTGTAGCATTATTGTATATTATTTGAACCCATTTTATGAAATTATTTCCAAGTCCAAACCTTTGTAGGACTTCAAAAAGAAAGGGCCATTCAACTCTATCAAAGGCCTTTTCGGCGTCCAATGATAGGAGAGCTGTATCCGGTGCTTCTTTATTAAAATAAATAATATTAAATAGTCTTCTTACATTATGGAAGCCTTGTCTACCCTTTATAAAGCCATTCTGATCTCGATTAATAATATTTGGTAAAATTTCTTGTATTCGTCTTGCTAAAATTTTACAGATTATCTTAAGGTCGGCGTTTAATAGGCTTATTGGTCTCATATTTTCACATTTATTAGAGGGCTTACCTGGTTTTGGCAGCAGTATAATTAAGGCATTATTTATGTATGATGGTAAATTATTATTTTGAAATGCTTCTAAAACCATTTCCAAAAAAGGTTTTATTAATTTATTCTTAAATTTTTTATAAAGGTCAACTGGAAGACCATCTGGTCCTGCACTTTTTCCTGATTTCATATTATCAATGGCTAGCCCAACTTCTTCTTGACTAATTTTAGACTCCAATATCTCCCTGTTTTCATTTGGAATACACGGTATAGATAGTTCGTTCAAAAACCCATTTAGTTTTGTTAAATCAGGTTCATTTTTGGTATCATATAATTTTTCATAGTAATCTCTAAAGGCTCTATTAATTTCTAAAGGATCTATAACTACCTGTCCCTTACTTATAATACTGGTAATTGGTGTTTTAATTTCCAATTGTTTAATCTGCCATGCTAATAATTTTCCTGATTTTTCACCTTGTTCATAAAAAGATTGTTTCAATCTTAGAAGACTCGAGGCAGCTCTATTCGCTGATTTTTTGTCGTATTCAGCTCTCAAAATCAGTAATTCATTCTCCAACCTTGGGTCACTTCCTGCATACACTTTTTCCTGAAGATTTTTTATTTTATGTTCCAATTTAGCTCTCTCCTCTCGAGTCTTCTTAGATTTTGATCCTGTATAACTAATAATATGTCCCCTAATAAAAGCTTTGAAAGCCTCCCACTTTACACATGCTGATGTTTGTGTAGTATTGATGTCAAAGAACTCGTCTATCTGTTTTTCTATATACTTGACAAATTCCTCATCCTGAAGCCATTTATGCTGAAATTGCCATCTACCTGATTCCTTTGTCAATTTTTTATCTACATATATTAGACAACAGGGTACATGATCAGAAATCACGATGTTATCATAAAAGCAGTTTTGAATCTTGGACCTTAATTCTGTGGAAATCAAAAAATAATCAATACGTGAGAATGTCTTGTAGGTACTGGAATAACAAGAATAGGCTTTAACTTGTGGTTTCATTTCTCTCCATATATCTAACAATCTCAATTCTTTCATAAAATGATTAATAGTCATCCTACATCCAATGTGCGTACAATCCAGTCCTGTTGATCTATCCACACCTGGATTCAATGTACAATTAAAATCCCCTGCTATTATATGTTGCCCTGTAAGTGATGATAAGATGAGAAATAAATTAGCAAAGAACTTCTGATCATCTATATTGGGACCATATAAGTTCACAAGATTTATATTTTCTAATAGCAAAGAACCTTGAATGATTACATATCTTCCAAATTTGTCTCCAATTACATTTTTCACCTGAAAAGGAACTGATTTATGTATGAGAGTCATAACTCCCCTGGCTCGGGATGAAAATGAAGAGGTGAATACACTTCCCTGCCATCTACTCCTAATTCTTTTAACATCCTCCTCTATCAGATGAGTTTCTTGTAAAAACACAATTCTTGAACCCATGTCCTTTATTTTATTCATAACTTGTTTAAGTTTTTTTAAATTTTGTAGACCTCTGCAATTCCATGAAGTTAAATTAAGATTAACACTTTGGTCCATGATCAATAGAGAGTTTAGGATTACCTTGCAGTGTAAACATGCTCATACAGAGAAGCAAAAACATGAGTGGTTGAACATTCATCCTACAAACTACACACAAACAAATTTCCCCTTCCCACACTTGTGGCAAACCCCCCAAAATCAAAAGAAAAATTCTGTCTCCCGATATAGCCATCGACCGTTCCACACCCACGGGGAACAGCCTAAGCCACTCCTTCTTCATCCTCCCAATCACCCTAACTCTACTGCTTTTAATGACGTAACATTAACTCTCCTCTGTAGTTTTCCAACTTAACTCCAAAATTTTTAACAACTTTGTACATCATAGTTTTTTGTTTGTTTGTTTGTTTTGTTTTTGTTTTGTTTTTTTAATATATAATACAATCTATATTTTGTAAACTTACTATTTACTTCAAGTCAGTCAGATGCCTGTGCAAATGCTTAATTATTCTACCTTATATTTTGTTCATGCTTAGCTCCCACCAGTCTCTTCTTCTTCTTTGATCTTCTTGATGAACTCCTGCGCCTCCTCTGGGGTCTTGAAAATGTGGGTTCTGCCCTCATACGTGGTCAGCAGTCTCGCAGGATAGATTACACCATGACGAATCCCAAGGTTGCGCAGCTCCTTACGTATGGGATCAAACTGCTTCCTCAATTGCTGGATTCCTGTGGCCAAATCTGGGTAGAACCGCACCTGCTGGTCCTGGTGTTTAATCTCTCCTTTAGCACGTGCAGCGTTGAAGATCTTCATCCTGTCTCTGTTGCTAAGAAACTTCATAATTAAGGTCCTCGGCGGTCCCTTATCTCTCCGTGGGCCAATACGATGTGCTTTTTCCAGAACCACTGCTGATTGCAACTCCTCGCTGCCCAGCACCTCCGGAATCCACTTTTCCAGAAAGGAACATACGTCCCGACCTTCTGATTCCTCTGGAAGACCCACCAGCCTCAAATTATTCTGTCTCGACCGAGATTCCAAATCCAAAATATTATCTTCCAGAGATTTATTTTTTTTTTCCAAAGTGCGCACCTTTAATTGAAGACGGGTGACGTCATCTTCAGCACTAGCGAGACGGAGCTCCATCTGCGCCGTTCGTTCTACACAGTCACCCAATTCCTTTCTTATTCCTTCCAACGCTGTCATAATCCCATCAAATCTAGAGGAAAAGTCCGCTCTCATTGAACTCATGGCAGCCATCAGCGCATCTGCGCCATTCCCCGCAGACATCGCACCGCCGCCAGCCTCCTCCGCCATATATGGAGTTTTGTTTGCTGCGTCACAGACCTGAAAGTCCGTTAATTTGGACTGTTTCGGCGGCTCGCTTTTTCCTTTTCCTGGTTTTCCAGCCTTAGGCTTCGCCGACATATCCTCGCCCAAATGCTGGGATACGTTCTGTCCCAAATGAGAGAGTTATTTGCCGATTTTTTTTCTTCAGGAGCAGAGCAGAGCGAGACACGTCCGTCCTACGTGGCAGCCATAACCGGAAGTACGTTTATTTTTTAATTCCAATGTTTGCATCTTTAATTGTAGGCTGGTGACGTCATCTACAGCGCTTGAAATTCGAAGCTCCGCCTGCGATACTCGTCCCATACAGTCACTTATTTCTTTTCTCATTCCTTCTATTGCTGCTATAATCCCATCAAATTTAGACGAAAAGTCTGCTCTCATGGAGCTGATGGCAGCAAGTACCGCACTCGTGCCCTCCTCAGCAGTCACCGCTCCGCTGCCAGCTTCCTCCGCCATAGTTTCTGGAGATTTTCCTGCTTCGTCACGAGCGTGGAAGTCTGTTAGCTTGGATTGTTTTGACGAATCACTTTTTCCTCCGCCCAATTTCCCAGCCTTGGTCTTTACCATATCCGCACCTAAACGCTGGGATAGGTTTTTGTTCCAATTGAGAGAGTTTTAGCCTACTATTTTATTTTTAGGAGCAGAGCAGTGTGAAACACGTCTTCCTACGTGGCCGCCATAACCGGAAGTCGACTCTCCATTTCTTAGTTTTTAGCCAGTCATTGGTGAATTTAATATGCTTTGGGTCATTGTCATGTTGCAGGGTCCAGCTCCGCTTCAGCTTTAATTTTTTTACAGATGGTCTCACATGGTCCTCAAACACCCTCTGATATACTGTAGAATTCATGGTGGATTTTATGATGGTATGTTGGCCAGGTCCTGCTGCAGCAAAGCATCCCCAAACCATGACCCTTCCACCTCCATGCTTCACAGTTGGTATGAGGTTCTTTTCCTGGAATGCTGTATTTGGTCTACGCCAAACACGTCCTCTGTTCTGGTGTCCAAATAATTCAGTTTTAGACTCATCTGACCAAAGAGCATTATTCCAGAAGCCCTGGTCTTTGTGTACATTCTCTTTGGCAAACTCCAGTCTAACCTTCATGTTTCTCTTAGAGAGCAAAGGTTTCCTCCTTGCGATGCCTCCCATACAAGTTAAACTTGTGTAGTCTCTTTCTGATTGTAGAGGCATGCACTTTGACACAAACAATAGCAAAAGCCTGCTGTAGGTCCCATAATTTTGGGGTTTTTGGATATTTCTTTTAGCATCTTGCGGTCTGCTCTCAGGGTGAACTTGCTTGGATGGCCAGACCTGGGCATGTTGGCAGTTGTTTTAAATGTCCTCCACTTGTAGACTATTTTCCAGACAGTGGAATGGCTGATTTCAAATTCTTTTGAGCTTTTTAAATCCCTTATCAGACTCATAAGCTGCTAGTCTTCTTTCTGAAGGCCTCAGACAGCGCTTTCAATCTCACCATGGTGCTCACTCTCATGTCAACAGTCAGGAGCACACCAAACTAAATGTCTGAGGTTTAAATAGGACAAGCCTCCTTCAAAATGCTGAGTAACGATATTGTAATCATGTGCACCTGATGTGATACAAATGGGAATAAATGTGGGGGTGTCCTAATTTATTCTTCACCAAAAACTGCATGTTTTTAGAATTACATTTTAAATTTGTCTTATAACACAGTTATAACGGCACAGCAATAACAGAACACACGGATAATAACAGTGTTTGAATCCTCCGTGGCGCAAGGCATGCCAGGAGAATCCCTGCCCCCTTATCACAGTCTCGATGTTACACTATGTTTGTCACACTTAAATGTTTCAGATCATCAAACGAATTTAAATATTAGACAAAGATAACAAGTAAATACAGAATGCAGTTTTCAAATTAAGGTGTTTATTATTAAGGGGGAAAAAAAATCCAAACCTACATGGCCCTGTGTGACAAAGTGACTGCCCCCTAAACCTAATAACTGGTTGGGCCACCCTTAGCAGCAACAACTGCAATCAAGCATTTGCGATGACTGGCAATGAGTCTTTTACAGCGCTGTGGAGGAATTTTGGCCCACTCATCTTTGCAGAATTGTTGTAATTCAACCACAATGGAGGATTTTCGAGCATGAACCGCCTCGTGCCTTATAAAGATGCCACATCTTATTAAGATGTGGCATCTTAATCGGATTCAGGTCAGGAATTTGACTAGGCCACTCCAAAATCTTCATTTTGTTTTTCTTAAGCCATTCAGAGGTGGACTTGCTGGTGTGTTTTGGATCATTGTCCTGCTGCAGAACCCATATGCACTTCAGCCTGAGGTCATGAACAGATGGCTGGACATTCTCCTTCAGGATTTTTTGTTAGAGAGCAGAGTTCATGGTTCCATTTACCACAGCAAGTCTTCCAGGTCCTGAAGCAGCAAAACAGCCCCAGACCATCACACTACCACCACCATATTTGACTGTTTGTATGATGTTCCTTTTCTGAAATGCTGTGTTACTTTTATGCAGGATGTAATGGGACACACACCTTCCAAAAAACTTCCACTTTTGTCTCGTCAGTCCACACAGTATTTTCCCAAAAGTCTTGGGGATCATCAAGATGTTTTCTGGCAAAACTGAGACGAACCTTTATGTTCTTTTTGCTCAGCAGTGGTTTTCGTCTGGAACTCTGCCATGCAGGCCATTTTTGCCCAGTCTCTTTCTTATGGTGGAGTCATGAACACTGATCTTAACTGAGGCAAGTGAGACCTGCAGTTCTTTGGATGATGTTGTGGGGTCTTTTGTGACCTCTTGGATGAGTCGTTGCTGCACTCTTGGGGTAATTTTGGTCGGCTGGCCACTCCTGGGAAGGTTTACCACTGTTGCATGTTTTCGCCATTTGTGGATAATGGCTCTCACTGTGGTTCGCTGGAGTCCCAAAGCTTTAGAAATGGCTTTATAACCTTTTCCAGACTGATAGATCTCAATTACTTTGTTTCTCATTTGTTCCTGAATTTCTTTGGATCGCAGCATGATACCTAGCTTTTGAGGATATTTTGGTCTACAGTACTTCACTTTGTCAGGCAGGTCCTGTTTAAGTGATTTCTTGATTGAGAACAGGCGTGGCAGTAATCAGGCCTGGGTGTGGCTAGAGAAATTGAACTCAGCTTTCCAAAGATGTGATAAACCACAGTTAATTTATGTTTTAACGGGGGGGGGGGGGGGTGTCACTTTTTCACATAGGGCCACGAAGGTTTGGATTTTTTTTTTTTTTTTTTAACTTTTCCGGTTCCGGTTCCGCCGGACCGGTGGCGCCACACGAGTAGGCTGCCCGTTGCAACAGCCTTTTTTTTTTTTTTTTTATCTTCCTTCTTCTTTCTACACCTTTCACTCTGTATATATATCACGGACGCACGGATCGCCCCGGGGGTCTCCCGGGTCGGCGGACGGAGCCACGGTTTGCAGCGGGAGACGCTACAGCGGGGAGGAGCTAGTGCTAGCTAGCACTTGGCCGCCGCCCGGTGCTAATGGGAAACTCGACATACCGGGAGCTGTAGCGAAAACAACGCGGGTGCCGGGCTGGAGTTTAGGCGGCATGCAAGAATTATAAGACAGAATAATAAAGAGCGATGCAAGACCGCCCGTAAAATCTACTGGAGGAAGAAGCCCCCCAGGAGACAGCTAGCCACCAGGGCTGCTCGGAGAGGCGCTCTGGCCACCGGCAGAGTGAAGAGGCCTCGCCGTCGCAGGCCCGTGGCTCTGAGAGAGATCAGTCGCTGCCAGAAATCCACGGAGCTGCTCATCCGTAAGCTGCCCGTCCAGCGCCTGGTGAGGGAGATCGCTCAGGACTTCAAGACCGTCCTGCGTTTCCTGAGCTTCGCCGTCATGGCTCTGCAGGAGACCAGCGAGGCCCACCTGGTGGTCTCTTCTTCGCTAAGGGGGTCACCATCATGCCCAAAGACTTCCAGCTGGCCCGCCGCATCCGCAGAGAGAGAGCTTAGACTTTCTGCTGCACATTCACCAACCAACCATAATGCTCTGCACTGTGTGTCTATATATATACATTTATAGTAATATGGACATATGTTTACTAGATGTTGTTTTTTCTTGCCTTCTGATTGTTGCGCTGAGTGTTGTTATCCCTGTGCTGTTGCAATCCTGGAATTTCCCCATTGTGGGACTAATAAAGGCTTATCTTATCTTATCTTATCTAATAATAAACGCCTTCATTTAAAAACTGTATTTTGTGTTTACTTGTGTTATCTTTATCTAATATTTAAATTTGTTTCTCTAATGTGTCCTGGGTCTGCCCCGGGGTCTCCTCCCTTCTTCCTTCTTTCACAGAACACACATAAAAGTAATTCCATTTCTGTACCTCGTCTTTCCTTCACCTACAGTATATTGTAATTCACATTAGCACTGCACTCACTACAGCACTGCTGTAGTCCTAAAACTGTCTAGTAGTTCACATCATATTTTAACGGTGTTAGTCTGTGATGACATTTTCTAAGACTATCCTTTTTTACATCAACAATTTGTACCTGACTATAGTAATAAAGGTCAACACTGACTATGGGGACATCAAAAGCTTTCCAGAGTGTCCTAATCCTGATCTAATTACACCTCAAGTGGAAGGCGTCCAGGAGGCATCCTAATCAGATGCCCATACCACCTCAACTGACTTCTTTCAATGTGGAGGAGCAGCGGTTCTACTCTGAGCCTCTCCCGGATGACTGAGCTCCTCACCCTATCTCTGAGGGTGAGTCCAGCAATCCTACGGAGAAAGCTCATTTCAGCCGCTTGTATCCGCGATCTCGTTCTTTCGGTCATTACCCTAAGCTTGTGACCATAGGTGAGAGTAGGAACGTAGATTGACTGGTAAATCGACAGCTTTGCCTTAGAACTAAGCTCCCTCTTCACCACAACAGACCGGTACAACGTCCGCATCACTGCAGATGCTGCTCCAATCCGTCTGTCGATCTCTCGCTCCATTTTCCCCTCACTCGTGAACAAAACCCCAAGATACTTAAACTCCTCCACTTGGGGCAGGAGCCTGTCCCCAACCCGGAGAGGACAATCCACCTTTTTCCGGCTGAGGACCATGGACTCGGACTTGGAGGTGTTTATTTTTTTAATAAATATTTTCCCCAGAAATAAATTCCTGTTTGTTATATGTTGACTCACTTGATTTGAGGTTGATTTTCTTTTACATTCTATTCACACACCTCCAAAAGTTGAATATTGTGGTGAATTTATTTTTAGAAATAACTCAGACCCAAAAAGTAAAACTTTCACATTGTACAATAATAATCCCATATAAATTTAGCTATTTTAACTTCTTTTTTGTTTGAAATTTGAATGAATATGTCTGAGCTATTTGATATAGATCTGAATGATGATATGCTCATTTTTGGAGATGCAGTTCTGTTTTTACACAATATTATTTGAAAAAAAGATTATTACTCCATAAATTATTTCCAACTTCACTAAGGATTATTGATCACAATGTTATGTATATATCTAATACGTACAGTATATTTTAGGTTCTTGTTTATCATTACGTTATACACAGGTTGAAAATACTTTAGTTTTGCATAGAGGTGAGGTAAACCATTACTTTGTGAATCTGTCACACTGAATCAACAATGGAGTTCATCTTCTACAGGTAACTGAAAGGGCACAAATTAATTCAGGCATCCAACGTTTCACAACATTTATTTATATATTTTAAAACAAAAAAAAAAAACATATTTACAACCTAAAATGAACTGGAACTGACATAAATGACTGCTGGAGCTTAATCACAATAGCCGTTTTTTTTAAGCATGCATAGCTAAAACGGATGAACATAAACAGACCATAAAAGTGTGATTCAGTATATTTACAGAAACCACACAACTAACAGCAATCAAAGTCCTTACAATATGAACTCAAGTGTTGTCATAATTACGTTGTCAAAACTAGAGAGCTATCCGGTTCGATCACTGCTGTGCTACATTAGCATTACTGTCAATAACACAATACAACATAGTTATTTTTAAAATGGTTACCAGAGACGCGCATCGGAGAGTGGATTATGTTAAATTCCCCATTTTGTACCACAAGAGTCCTCGCTTGATATGCTACCGGGCTCATAATCCTCAAAGGTCTCAGATTTTAGCAGTCTGCAGTATCCACCTTATTCCTAGGCCCCATGATGACTTGCGTGAATTATGGACGCAACTTCCGGGACTAGTTTAGAACGTATGGGTGTCACTGAAACGGGACACTTTTCCTTGTTAAAAAACAATGACTTCGGCATCAGAAATGCAGGAACACGGCCTCTTGCATGTCAAAAACAGTAATATAATCATACCACTTCCCACGACTATCGAGGGATGGGAAGATAACTTTAAAAAGTGGCCTCATACACAGTCGCTCCGTTAGTTAGCGCCGCTGCTAAGATGCCAACGCTGTAAACAAATGACCCGTGCTGACAAAACGAGTCAGTTTGAGGATATTTTCAAAACTGATGTAATGTTATTTCCATATTCTGTATTGAAAGATTTTCAAAATGATATTTAATTTGTAGGAAATGCACAAAAACTGACAAGGAAAAAAGACGATTTGTTTACATTTTGGCTAGGTTGAAAACTCGCGTTCGATCGGCTGGGAGTTACGTCTTCCGCAAAAGCATAGGTATTTTTTAGAAAGTACGATTTCTAAGCTGTGTCTGCGAGTCGCAAGGTGCTGGATTGAGAGGCTAGCGCCTCTCGGCTATGTGGGCTCCCCTGGGCGGGGGTGCCTGGGGGGGGGCTCACGCCCGGGGGGGGGGGGGGGGGGTCACTGGCCTCCTGGCGCCTGGGGACCGGGGGCTGGCATTGGGCCCACTGGAGGGGGGATGTCCACCACGCCGGCCGCCTGGCATCCCTCGATCGTCCCTCCGGGGGTGGATGCCTGGCTTTCCTGGGGCTTGATGACCTTGGCCATTTGTGCCCTGTGGGGGTTGGTGGCGCTGCCTTGCCTGCTCAGGGTTCCCGGGGGGAGAGCTGCTGCAACCGGCCCCCTTTTTCGTATGTTTCCTGACAAACCACTCACATGCACACACTTATTTTGCGGGCGCTCTCATATATACGCACACGCACAAATGTCTCTCCTTTAACAAGTGTGGAAAAAAGACTCATGTTGAGACATCTTCAGTGGAAGAAGCAGTTTGTCTTGTGTTTGTTTTAGTTGCTGGTTTGTTTGTCTTTTTTCTGTTCCTCTCCCTTTTCTTTCCCCCTCCACACACTTCCTTTCCCTATTCCCTATCCTGTCAGGTCCTCCATGGGTAAAATAATTCAAATACAGTATTATAAGTTATTACAGGAGGAGTCTGCAACAATATACAGTACATAGTTAGGTACTGTATAAAGCTCATTTTGGCAAAGTAAATCTGTTTTGGCACAATAATGGTGACAGATCTCTGTTCTGCTTACCTAGCTGCATGACAGGACAATGGGGGAAAAAAGAAGATGCTAACGCTGTAAACAAATGACCCATGCTGGCAAAATGAGTCATTTTGAGGACATTTTCATATTCATACTTTTATCTCCATACTCTGTATTGAAAGATCTTCAAAATGATATTTAATTTGTAGGAATTGCACAAAAACTGACACAGAAAAAAGACAATTTGTTTATATTTTGGCTTGGTTGAAAACTTGCATTTGATCGGCCGGAAGTTACGTCTTCTGCAAAAGCATCGGTATTTTTAGAAAGTACGATTTCTAAGCTTTCCAATGATACCAGACACTCATGGGGGGTTTCCTGGGACTTTGCTGCTACCAAACAAAGAAAGAGTCATGATTTATGACTTCTCGTTGTCTGTACTCATAATGATGTGGTGTGTCTTCCGATCAGCACGTCTCCACTGCAATAAAGTCGGCTGCATTTGGTTAAAATATGTTGGACATAATCAAATTTACCTTAGAGCAGATGTATGCCACAACACCGTTCTTGGATGTCATCTGTCACCGTGTGGTGAGAAGCCTCCATTTATCCAATCTGGCACAACCACGAACACCAGCAACAAGTACCAAACTATGCCAAAACATTCAAAAAATACAAAAACTAGAAGAGCTGAAATTAGCTGCCACTTGAGAGGAAAACACGTATATGGACTATACATTAAAATGAATTTGAAAAACTTTTAAAAACGCTATTTTACATGCCCCTGCTACTCCACTCTTATTGACTGATTTAACACTACTGCAGCCGAAACCGGAAGTTCCGTCCATAATCGTTCCTACAGCGGCACCCCCAGGAATAAGGTGGATATTGATGTTAGCCTCCAGAAAGTTCTGTTTATCTCTCTACCTGGCAACTGGTACAAGATTATAGTGAGTCAACAGTGAGTGCGACCCCTACTGGCTAGGTGGGCAGAATCTTATCTATCACCTTTAACTGTCAAATCAAATAAGAAAAAATATTCTCAGTACTAACCTCCAAAGCGACACCTCTTACTGAGTTTATGGTGAAGAAAGCCGATCTTCTTACTGCTCCAACACCTATAGCCTTACAAGTTTTATGCCTTGTCATAATTCGTTTAGCAGTGCTGCTCTACACAGCACTCAGCTGCAAGGAGAAATGCTGAATTCCACAATAAACATGCCAGTTTTTCAACTAAAGCATAAACCCCCCCTCTTATTTGATGCCACATTCCAAAAACAACCTGTACTGCAATCAGATTTTGGGGCCAAACATCTGGAAACAACCCTAAATTACAGCAAAAAACAACAGTCACATTCAGAAACTGAAGCCAGCTTATTAAGGGCAGAAATTAAAAGAAGACAACCCTTATAATTTAATAGTGTGGTGGAACTTAATGCATGCGGTGGAACTTAACTCCATGCATATGCAGAGCTTCCATTACTGCTTTCTCCCGCTTAAAAAAATTTAATGGAAGCTAATATTCTGTATTTTTATTGTCAGTAAATGCCTTGTATTTTGTATAATTGTGAAATTTTTTTTATAGTGATGAAGCCACAAACCAATGACCAGTTTCATTCTTTTAATAGAATCTACAGTTGCAAATTTTTAATAAGTTTGTAAATTTCCTGAGCACAACTTCACCTTTGTTTTAATAGCTGCCAAAATGCAAGTATATAATTCAATCTGTTGACATATTTTTAGTAGCACATTAATATAAGATTGGAGTATGGTACATGTAGAATTTATTAAAGTTTTCCCTTTAGTAATGAAGAAAGCAAAGCTTTGCTTTTGATTGCTTATGTGAAACTAACCAAATTTTCCTGTGGTGATTTTACCATTTCATCCATCATTTATCCAAAATGTAAATGCTTGAAAAAGTCAGCCTAACACTGAAGTTTTAAAACTTTTCAGCAAAAAATAGAAGGAATGTGTGCATTGATGTGCACTCCCGCTCACACAATGGATTATGGGAGTTGCAGCATGTGTAAGAACCAGTTTGTTGAACAAGCCGATTGCAGTTTAGATTGACTGACAAACTACGTTTTTTCCAACATGTTAATGATGTTTACGGCAGTTAGTCAGCCACTGTTTTCTTTTGCAGCACATTATTTCACCCAAAGGTCACATAAAAAGCCCACACAGTTAAATAGAAAGAACTAGAGCTATACAACACCACTGTGATCGGGAGGTTTTCCCCCTAATTTGGCCTCCATCCAGGCAGAACTAGGTCCTGACTAATGGGCCTCTACAGTCAGCACAGCTTCACTGTCTGGACTCCAGAGCTATTGAAAAAAACCACACTATCAAACACTGGGCTGGACATGAAGCGTCGGAACAAAGAAAAACTAGGGCATGCCTGTATGACACAGGCAGAGCAAAGCAGTGGGGGATCTAAGAACAAAAACAGAGTCATGAAGAAAAATACAGCTCAAGAAAAGGCCACAAAAACAATGATTAGCTGGAGGACCTGACCTTCTAATATAGTCTGAGCCAGGGGACATCCACTGACTAAACTGTGGTATATTACAGAAGTGTGACTGCTGCAAAGATTGAAGTTATATTTCCAAGCGAGGCATCAATTTTACTGCAGTGACATTTTCAAAACTGCTGTACCCATTAGCAACACTAAATATGCATGTCACAGCATCTAGGTGCACGGCACAAAGAACTGTTAAAGCTGAAAATTTATATCAAATTCTAAAATGTACATGTTTACAGTTCTTTATTCCTTTGAGTAGCTAAATGTAAGTTGGAATCCAGGCAATAAAACTGTACCTTAAACTCCGAAGCATGAGGAGAGAGGGAAATAATTATCTTTCCGAAGCACTGCGATGGATTCTGCATCGATGCATGAGTGTTAAGAGTTTGAGATTTAAATATTAATTAATAACGTAATTAATCTTGACAGAATGAAAACAGTGGACTCGCAAGCATGGATTCTGTACACTTTGGACAGTTTATGGGGTGACACAAATCAGAGACGCATGACCATGCTGACAGCTGAGCAGGACCCAGCCTCCACAAAACCAAAAGGAAAAAAGACCTGGACAAGACCCACACTGCATGCAAGCCCTGCCAAACCAAAATACCCTGGAAAAATGAAAAACCAGCCTGCACGCCTGCACCTAGAGGAGAAAAACGGCCGCCGCCACAGACAACCACAAGACCACTGAACAAGACGCCAAAGCCTCCACCCAAACCAGAAAGGGTGCCCACACTCTGCCGTGGAGAACAAGGACCCCTGCGCCATGCTGTGCACTGCACCAGAGCCACGGCACAACACCCACCCAAGGAGACAACCCACTGAATCAGCGATTGGATTGCTTCCAATTCTCATTAGAAGTCAAATATTTCTCTGTTAGAAATTCTGTGTATTTTTGACTGAAGGTTAACTTGCTACACATAACAGGACAATGTTTGTCAGAAGTCTATTATTTGTTAAAATTCAGGTTAAAAGTTTGTGTTGCAACAAATATGCTGCCACAGGTACACTTTTCATGTTGGCTTTTTGGAAGTGCTGAAATATATGCTGGCAAATGTTACATTCCATGTGATTTGCCACATTTTTCTTCCATTTGATTCATTAAAAAGACATGACAAGTAAAGTCATGGGTCATTACAAATATTTTGCTTTAAAAGTACCAAGTTGTCACACAGTGGGAGGTAAAAAAAAAAAAATCCTGAATAGAAAAAAAGATGCATCAAGAAATATTTTAGAATCGAATCATGACGTGTCTAAAGAGTCCCACCCCTACTAAACATGTCCTACATTTGAGTCAAGGATAGAAGTAAAGAGGAGGATCATCATGACAATGGATGAAATATGAATAAGGTTGAACACTTACTGCCTTGGGCTTGGTCATCCTGATCATCTGGGAAGAGATCATCCAAAGTCTCTTTACTAGAGTCAGAATCTTTCTCCTCCTGAGACAAGACAAGGGTGCAGAGCACAGACAAAAAGTAAAGCAAAGAAAGCTTAGACATACAGAAACTAAATTATATCTTATTCTCACCAGTAGTGCATGCTAAATGTTAGAAAATACTTCCAATCCTAACCCATGACAACCCACACACACACACACACACACACACGTAGACTGGATGTAACACTGACAGTTCTAGTGCATTATAGATGTTTAATCAGTACAAGTAAATGATGGTTTGATATTATTGACCTGCAAGCCACTTTAATCATGGTTACACAAATTGTACATGACAGTATGACTACACAAAGAACTTACAGAAGGTGACAGGTCCTCGTCATACTTCTTCAGCTGGTTCATGAACTCCAGGTGCTTCTTCTCTTCTTCCAGCTGTGCGACACTTTGCTCACTCTTCTGCAGCTTCTGCTGCGTCCCGGCCAGCTCGTCCCTCAGCCACTGGTTTTCCTGGCAGAGCCGACGGACCTGAGCCCGCAGCTTCTGCTTCTCGGACTCTACTGAACTCAGGTGGTTAGACAAAGCCATCATCACCTGGGAATGAAAGAAGTGATTTTCAGGGGGAAAACATATTACCAACCCAGAATAAAACTCTTCTGTGTCCTTTCTACCTGCAGCCATCTTAAAGTCAAACTTGGCTGCTTCTTGTGAGATCACTCTACTTCCGCCCTCCCAAGAGAGCAGACGCTTTTTTCTTCTCTCCTGCTGATTTTTTCCTCCCCTCCTGTTATTACTAGATCCCAGCTTGCTGTTGTCTGCCTGCGTCTAACTGCGACCGCCGAAAAGAAATTATGGAGTTAATAAGCTGGGCTTTGAACACAATTGACACTATTTTTTCAACAAGGAAAAGTGCTCCGGGGGAAGCTGTCTGCCCCGCTGGAACGGCTCCAGTGGGCTATCTATGTGACACGGGTAAATGGAAAATGCTGTGTCTCTCTAATCTTTCTATCGAAGATATTGAAGATCTGTTTATCTTCGTAATCTTGGTGATTGGGATAATTCTGATTGGGACAGGAATTGTCTTGGTTTACCGCAAATTGCTGAAGATGGATTCAACCTATCAAAATGCTGGCCAGGCGAGGTGCATCCAACAAATTGAGAAACTGGAGAAGACCATGATAGCGACTACTGGAGAACTGTCTCGTAAGGTGGATTACATCATGGGTTCGCTCAGGTCTTTCCACGACGAATTCAAAGCTGCGCAATGAAGGATTAATGTACTGAATCTACAGAAGAAATACAAGTCTTCTCTGTGATCAGTCCTATTTGGCACTATTATTCCCCATGAAAATTCCTCCTGGCTGTCTGCAGTCTGTGTTTTTTTCAAATCATGAGCACAAGGCCTTGGACAGCCAGCTGCAGCGCCAGATAAGACTGGGCGCCAGACAGACAAAACATCTTCTGCCAAGGGTCCTTGGGTCTCTCTTATTATCATCAACACTGCTCAACACCGCACACACATTGATTCATGAACTGATTAAAGATACTGTACACTGCTCTCTTGTGTCTTGTGAATTCTATTGTATGCTAATGCATGAGGGTTTTTTTCTGTGTAGTCAAAATTTGGCTCACATATGAGCGTTTATTCTGATTACTATGTTTTTTCTCTCTCCTATTGTGTTTTCCTCCCCCTCCTCCCCCCCTCTTTACCTCCACTGTTGACAGGCGCCTTGTATGGCGACGCGTCATTGGATGCGCCTAACGTGCGCGTCTTATGTCAAGTCAAATTCCTTGTGTGTTTACTTGTAAATATACTTGGCAATAAAGCTGATTCTGATTCTGATTCTGATCTAAAGATTTTTTTTAATTATACTGAAGGCAGCATCATGTGTATGGTAGGGTACTAAAATTACAAGGGGTAAATGTACACTCCAAGCAGTAACTTAAAATATGTATTCTTAAAGGCACATTTTGGGTAAAAGCATCAATTTAACCGTACATGGGTTTGGTGAAAGGCTGTGAAGGGTGTAATTAGACAAAGGGTCTGCAGCACAGAAACATTATTTGAGCATGAAAATTGCATAAACAAAAAAAGCAGGGTATATCTTGTGTGTGTGTTGAATTTTCATTAGATAAAGCCAGCTAAGAGGTGCAGATGAAAGGCTAAAGCATCAACAATGAATCATCAGTGACTCATACCTCAGTGTTTGCCAAGTGAACAATGACATCAGCAATCATTGTGCCTTTTTTGTTAATCGTTTTATTTCCGAGCAGTTACACCGTCCCACTTCAATTCACATACATTAGGAGACAAACTTTCTCTGACAGACAGACTGGAATACCATGTGCAGTCAATAAAAATTAAGGATGGAGAGAATTACTTCTCACTAAGAAGTATAACAATATGTTAGCCCAAAAGACAAACATTGCTAATTTACAACAGAATTTGTTGCTTCTTAACCCTAGAACACTAACGTAGGGTGATTTTCACCCGATGTTAATGGAGATGCTAGTGTTACTAGCTTTAACATTAGTGTGCTAGGGTTAAAGCAACACTATGTAAGATTTTCCCCTTAAAATAATGTTTCTAAGATTATTCTAATGGTACATCAACCTTTGGCCAGGTGAATGTCACTTCCCTCATGGGGGCAATGGATCAGCGTTCTCGTCGCGCCCTCCGCCAGTACCCGGGCTCGCCTGGGGAAGCTAATGATCCTACCAGCAGACTAAATTACCAAGGCAACTGCTTGGCTTAAGGACTTTGCATTCGCTAAATAAATAAATAAATAAAAACTTCCCTCATAGTCTGAGTGGGCCCAAATTTCCTTCAACAGCTCTGTTCTTGGTAGCAACACTGAAAAGACTACAGCGATGACCTCGGTCCTAACAGCCAATCACAGGGCATGACATTAGCCACCAACAATGAAGTACCCTGTGACTGGCTGTTGGGACTGAGGTCACAGTCGTTATAGCTGTAGTCTTTTCAGTGTTCCTACCCAAAAACAAACAAACAAACAAAAAAGCGTTACATAGTGCTGCTTTAATAACATTTCAAGCATCCTACTAATGCAGTCCAACCTTTAGCTAACAGCAGCATGCTGTGCTGTTTGAATATTCACAACAGATTAAAGCAGCACTGGGTGAATGTCACTCCCTCCATAGCCTGAGTGAGCTTGCATTGCCTGCAACAGCTTGGAAGGAGCACTGAAAGGACTACAACAATGGCAACTATGACGTCAGTCCCAACAGCCACTTGCAAGGTGTCTCGCTGTTCGTGGCTATAGTTGAGCCTTGTGAATGGCTGTTGGGACTCTGGTCATAGTCACCACAGTTCAAAGATTTTTATTTGTCAACACTTCTATATGTACAAGACATACAGGAGAAGTGAAATGCTATTTCTCTCTCTTAGTGGTGTGCACAATATATAAGAAAAGAAGGAATAAGGATGAAAGACAACAACAGCAGTCTATGTACAGTAATGCTACCCATGGTGCAAATAAAGAAAAAACCAGCAATTCTATGTACAGAAAAAAGTTGAGCCGCAATACCTGTAATTGCAAGTTCAATGCGGTAACGTAGGTGCAGACAGTGACAGATAGGACTGCCCATGATCAGTATTGCAATGACAGACAGCAGCAGATATGACATTTGTGCAAATGGTTGCAGTAAAGTGCAGAGACATACAGCAGCAGATGTACTACTGTTGGTGTGCCAAGTCTTTCTGTGCAAACAGCTGAGATAGTCATTGTGTGGGTCAGTATGTTACGGTCCAGGTGTGGGGGGGAGTGAGCAGAGTTCAGGGTCCTGATGGCCTGGTGAACAAAGCTGTTTAACAGTCTTGTGGAGTGGGCCTGGAGGCTCCGGTACCTTCTCACCGAGGGCAGGGGACTAAAGAGTGAGTGTAAGGGGTGGGAGGTGTCGCTTGTGATGTTGATGGCTCTGTAGGTGTGGTAGATGTCTGGGGGGATGGGGGGCAGAGGGGCACTGATGATCTTGCTGGCTGCTTTCACGCTGCATTGTAGAGTCTTCTGACAGGAGGCGATGTAGCTTCCATACCACACCGTGATGCAGCTGGTGAGGATGCTCTCAATAGTACCCCGGTAGAATGAGAACATGATGGGGGGTGGGACTCATGCTCTCCTCAGTTTGCGAAGGAAATGGAGGCGAGTTTGAGCCCTCTTGGCTAGTGATGTGGTGTTGTTAGACCAGGAGAGGTCCTCGAAGATGTGCACTCTCAGGAACTTGGTGCTGCTCACTCTCTCCACAGCTGCTCCATCGATGATCGGAGGGGGATGCTGTGTGTGTCCTCTCCTGAAGTCGACCACAAGCTCCTTGGTTTTTCCCCAAGTTCTGGAAGAGATTATTGTCTTTACACCACTACACCAGTTGGCTCACCTCATTTCTGTAGTTGGCCTCTTCGTTGTTGGTGATGAGGCCCACCACCGTCGTGTCATCCGCAAACTTGATATAGTTGGTGCTGTGGACTGGTACGCAGTCATGGGTCAGCAGGGTGAAGAGCAGCGGGCTGAGAGCAGTCTTGTGGGGCCCTGCGCTTAGTGTGATGGTCTTGGAGGTGCTGCTGCCAACCCACACTTTCTGTGACCTCCCTGTGAGAAAGTCCAGCGCCCAGTTACAGAGAGAGGTTTTGAGTCCCAAGTGTCTGAATTTTTGTATTAGGTGCTGGGGGATGATTGTGTTGAATGCTGAGCTGAAGTCCAAGAACACCATTCGCACATAGGAGTTCTTTGAGTCCACGTGGGTGAGGGCTGGGTGGAAAGCAGCAGAGATGGTGTCTTCTGTAGATCTGTTTGACCTGTATGTGAACTGAGATGGGTCGTGGGAGGGAGGGAGGGAGGGAGGGAGGGAGGGAGGGTGGACTTGATGTTCTGCATGGCATGCTCGAAGTATTTCATTATGGTGGAGGTCAGTGCTACTGGCCGGTAATCGTTGTAGCTGGATAGGACAAGCTTCTTTGGGACTGATATTATGGTACCAGTTTTAAAACAAGTGGGGACAACAGCTTGACTCAGGGAGATGAAGATGTCAGCCAGGACATTCTTGAGCTCCTGCACACAGTCCTTCAGAACGTGACCTGGTATGTTGTCTGGTCCAGCTGTCTTGCATGGGTTGATCCTGGAGAGGGTCCTCTTCACACGAGCCGGATCCAGACTTATAGCCTGCTCATCTGGAGGAGGAATGGTCTTCTGTGCTGATGTGCTGTTTTGTGTTTCAAAGCGACCAGAGAAGTTATTTAAGTTGTAAGCAGTGTGATGTCACTCGCATAGGTCTGAGGTGGAGGCTTGTAGTTGGTGAGGGTCTGTATGCAACGTCATCTCTGGTGTTGCTGAAGTGTCCGGATATTTTCTTGCTGTACTGTCGTTTTGCTTCCTTAATGCCACGGGACAGGTTGGCATTAGCTGTTGTTAATCCTGCAGTGTCACTGGCCCTGAAGGCTGCGTCCCGAGCTCTCAGGGGCCTGTGAACCTCTGCTGTCATTCATGGCTTCTGGTTAGCACAAACAGTGACGGTTTTGCAGTGAGTGACATCATCAATGCATTTAGCCATGGTAAATGGTATTCACTTATATAGCGCTTTTATTCTCATCTCTTGATGACCAAAGCGCTTTACAGATCCTGCTATCCACCCATTCACACACACACACATTCACACACTGATGGTGGCATGCTGCCTAACATGGCGCTTCCAGACCCACCAGGAGCAATTGGGGGTGAAGTGTCTTGCCCAGGGACACAACGGCAGGATATCTGGGGAGAGCAGGATTTGAACCGCCAACCATGTGGTTATTGGACGACCTGCTCTACCTCCTGAGCCACTGCCGTCCCATGTATGCTACATGTCGCCATGTATGCTACAACAATGCTACAACAACCTCAGTGTACTCCTCTATGTTTGTGTGTCCATTGTGAGTGGCTGTATGCTTGAAAAGGTCCCAGTCTGTGGTGCTATAGCAGTCTATAGACGATGGGCGGGACATACAGCAACTAGCAGGATAGAAGTAATTTCCCTCGGTAAGCAGAACGGCCGGCACATGACAATCATCAACTCCACCAACAGAGGGCAGTTATAGCTGTAGTCCTTTCAGTGGTCCTACCAAGAACAAACCTGTTGCATGCAATGCAAGCCCACTCACGCTATGGGGGGAGTGATATTCACCCGGTCAATGGTTGATGTACTATCAGAATAATTTTGGAAAATTTATTTATTTATTTATTTTTTTTCCACAATATCTTTATTGAACCTTTTTTTTTTTTTAACAAACATGATACAAACAATCAAACACTAACACTAAAGTACTACAAAAAAAAAAATGCACTAAAAACACCAACAACCACCAACAAAATCAAGTCTTCAACAATGCTCCTCTGTTTAGTCTAGACAATCCAATACATAAGTATACATATTATGTTCACCAGTTTGGAATTTACAAGGTCCACACACATCATTCACCTTCTTCTTCAAGAGTTATGTTTAAATTTTTTACATAATCAATAAAAGGTCTCCATATATTCTCAAACACAATTTCCTTTGATTTTAGTATATATGTTATTCTTTCTAATGGAAGGTTTGTTAACATCTGTCTTAACCACTGAGTCACATCTGGTCTATGAGTCTTTTTCCATAATAGTGCAATACATTTTTTGGCATTAAGCAAACTGAGGTCTATGAATGTTCTTTCACTTTTATTAAAATTATGCTTTTCTGGGTACAGACCCAACAAAAACAGTTTAGGATTCAATATGATTTGTTTTGAGATTATTTTTTCAATTGTTACCCTCACCTCTTCCCAAAACATTCTTATTAATCTACATTCCCATAAACAATGAAATAGGGTTCCTTTACTTTCCATGCATTTTGTGCATGTATCTGGTATATTTTTGTTATATCTATTTAACTCCTCCGGTGTAACATACATCCGCATTAACCATTTGAAATGTATCAATTTAAGGCGTGCATTTATTGATTTGGTTTGAGCTTCTGTACAAGCCAATTCCCATTGTTCCTCTGAAATTTCAATTTGCAGATCTTCTTTCCAGTAGTTTAATCTTTTCAGTGAATTTTCACTTGAAGATAGTGTCAATGAGTTATAAAACTCTGAAATAATACCCTTTCTTTTACTATCTTTCATCATCATTTTTTCCAAGGATGGATAAATAGGTCGAGTGAGAGCTTTATTTTGATTTGATCGAATAAAGTTTCTAAGTTGAAGATATTTAAAAAAATGTGTTCTATTGAGATTAAATTTGATCCTCAGCTCTTCAAAAGACATTATGTTGTCTGCACATGGCAAATATAAATCCTGAATCTTTTGTATCCCTTTTAAATTCCATACTTTAAATACAGCGTCCGCTCTCCCTGGTTTAAAATATTGATTACCCCATATTGGACTAAATTGTGACAATAACTGTGGTTCTTTTAAATAGTTTTTAGCTTCACACCATATTTTGATCATATGCTTTACAAATGGATTTTTTACTTGTTTTTGTAATTTTTTTGCCGAATCTGAGTATATGAATATGGGAAGAGGTAAAGGTAAATTGTATGATTCCATTTCAGTCCAGTGAGGGAGATCATTTGATGAAAAATAATATGTCATAGACCTCAGTTGTGCCGACCAATAATACAACATAAAATTTGGACATTTCAGACCTCCACGATCAAATGGTAAATATAATAAAGACAAACGTAATCTAGCCCTCCTGTTGTTCCATATAAATTCCACTAACTTTTTTTTTATTCTTGAGAATAGATCTAAAGGTGGTGATAAGGGAATGTATTGAAATAAATAAAGTATTTTAGGTAAAATATTACTTTTAAGTATATTGATTCTCCCGATCATCGACATTGGTAGTGACATCCATCTCTGAGTTAACTCACTGATATCTGACATTAAGGCTTCATAGTTGACACTGGCGACTGATTCTAGCTTAGGCATAATTTGGATTCCTAAATATTTAAACTGATTTACAACATTGAATTGATTTACCTCAGGGGCTGGGTAATTTCTCTGGGTCTCATTTAGCATTAATATTGAAGATTTAGTTTTATTTATTTTATATCCTGATATTTCCCCAAAATTCTTTATTAAATTCAACAAGGTTGGAATTGATTTTTTTAGATTCGACATAAACAAAATTATATCATCGGCGTACAGGGAGATTTTATGTTCTGTTGGTCCAACTTTAACTCCATATATTTGTGAATGTAAACGTATCGCTATCGCTAAAGGTTCAATTGCCATAGTAAACAGTAAAGGTGAAAGTGGACAGCCTTGTCGACATCCTCTATTGATTTTTATTGGTTTTGAAATATTGTTATTTGTTAGGATTTCTGCTGTAGCATTATTGTATATTATTTGAACCCATTTTATGAAATTATTTCCAAGTCCAAACCTTTGTAGGACTTCAAAAAGAAAGGGCCATTCAACTCTATCAAAGGCCTTTTCGGCGTCCAATGATAGGAGAGCTGTATCCGGTGCTTCTTTATTAAAATAAATAATATTAAATAGTCTTCTTACATTATGGAAGCCTTGTCTACCCTTTATAAAGCCATTCTGATCTCGATTAATAATATTTGGTAAAATTTCTTGTATTCGTCTTGCTAAAATTTTACAGATTATCTTAAGGTCGGCGTTTAATAGGCTTATTGGTCTCATATTTTCACATTTATTAGAGGGCTTACCTGGTTTTGGCAGCAGTATAATTAAGGCATTATTTATGTATGATGGTAAATTATTATTTTGAAATGCTTCTAAAACCATTTCCAAAAAAGGTTTTATTAATTTATTCTTAAATTTTTTATAAAGGTCAACTGGAAGACCATCTGGTCCTGCACTTTTTCCTGATTTCATATTATCAATGGCTAGCCCAACTTCTTCTTGACTAATTTTAGACTCCAATATCTCCCTGTTTTCATTTGGAATACACGGTATAGATAGTTCGTTCAAAAACCCATTTAGTTTTGTTAAATCAGGTTCATTTTTGGTATCATATAATTTTTCATAGTAATCTCTAAAGGCTCTATTAATTTCTAAAGGATCTATAACTACCTGTCCCTTACTTATAATACTGGTAATTGGTGTTTTAATTTCCAATTGTTTAATCTGCCATGCTAATAATTTTCCTGATTTTTCACCTTGTTCATAAAAAGATTGTTTCAATCTTAGAAGACTCGAGGCAGCTCTATTCGCTGATTTTTTGTCGTATTCAGCTCTCAAAATCAGTAATTCATTCTCCAACCTTGGGTCACTTCCTGCATACACTTTTTCCTGAAGATTTTTTATTTTATGTTCCAATTTAGCTCTCTCCTCTCGAGTCTTCTTAGATTTTGATCCTGTATAACTAATAATATGTCCCCTAATAAAAGCTTTGAAAGCCTCCCACTTTACACATGCTGATGTTTGTGTAGTATTGATGTCAAAGAACTCGTCTATCTGTTTTTCTATATACTTGACAAATTCCTCATCCTGAAGCCATTTATGCTGAAATTGCCATCTACCTGATTCCTTTGTCAATTTTTTATCTACATATATTAGACAACAGGGTGCATGATCAGAGATCACGATGTTATCATAAAAGCAGTTTTGAATCTTGGACCTTAATTCTGTGGAAATCAAAAAATAATCAATACGTGAGAATGTCTTGTAGGTACTGGAATAACAAGAATAGGCTTTAACTTGTGGTTTCATTTCTCTCCATATATCTAACAATCTCAATTCTTTCATAAAATGATTAATAGTCATCCTACATCCAATGTGCGTACAATCCAGTCCTGTTGATCTATCCACACCTGGATTCAATGTACAATTAAAATCCCCTGCTATTATATGTTGCCCTGTAAGTGATGATAAGATGAGAAATAAATTAGCAAAGAACTTCTGATCATCTATATTGGGACCATATAAGTTCACAAGATTTATATTTTCTAATAGCAAAGAACCTTGAATGATTACATATCTTCCAAATTTGTCTCCAATTACATTTTTCACTTGAAAAGGAACTGATTTATGTATGAGAGTCATAACTCCCCTGGCTCGGGATGAAAATGAAGAGGTGAATACACTTCCCTGCCATCTACTCCTAATTCTTTTAACATCCTCCTCTATCAGATGAGTTTCTTGTAAAAACACAATTCTTGAACCCATGTCCTTTATTTTATTCATAACTTGTTTAAGTTTTTTTAAATTTTGTAGACCTCTGCAATTCCATGAAGTTAAATTAAGATTAACACTTTGGTCCATGATCAATAGAGAGTTTGGGATTACCTTGCAGTGTAAACATGCTCATACAGAGAAGCAAAAACATGAGTGGTTGAACATTCATCCTACAAACTACACACAAACAAATTTCCCCTTCCCACACTTGTGGCAAACCCCCCAAAATCAAAAGAAAAATTCTGTCTCCCGATATAGCCATCGACCGTTCCACACCCACGGGGAACAGCCTAAGCCACTCCTTCTTCATCCTCCCAATCACCCTAACTCTACTGCTTTTAATGACGTAACATTAACTCTCCTCTGTAGTTTTCCAACTTAACTCCAAAATTTTTAACAACTTTGTACATCATAGTTTTTTTTTTTTTGTTTGTTTTGTTTTTGTTTTGTTTTTTTAATATATAATACAATCTATATTTTGTAAACTTACTATTTACTTCAAGTCAGTCAGATGCCTGTGCAAATGCTTAATTATTCTACCTTATATTTTGTTCATGCTTAGCTCCCACCAGTCTCTTCTTCTTCTTTGATCTTCTTGATGAACTCCTGCGCCTCCTCTGGGGTCTTGAAGATGTGGGTTCTGCCCTCATACGTGGTCAGCAGTCTCGCAGGATAGATTACACCATGACGAATCCCAAGGTTGCGCAGCTCCTTACGTACGGGATCAAACTGCTTCCTCAATTGCTGGATTCCTGTGGCCAAATCTGGGTAGAACCGCACCTGCTGGTCCTGGTGTTTAATCTCTCCTTTAGCACGTGCAGCGTTGAAGATCTTCATCCTGTCTCTGTTGCTAAGAAACTTCATAATTAAGGTCCTCGGCGGTCCCTTATCTCTCCGTGGGCCAATACGATGTGCTTTTTCCAGAACCACTGCTGATTGCAACTCCTCGCTGCCCAGCACCTCCGGAATCCACTTTTCCAGAAAGGAACATACGTCCCGACCTTCTGATTCCTCTGGAAGACCCACCAGCCTCAAATTATTCTGTCTCGACCGAGATTCCAAATCCAAAATATTATCTTCCAGAGATTTTTTTTTTTTTCCAAAGTGCGCACCTTTAATTGAAGATGGGTGACGTCATCTTCAGCACTAGCGAGACGGAGCTCCATCTGCGCCGTTCGTTCTACACAGTCACCCAATTCCTTTCTTATTCCTTCCAACGCTGTCATAATCCCATCAAATCTAGAGGAAAAGTCCGCTCTCATTGAACTCATGGCAGCCATCAGCGCATCTGCGCCATTCCCCGCAGAAATCGCACCGTTGCCAGCCTCCTCCGCCATATATGGAGTTTTGTTTGCTGCGTCACAGACCTGAAAGTCCGTTAATTTGGACTGTTTCGGCGGCTCGCTTTTTCCTTTTCCTGGTTTTCCAGCCTTAGGCTTCGCCGACATATCCTCGCCCAAATGCTGGGATACGTTCTGTCCCAAATGAGAGAGTTATTTGCCGATTTTTTTCTCCAGGAGCAGAGCAGAGCGAGACACGTCCGTCCTACGTGGCAGCCATAACCGGAAGTGCGGAAAATTTATTTTTAAGTGAGAATCTTACATAGTGTTCTTTTAAAGCCTTCTCTCAGTAACTGCTCATCCATTATCATCTAATGAGTCATCCAGGTGAAAACTAGGGATGAACCGATGTACTTTTGTTATATTCCATTTGAAGAAATCAAGAATTGTGCATTTTGATTGTTTTTTTTGTAAAAGCTACTAACTTGACCAGACCTACATTTTCAAAATTACTGTTAAAGCTAAGTTAATTTCCTTCCACAGCATGTGGGACACCATATGGTGTATAGCAGTCCCTCCTGGATTTTGCAATGTTGCAATCGCACCAATTCACGCAAAATCAGCCAATCAGCGCAACTATTGCGCGACCTTGCAACTTTGTCCAATTATCACAATTTTCCCGCAATTTTGGCCAATCCTCATCAACCTCCGCCAATTTCACCAACCAAATTTGTCTCCAACGTGCTAAAATGCTCAGTCTAGCCAATCAAATGCATCACTGCACCACGTTCACTTCCGTGTTTACAGTGAGTAGTGAGTTTATAGTTTACAGTGAGTAACGGAACACATTAGCAAACAGAGTGTGTTATTTAAAAAAACACTCACCCGTGAGGTTTTCAACACCGTCCCTTCCTCCATCTCCCCCAGCCTGCCTGTGGATGCCTCGCCACGTTTCCGTCCTGACCGCGTGTACAAAGCGTTGGGTTTGTGTTGAAAAACATATGCCTGCTCCAAAAGCACCCCGTCGCGGGAGCGTGCGTAAGGAGAGTACACTACACTACAACGAGTGTTTGAACATTTTATACATATTTAGAGGTAAAATCATTACTACATCTGGTCAATGAGATTTAAAACTGTTAACCTCCGGTGTGGATGGACAAACGCACCCACCCACCTCTCCTTGCCATCCGGCTGTAAATGAAAGGCGCGCGCGCGCGCGTGTGTGTGTGTGTGTGTGTGTGTGTGTGTGTGTGTGTGAAGCCCAACATGCAGCAAACAGACAGGCAGGCATGGAAAGGGAGAGAATATTCTCTATATTTTTTTTTTTTTCAGAAAAACACAGACTCCAATAGCCAATACAGAGCAACAGAATAAATTATTTATTACCTCCGCCAGGCAGAAAAGGCCAGGAGGAGGTTATGTTTTTGCCAGGGTTTGTGTGTTTGTGTGTTTGTCTGTCTGTCTGTCTGTTTGTCTGTCTGTCTGTCTGTTGGTTAGCAAGATAACTCAAAAAGTCTTGGACGGATTTGCATGAAACTTTCAGACGTTGTTGGAAATGGTACAAGGAAGAACTGATTAAATTTGGGGGGTGATCCAGTTCACCGTCTGGATACAGGAATTTTTTTAAAGCATTTTTCAACACTGTGACATAGGGCCATTTTCAACATGTGCGCAGGCGCAATGGAGGCCGCTGGGCGTCGTGTCTGACCAACACAAACTCCGCCTTCTTCAATGTTTTAGCCACAAAAGCATGCGGAAAACACTACTGGCCTCGGACCCCAGCGTGCCTGTGCCAGCCATAGGCGCTGCGCACATTGCGCTGGTTGTCGTGTCTGACCAACACAAACTCCGCGTTCTTCAACGTTTTAGGCACAAAAGCACGCGGAAAACACTGCTGCCCTGGGCCCGCCAGCGTGGCTGCTTTTGCGCCACGCTGCAAAACCTGACACAGACACCTGTCCGCCGCCCCATTATTTGCCACAAATTCCCCGCCCAGCTATAGGCGCTGCGTAAAAACGACCTCTCTGCCGGGGAAGACTCTAAATTCTGTTTTGCTGCGGAGCGCAACCCCAATATAATATAAAATCCACGCCAACCTGTCTAACCAATCTGCATCCGTCAGTGGAGGAGATGGACACACCAACGCTTCAGTTTATTACCTCCGCCAAGGAGGCAATGCTTTTACAACCGTAAAACGGGGCTATAAGGGACGGCGGGGTAATATGGGACACTTTTCTAAATGTAATTCTGCTTTTTTAATTTTGCTTCCGCCTACATTTGATGAAGGATTCATGGATATTTGACAATAACAACACAACTCAGCGTCCTGCTCAAAATAAAAAAAGCAGAATTACATTTAAAACATTTCCCACAAAAGTGTCCCTTATTAACCCGCCGTCCCTTATAGCCCCATTTTACACTACTGAACCACTAATCCTATCACTATCACATTGATTGTCATTCATTAATTGTCTGTTTATTGCACTGTCCATGTCAAAGAAACAAATAATCATTGTGAATCCAAATGCTACTCATATCTTTTCATGCTCAGGGAATCTGAAAACGTACACAAATACTGTATGGGGGGAACTGTGCCGCTTGGCGGAGGTCTGCGCTCTCCGAGTGCTTTTCTAGTTTTTTCTTCTCTGCTCGGTACCGAGTGGTTGGAAACCGTAGGGAGTTTTCAAATGAAGGTGCTGCCAATAATTTCTAAATCTATACTCTTAAACATGCATTCAATGCAATCTAGCTGTTGTAATGGATATTGTGGTAATGTTTGTACTTGCTGTTGCACAAGAGTTTTTCTATATAGCAGAAGTTTCTGCTTAATTTTACAAATCACTATAATAGGAAATGTTTGACAATCCTGAGCTTTTCTTGTATTGTTATATACAGGTACATCTCAAAAAAATAGAATATCATGAAAAAGTTCAATATTTTTGTCACTCATTTCAGAAAGTGAAACCCATATATTAAGTAGATTCATTACACAAGAGAGTGATATATTCCAAGTGTTTATTTATTTTAATTTTGGTGATTATGGCTTACAGCCCATGAAAACCCCAAATTAATTTTCTCAAATAATTAGAATATTACATAAATTTTAAAAAATAGTTTTTTAATAGAAATGTTGGCCAAATGAAAAGTATGTCCATGTACACACTCAATACTTGGTCGGGGCTCCTTTTGGATTAATTACGGCATCAATGTGGTGTGGCATGGAGGTGACCAGCCTGTGGCACTGCAGAGGTGTTATGAAGGTCCAGGTTGCCTTGATAATGACCTTCAGCTCATCTGCATTGTTGGGTCTGGCGGCTCTCATCTTCCTCTTGACAATACTCCATAGATTCTCTATGGGGTTTAGGTCAGGAGAGTTTGCTGGCCGATCAAACACAGTGATGCCATGGTCATTAAACCAGGTTTTGATATTTTTGGCAGTGTGTGTGTGTGTGTGGGGGGGGGGGGTGCCAAGTCCTGCTGGAAAATGAAATCAGTTTCTCCATAAAGCTTGTCAGCAGAGGGAAGCATGAAGTGCTCTAAAATTTCCCAATAGTCAACTGCGCTGACTTTGGTCTTGATAAAACACAGTGGACAAACACCAGCAGATGACCTCTGTTCAGATAAAAGTAAATTTTGCATTTCATTTGGAAATCAAAGTCCCAGAGTCTGGAGAAAGAGTGGAGAGGCACAAAATCTAAGTTACTTGAGGTTTAGTGTGAAGTTTCCACAGTCAGTGATGATTTGAGGAACCATGTCATCTGCTGGTGTCGATCCACTTTGTTTTATCAAGACCAAAGTCAGCGCAGTTGCCTACCAGGAAATTTTAGAGCACTTCATGCTTCCCTCTGCTGACAAGCTTTATGGAGAAGCTGATTTCATTTTCCAGCAGGACTTGGCACCCCCCCCCCCACACACACACACACACACACTGCCAAAAGTATCAAAACCTGGTTTAATGACCATGGCATCACTGTGTTTGATTGGCCAGCAAACTCTCCTGACCTAAACCCCATAGAGAATCTATGGAGTATTGTCAAGAGGAAGATGAGAGACACCAGACCCAACAATGCAGACGAGCTAAAGGCCACTATCAAAGCAACATAGACCTTCATAACGCCTCAGCAGTGCCACAGGCTGATCACCTCCATGCCACGCCACGTTGATACAGTAATTAATCCAAAAGGAGCCCCGACCAAGTATTGAGTGTGTACATGGACATACTTTTCATTTCGCCAACATTTCTATTTAAAAACTTTTTTAAAATTAATTTTATGTAATATTCTTATTTTTTGAGGAACTGAATTTGAGGTTTTCATGGGCTGTAAGCCATAATCATCAAAATTAAAATAAATAAACACTTGAAATGTATCACTCTCTGTGTAATGAATCTATATAATATATGGGTTTCACTTTTTTTTTTTTTTTTTGTTACTTATTTGTACCCGTAGGTAGACTTGGTTTGCAGTCTGGTGACAAGCCACCGGCTGCTGGTTGCTGCGTGCGCGAGCGCCCTAAACACTTTCTGAAATGAGTGACAAAAAATATTGAACTTTTTCATGATATTCTAATTTTCTGAGATGTACCTGTAGAATATCACTGCAGTAAACTGGAAAAAAGTATCTGCTTTAAAATTTGGAATTCTTCCCACAACTTTTAGTGCAAAAAACACTCTAAAAATATCACAACTTTTATAGCAACTTTTTAAAAAAGCTCCCGCAAATTCAGGCTTTTTGGCCCGCAACAATCATAAAAACATCCCGCAACATCCTGGAGGGACTGGTATAGGGGCAGCGCCTATCTCCATTTCGCTGACCCTTAGGCCACACAGCTACTGTAAGTAGTGAACGCTACAGTGGGAGATCAGTCCTCTGGTAACTTTGTGCGTTAACACGTTAACACGCATGTTAAAATTACTGGACAAGAACAAATAAAAGCCCCCAAAAATTAAGATTAACTGAACTTATTATAGGTTGTTTAATAATAAATGAAATAATTGGCCCAGATAATTGTTTAGGGGCCATAACTGCCATATCTCCAGAGAAAACCACTTTTCCAGCTGTCCCCACACTTGGACTACATTTGACAAATTAACTCTCTAGGAGCTCTGTTGTGACTGTAGTATTAGAATTTGGTCATTTTTTTTCCACAATATTTTTTATAGAATCCTTTTTTTTTTTTTTACACACATGGCACAGACAGTCAAACACTAACACTAAAGTAATTTAAAAGTTAAAAAAAACCAAACACTAACAACAACAAAAAAAATATACTAAAAACACCAACAACCATTAACAAAAGCAAATCAACAACAATGCTCCTCTGTTTAGTCTAGGTAATCTATTACATAAGTATACATTCACCAGTTTGGAATTTACAAGGTCCACACATATCATTCACCTTCTTCTTCAGAAGTTATGTTTAATTTCTTTACATAATCAATGAAAGGTCTCCATATATTCTCAAACACTTTTTCCTTTGATTTCAGTATGTATGTTATTTTTTCTAGTGGAAGGTTTGTTAACATCTGTCTTAACCACTGAGTCACATCTGGTCTATGAGTCTTTTTCCACAGTAGTGCAATACATTTTTTGGCATTAAGCAAACTGAGGTCTATGAATGCTCTTTCACTCTTATTAAAGTTATGCTTTTCTGGATACAGACCCAACAAAAACAGTTTAGGGTTCAGTGTGAATTGTTTTGAAATTATTTTTTTCAATTGTTACCCTCACCTCTTCCCAAAACATTCTGATTTTTCTACATTCCCATAAACAGTGAAATAGGGTTCCTTTACTTTCCATACATTTTGTGCACGTATCTGGTATGTTTTTGTTATATCTATTTAACTCCACCAGTGTAACATACATCCGCATTAACCATTTAAAATGTATCAGTTTAAGACATACATTTATTGATTTGGTTTGAGCTTCTGCGCAAGCCATTTCCCATTGTTCCTCTGAAATTTCAGTTTGCAGGTCTTCTTTCCAATGATTCAGTCTTTTCTGTGAGTTTTCACTTGAGTATAGTGTCAATGAGTTATAAAACTCTGAAATAATACCCTTTCTCTTACCATCTTTAGTCAAAAATTTTTCCAAGGATGAATAAGTAGGTCGGGTAAGAGCATTATTTTGATTTGATCAAATAAAATTTCTAAGCTGAAGATATTTAAAAAAATGTGTTCTATTAAGATTGAATTTAATCCTCAGTTCTTCAAAAGACATTATGTTATCTGAACGTGACAAATATAAATCTTGAATCTTTTGAATCCCTTTTAAATTCCATACTTTAAATACAGTATCCGCTCTCCCTGGTGTAAAATATTGATTACCCCATATTGGGCTAAATTGTGACAATAAGTGTGGTTCTTTTAAATATTTTTTGGTTTCACACCATATTTTGATCATGTGCTTTACAATTGGATTTTTAACTTGTTTCTGTAATTTTTTAGCCGAGTCTGAGTATATGAATAAGGGAAGAGGTAAAGGTAAATTGTATGATTCCATTTCAGTCCAGTGAGGAAAATCATTTGATGAAAAATAATATGTCATAGACCTCAGTTGTGCTGACCAGTAATACAACACAAAGTTTGGACATTTCAGACCTCCACGATCAAATGGTAAATATAGTAAGGACAAACGTAATCTAGCCTTCCTATTGTTCCATATAAATTCCACTAACTTTTTTTTAATTCTTGAGAATAGATCTGAAGGTGGTGGTAAAGGAATGTTTTGAAATAAATAAAGTATTTTTGGTAAGATATTACTTTTAAGTATATTAATTCTCCCAATCATCAACATTGGTAGTGACATCCATCTCTGAAGTAACTCATTAATATCTGTCATTAAGGCTTCATAGTTGGCACTGGCGACTGATTCTAGCTTAGGCACAATTTGAATTCCTAAATATCTAAACTGATTTACAACATTGAATTGATTTACCTCAGGAGCTGGGTGATTTCTCTGGGTCTCATAGAATTTGGTCATTTTTATCTTTTAAAAATAACAACATTTTAAAACATGCACAATACAACAAGTGCAGTTCCAGCCAAAGTTGAACTACTCCTTACCTGTGCCTCACTTAACCCAAGCTCCAGCATCTCCAAGGACTTGCGGATCATGTGTGACTTCTCCTCCACCAAGACGCCCTCCTCGTCCTGTTTCAAGCAGCGCAGGGTCCCCAGCAGGCCCTCCAGAATGGAGTGGTGCTCTTGCTTGAGGGCCTCCAGTCCCTGGATCACCTGTTTAGTCCGTGAGATGATCTCATCCTGGGACAGCTTCTCCCCAGGGTCCTCCTCCTCCTTCACACACACCATTGTGGACATGTCCTCACGCATCCTGCACAGGACAAGCAATACGGGGAGAAGTCCAAAGTAATTATGACGCACTGAACCATTTTCACCGACTCTTCTTCATAGTAGTCTGTCTGGGGCGACATTGACTGTTTCATTTAGGTCTGATCACATTCCTTCACACAGCTCTGTCCTTCGCCCTCCGCTGCCAGGAACTCCTGACCTTGTTAACCTAGGTGACATCCACTATCAAACACTTAAATGGCTGATTAAAAATGTTTGGTCTAATGTCAGCAAAAGAATATAATAGAAGTGAATGCTATTTTATAGAACTAATAAAATGGAAGATAGAATCAAAAGAAATAGGTACTCATAAATCACATCATAACACAAAAGACGAGACTTGCAACATAGTGGTAAGGAGAAACCCACAACCTACAGAAGTTTCAAAGTTGTTTTTGACCTTCAGTGCTCTTGTGGTGAGCATGCTGCCCTTTATTGTGAAGACTGCCAGTCTTCCATCTCCCTCTGCGATCAATACTAAGAGACAAAACTGGCTTAAACAAAGGGTAAGATCTTGTGTTTCTGACTGCAACATTCCTAGATCAGGAGCCTGACATTAAAGGAATGCAAAGGAAATGTTCATGCTTCCCTCTCCAGCTGTACTCAATGTGCCTTTGAGCAAAGCAGCAACTGAACCAAATGCTCTGAAGAGCTTGGTACAGTGTGGGAGAAGCAGCAGTATGTTGTGGCAGAAAAGGCTGGATACAGAATTGAAGGCTCCTCACTTATGATGCTGCAAGAAAAAGATCAACTTAGTGAGGCTGTGATTTTTAAAAAGTTAAAACCAGTGTGGTGGCATTGAACTTGTGATCAGCTGAAAATTACAGATCTGAGGTTTGTGTTCTGGTTGTGGTTTAGAGATAAAACATCACAGAGACTTTTTGGGTTGCATAATAATTCATCGAATGCTGGCAGTCATGTTTGTTTTACTATTATCCATTACTTTTACTGGTATTTATAGAGTCTAAAATAATCATAAAGGCACAAAATTATTTCATAAATCACAAACGGCAGCTGCAAAATACTTTACATTTAACTTCCTATTACAGTCTATGGTATGACAAGCATACAACCAAAGCATATAAAAGTATCCTAAATCTGTCTTAGTGAATGAAGATGAAATCCTAAGTGTACTAGGTAGTAGTAGTAGTAGATTAGTTTATTTGACAGGGACAGTGCAATAAACATAGACAATTAATCAAAGACAATCAATCTGATGTGTTGCACATAGAGTGTATAGCTATTAGCTAATTTGCAACTCTTGTCCCTGGATGGGCTTTAGAAAAAAGAATCAAGATAAAAATATACACAATAACCACATACATCAATGCAGAAGAATTATAAATACACAATTATAAATATTATAAATACACAAATATAACAGCCTGACTCACCTTTAACATAAATATTATAAATACACAAATATAACAGCCTGACTCACATTTAACACATATAACATAACTCACATTTGCCTATTTCAGGCCTTCCTCCCTCTGTCACTCACTATAAACAAACACATTTATTCCTTCCCTTCATTCACTCTCACTTTGCAGACAAATAATTCATACATGAGTACATTCTTGTTTCTTGGTACAAAGGGTTTCATCATCATACCTATATTTCCACAACAGTGCAGGTGAGTATCAGTTCAACTGTAATTAAGTATACCCCACTCACTTATTTTCATTTCATTAAGACTTTCTTCGCTGTGTATTCATCTCTCTCTCTCTCTCTCTCTCTCTCTCTCTCTTTACTGCTGGCCGCTTTTCAAGTTTTTGTTTTTTGGGGTGGAGGATGGCGGCCTTTGGTCCACCAGGGGGTGAGGATCGTTCCCCCGGACAGCGAAGTAACTGTGGAGGAGGTCCTGGAGGCTGTGGCCGAGCAGGTGGGCCCTGACGCGGTCTGCGTTGCTTCCCGAATGAATAGAGCTGTGGTTGTGTTTCTGGCGGCTGAAGACGATGTTCACACCCTGATTGTAAGCGGTGTGGTGATCCGGGAAATGTATGTACAGGTGTCCCCCTTATCTGTCCCATCAACGAGAATCACCGTCTCAGGTGTTCCACCTTTCATCACTGACGAGCAGCTGGCGACGGAGCTCCGCAGATTTGGGAAGTTTGCGGGCCCGTTTACGACTCTGCCTTTGGGATGCAAGGCCGCCAAGTTCAAACATGTGAAATCGCTCAGGCGACAGGTGTTCATGTTTCTCGACTCGCCCACTCAGACTCTGGAAGTCTCCTTCAGGGTCAAGCACGGGGACGGATCTTACATGGTGTATGCGAGCTCGGGACAGATGAAGTGTTTTGAATGTGGAGACGTGGGCCATAAACGGTTCGCTTGTCCGCACAGGCAGCGGGCGGAGGGCCCAGATGGGGCCGCGGATGGTGCCGGCGGCGAGCCCTCCACTCACGCCGCAGCTGCGGACGGCGGTGCGGCCTCTGCTCCCGCTACCCCAGCTCCGGAGCCTGCCGCTGTGTCTGCGGACGGCCCGGCTGTGCCGCCCGTGGCCCAGCTTGCGGTCGGGAGCGTGAATGGCGATGTCGCCAAGAAAGCCACTGATGGTGCGTCACAATCATCTCGCTGTGTGACGTCAACAGCTGTGCCGCCGGCAGCTGCTACCGCTTCGGACGAGGGGATGGAGCACCGACCTGATGGTGCGTCACAATCATCTCGCTGTGTGACGTCAGCGGCTGTGCCTCCGCCAGCTGCTGCCGCATCGGAGGAGGGGAAGGAGCACCGACCTGATGGTGCGTCAGAATCTCGCTGTGTGACATCAGCGGCTGTGCTTCCGGAGGCTGCTACCGTTACACAGCGGGGGATGGAACAGCGACAGTCAGCTGCTGAGGGTGGCGTCCAGGAAAATGTGGCCCATGATAAATCCACTGGCCCGGGAGAACCAAGCAGTCAGCTGAGTTGTGCTGCCGAGGAAATGGAATCTGAGAACGACACTGTGTCTAATGCTGAGTCTATTGAGGCAAAATGCAGTACAAACACGAGTTTGTATTCACTGGAAGAAATAAATGCATTCCTGGACGCAACCTATAACAAAGCCATTAGGGTCGCCGACTACTTCAGTGACACTGATAAATTCATTGAGTCTGTGGATGTGCTAAGAAGACAGGTTGGTCTGGACCTCCTGGATGAAAGGAAGCGTTATCGCTTCAAGAAACACCTGACAGCCCTACGTAAAGCAGCAGGGGGAACGCCGGTCAAGCGCGCCCGGCAGGAGGACTGAATGGCGGTCGTTCCTCTGCCTGTTTTACCCATTTTTGGGATATTGTTTGAACAGACTGGTAGATGACGTTTAATTGACTGTAATTGACCGTCACAGAACTGGATCTTTGAATAGGTGGACTGCAGGGACTGCTCTGTGTTGTGTGTGGGGCGGGGATCATTTCAGTTTGCACTTTTTCCAATGTGACACTTGGAGGAATGATGTTGGTGTGCTTACATTTTTCTGAAGTGTGCAATAAAGGCTTTTTCACAGTCTCTCTCTCTCTCTCTCTCTCTCTCTCTCTCTCTCTCTCTCTCTCTCTCTCTCTCTCTCTCTCACACACACACACACACACACTAAGAGGATTATGACAGAAGGCTTTGGCAGCAAGCAGCCTAATAAATCTCTGCAAGCACACGGTGACAAACGGTAATGTCTTCTAAATGACTGAAGTTAAATCTCACAGCATATTTCAGAAAAAAAATACAGAAATGAAACTCTTGGGTGTGACAGACCCATCCTAAATATTATCCACAATAGTGCAATACCATAGCGAGCTGAACCAGCATGCCCACCTCAACACTAAAGCTTATATAATTCCAGGTAAAGACAGCAGACTTATCTTCAACTGCCTCCGGGTTTCACATTTTTGTTCGTGTACAGAGGCGGGGGGGTGGGAGAGCTGAAACCGCATTGAGCAGATGAGGCACAGAGGAAGGGCAACAGCCCTTGATCGCTCCATGTGACTCAGCAACCGGCCTGCAGCCTATCAGCTGAGCAGGAAGCAGGAAGCTGATGCTGTATTCAGGAGGAGGTGGAAAACAGTAGCTCAAGGCAAGCAGGACTAACAGTCTTTAGGGATGAGCGGTACTCTGGTATCATATTACCACCAGAGTGACTGTGCCCCATGATATGGATTTGCACTATACCAATGACACCAGTTCCAATCAAATCAATAGTCTAATATACAGCAGCCTATTTAGAAAAAATAAAGCCTTTTTTAAAGCTTCCATGGATATCTGAGTCATTGTCATTATCCCATATGCAACAGACTGCTGTTCTGTATTGTGTGATTTAAAAAAACAAAACACACACACACACACACACACACTGGTGCCGGATAGAATGGGAGCTGACGTTGCACTCCATCATTCAGTCCACCTCACAAAAATATTTAGAGATACTACCCAGCCCTACTTAATATATTATCAAAATCCTTTATTTACATATGACAGGACAACCCTTTCCTCCTGATACTTGGTGGAAATAAATACTGTGATATAAAACCATCAAAATATTGACAGAGTTCTCAATCTAATTTCCCTAAAATAATGTAGCTATTTCTACATTGTTTCAAATCTCTGTATTCAGTTTAGTGAAGAAGAGTTCCTTAAAAAAAAAACCCAACACCACCAAGGTGGCTTATAATGAATAACTTATCTTGAAATGCAACCCTACCTAACAGCAATAACCAAAACCTACAGTGGTGTGAAAAAGTGTTTGTCCCCTTCCTGTGTTCTCTTTTTTTTTGTATGTTTGTCACACTTAAATGTTTCAGATCCATTCATCCATCTTCTTCCACTTAATCCTTTTTGGGTCGCGGAGGGGCTGGAGCCTATCCCAGCATCTTTGCGCGAGAGGCAGGGTACACCCTGGATAGATCGCCAGTCCATCGCAGGGCCAACACAGAGAGACAGACAACCATTCACTCTCACAGTCATACCTAAGGACAATTTAGAATCCCCAGTTGATGCCAATTAACCTAACTTGCATGCTTTTGAGCACGTGGGAGGAAACCGGAGAAATCCCAGAGTAAACCCACGGAGACATGGGGAGAACATGCAAACCAAACAAATTTAAAAATAAGACAAAGATAACACAAGTAAACACAAAATGTAGTTTTTAAATGAAGGTGTTTATTATTAAGGGAAAAAAAAATCCAAACCTACATGGCCCTGTGTGAAAAAGTGATTGACCCCTAAACCTAATAACTGGTTGGGCCACCCTTAGCAGCAACAACTGCAATCAAGTGTTTGTGATAACTGGCAATGAGTCTTTTACAGCGCTGTGGAGGAATTTTGGCCCACTCATCTTTGCAGAATTGTTGTAATTCAGCCACATTGGAGGGTTTTCCGAGCATGAACTGCCTTTATAAGGTCATGACACAGCATCTCAATCGGATTCAGGTCAGGACTTTGACTAGGCCACTCCAAAGTCTTCATTTTGTTTTTCTTAAGCCATTCAGAGGTGGACTTGCTGGTGTGTTTTGGTTCATTGTCCTGCTGCAGAACCCAAGTGTGCTTCAGCTCGAGGTCACGAACAGATGGCCAGCTGTGATAATGTCACCTTTCATGTATTGTGTTCATGAGTCCTGTCCTTACTGTGACCTAGAGACTCAGATCAATGTGTAGATGTGCCTGTTAACCTCTTTGTTCTGCAGCTAGAGCACAGTCTAGCAAATCTGCCTATTGTGATGTATGCCTCTCAAATGCAAATGCCATACTCCCTGCTGTGAATGCCTTTCATGCATTGTTTGTAACTGGTATTTAAGCTGACTGAAATCCATGCTCTCTCTCTCACTCACACTTCAACCTCTGCTGCAGGACACAGACTTTGTGTCCCCTCTTCACTGAGAGCCTGAGGAATTCGGCTTCAGCCTGCTCACGCTATGGGCTGGAGCCGAGTTCCCGTGACGGCGGTATGATATAATAAAACTCTACTTAAAACCACAGCATCGCTGCTTATTTTTGCCTGCCGCCGCACTGGTGACCCGACGCTGAAACGAACACGCTGCCAGCGAACGCAACACCCGGCGGTGATTCTCCGACGACAAGCGAACGCGGCAGCCTGACTGATCTGCCCTCCCTTCTGCTCCAGGGAGACCGCAACGTGGAGTTTCCAGGCGAAACTACATGGAGAACACCCACGACCGGGAAAGCTGAGCAACGTTTCATGGTGAGATCTGCACGCCTAGATCGGCACATCCACGCTGGACCGGCCGCGCTCACAGCTCCTCCACTCGAGAGCGCATGTACCTCGTCCTTTCTCCGCGACGGCGACTCCCATGGCCGACGGAGCACACGTGGACCTGAACGCACCATGACCGAGCGAGGGACAAGAGCGTCTACCTTCCTCGCACCGCTCCAACGCACCACGACCGAACGACGCAACAGACAACAGGGATGATCTCCAGCAAGCTCCCTGACCCTGGTTCTCCTCTCCAGCGGCCCACCCACGCACGGGACCCCGGCACACGCACCGGGGAGTCACGGGCATGGCGCACCACGCACGGGACACATACGGCTCCACAGACTGCCTTCCTCCTTCGCCGCTGCTCTTCAGGGCTGCTCGCTCACCTGAGGCACGCATGCAGCATGCTCGAAGGATTAGTTAATAGTCTCAGCCACGGCACACATGGGGAATTCAGCGGTTTTGCGATCCCCGAGGACTTTAAGGCTGTGCCCGCACCTAAAGTCAACATGCCAGTCCCTCTGCTCTCATCACAGCCGCCAAGCAGCCTCGTCTTTTCTTCACGGCCGCTATTAATCCTTGCAGGACTTAATCGCGGGAGGAGCCAGTGACTAATTTTTCTTCTTGTGGACCTCCGCACGCGCAACGGGACAACCCCTCGACGTCGCGGAGCAGCAAGCAATTTTTTGCGCGGCCCAGACTTCTCATCGTCTCCGGCCGGCTTTTACTACCCCCACCCCCTCCACCCCCTCCTGCACAGAGCTTTTCCCGGCTCGCTGCCCAAGCTGCACTATCGAGGTCTCGACCACCTGCCGAGCCCTCTGGTGGGGAGCTGTGGCGGTTTGGGAAAACCCCCACAAACAGACTAAGGACAGACAACTCGCTACTCCTGGTTTTTTCCGCTACACTACTGTGATAATGTCACCTTTCATGTATTGTGTTCATGAGTCCTGTCCTTACTGTGACCTAGAGACTCAGATCAATGTGTAGATGTGCCTGTTAACCTCTTTGTTCTGCAGCTAGAGCACAGTCTAGCAAATCTGCCTATCGTGATGTATGCCTCTCAAATGCAAATGCCATACTCCCTGCTGGGAATGCCTTTCATGCATTGTTTGTAACTGGTATTTAAGCTGACTGAAATCCATGCTCTCTCTCTCACTCACACTTCAACCTCTGCTGCAGGACACAGACTTTGTGTCCCCTCTTCACTGAGAGCCTGAGGAATTCGGCTTCAGCCTGCTCACGCTATGGGCTGGAGCCGAGTTCCCGTGACGGCGGTATGATATAATAAAACTCTACTTAAAACCACAGCATCGCTGCTTATTTTTGCCTGCCGCCGCAAAGGTGTTTATTATTAAGGGAAAAAAAAATCCAAACCTACATGGCCCTGTGTGAAAAAGTGATTGACCCCTAAACCTAATAACTGGTTGGGCCACCCTTAGCAGCAACAACTGCAATCAAGTGTTTGTGATAACTGGCAATGAGTCTTTTACAGCGCTGTGGAGGAATTTTGGCCCACTCATCTTTGCAGAATTGTTGTAATTCAGCCACATTGGAGGGTTTTCCGAGCATGAACTGCCTTTATAAGGTCATGACACAGCATCTCAATCGGATTCAGGTCAGGACTTTGACTAGGCCACTCCAAAGTCTTCATTTTGTTTTTCTTAAGCCATTCAGAGGTGGACTTGCTGGTGTGTTTTGGTTCATTGTCCTGCTGCAGAACCCAAGTGTGCTTCAGCTCGAGGTCACGAACAGATGGCCAGACATTCTCCTTCAGGATTTTTTGTGAGACAGCAGGATTCATGGTTCCATTTACCCAGCAAGCCTTCCAGGTCCTGAAGCAGCAAAACAGCCCCAGACCATCACACTACCACCACCATATTTTACTGTTGGTATTATGTTCCTTTTCTGAAATGATGTGTTATTTTTTATGCCGGATGTAATGGGACACACCTTCCAAAAACTTCCACTTTTGTCTCATCAGTCCACAGAGTGTTTCCCCAAAAGTCTTGGGGATCATCAAGAGGTTTCCTGGCAAAACTGAGATGAGCCTTTATGTTGTTGTTGCTCAGCAGCGGTTTTCATCTTGGAACTCTGCCATGCAGGCCATTTTTGCCCAGTCTCTTTCTTATGGTAGAGTCATGAACACTGACCTTAACTGAGGCAAGTGAGGGCTGCAGTTCTTTGGATGTTGTTGTGGGGTCTTTTGGATGAGTCTCTTGGATGAGTCGCCGCTGCGTTCTTGGGGTAATTTTGGTTGGCCGGACACTCCTGGGAAGGTTCACCACTGTTCCATGTTTTCGCCATTTGTGGATCATGGCTCTCACTGTGGTTCTCTGGAGTCCCAAAGCTTTAGAAATGACTTTATAACCTTTTCCAGACTGATAGATCTCAATTACTTTGTTTCTCATTTGTTCCTGAATTTCTTTGGATCGCAGCATGATGTCTAGCTTTTGAGGATCTTTTGGTCTACTTCACTTTGTCAGGCAGGTCCTATTTAAGTGATTTCTTGATTGAGAACAGGTGTGGCAGTAATCAGGCCTGGGTGTGGCTAGAGAAATTCAACTCAGCTTTCCAAAGATGTGATCAACCACAGTTAATTTATGTTTTAACTGGGGGGGGGGGGGGGTCAGTTTTTCACACAGGGGCACGTAAGTTTGGATTTTTTCCCCTTTATAATAAACACCTTTATTTAAAAACTGCATTTTGTGTTTACTTGTGTTACCTTTGTCTAATATTTAAATTTATTTGATTATCTGAAATATTTAAGTGTGACAAACACAGAAAAAAAAAGAGAAATCAGGAAGGGGCAAACACTTTTTCTACACCACTGTATGTTGCAAATACAACATATACAGTATGTACATGCATGTATGTTGCGCATGCAGCAGAGCAACCACTCATTAAGGGTACAGTTTTGGTTATTTAAAAGCCAATTATTACAATGCATCTTAAAAGTGTTAAGTGTGGTACGTTCTCTGATTGCAGGTGGTAAATTATTCCAGATCTTGGTGCCCCTCACTGATAACACAGACTGAGCAAATGTGGTGTGTCTGTGGGGGACCTCACAGTCTCCTCTAGTAATTGCTCTGGTGGTTGTGCCAGTGACAGTTTTAGGTTTAACATATTCTGCCAAAGGGGGTGGTGCATAGCCATTTAATATTTTATAAATTGAACAGGCAAATTTGAGAGTTTTATAATTTTCAAAAGACAGAAAATTCTATTTCTTGTAAATATGACAATTACATGGGGGATCTTTCTTTTCAAAGATTTTTATGGCTTTTGTTGACTAGTTGCAGCTCCTCCCCTTTTAAGAAAATGTTTGAGTTTGTAATATTTGATTGTTATTTGGTAAAGATCATGCAAACAGCTTTTTTAGTGTTTAGCAGGAGACATGAATTGCATAGATTGCACTGTTTATGCACAAGAAACCCAAACCCTGAAAACCTACAGGAGTAACAAACTATCACTGCATGCTATGTAACACAGAAGTGAAAGTGTAAGCGCAGGCCTTTCTTCCTCTTCTGATCCAGCAGTCTTTTTTATTTGTGGCATCAGATGAGCACAGAACGCACCACAGGAAACCCCAGAGAAGACCGTGATGGCAACCTCTGAAATGTAAATAGCTGGCTTGAAGCTGTATTCCTGGGGATGCTGTGGCTCTTTATGCAAGCATGTGGGAGCAGTGATACGAGAGGATGGGGACGCTGAAGACAAATGAGGTGGTGGGTGGGGTAGTGGGTTGTGTTTGGGACTGATGAAAAAAAAAGGACAGCAAGTATTCTCTATGAGAATTATGCATGGTTTGTTGCCAGTTGCAAAAGGGCAGGTCCCAAAGAGCAATCTTAGTCACTAATGGTTGGGCACACATTAGAGAATGAGACTTAATTTAAAAATACATACACACTTAGGAAGACTTGTTTTACTTTAGAATTATGGTAAACAACATAATCTTTGACAGCATGTGTGCGCCACTGCTCAATTTCCATTTTAAATGACCAAAAGTTGCTCTACCTGTATCCTATCATTCACAATTGCCATTCACCCATCTGCCAGTTTGTCCGGAATGAAGAGATTAGAGAACAAGCCCGGCTAGTTAAAAGCAGCAGCTAATCCGTGTGCATGACTGAAACAATGAAAAGCACAACATGCAAAAAGGCACCACCTCCCAAAAATACCCCACCTAGTTTGACAAGAATCAACAACCCTGTGCAAAATAAATAAATAAAACACAACGGTTTGGGCCCCTATGGAGAAGCTGAAAAAAGTTAGGAGTACTGCAATATTATTATGTTTTTGACATGGTGGCTTCCTCCAGCTATTTACAAATCTACTCGCTGTGGACCAACATCGCCATGTCTTTTTCAGTTCCAAGTTGAGGGTTGCATCCTCTTTCACCCTCTTCACCCGCTAAGATTGTGATATTCTCCTTGGGGTGTTTGGTTTTGCTATTATACTGTTCTATGTGCCTTGGCCAAAAGTAACTGATGAAAATTAAAAGATAGAAAAGCCAAGCTGCTTGTCTGGAAAAACAGAACAAGTTAACTGTTAATCTAAACATAGAAGTGTTAATAAATACACACGACTCTGAGAGGATCAAAAAATATGTTAAAATGCTTGCGCAAAAAACTGATTATAGCTGGCATAACACTGTCTGTTTCACCCGTCTTCTGATTCCAGGACTCTTACTCAACTCGTGTATTACTAATGTATCCTGTGACAACATGAGCTGCCTGTTTCGGAGACCAAGAAAGTGATTCTGAAATCAGTCAGTCAAAAGATGAAACACTGCAAGGCTGACATACAGGAAATTACTCCTGTATCATTCGTGAAAATATCTGGATATCTGTAAGGATATCTCAGTTTAAAAGGAATAAATTAAAAAAAATCAAAAAGACTAAAATTTGTGTGCATTAACTTGTTCAACCTGATGAGTAATCTTTTTTTAATTCCTTCAGAGAGCCTTCAGCAGGTGATGTTTGAATTACTAAAATTATTCAAGATTCTCTGATCCAGAGGCAGTAGAAGCACTACTTCCATGGCTCAACCCTTAAAACTGGAAGATACAGAGAATATTCTGCAAACTCAGAGTTTTACATTTGGCTTTGTTTGTTGCTTCATAAAGCAGTTCCCCTTAGTCCTCCTTAAGCTATTGAACAGAAATGTAACAAGGGAAGTTGGGAACACAGACTCAACTGTAGCATAACCCTCTAGTTTAAATATGAATTATTTATATAACCTACACTACCGTTCAAAAGTTTGGGGTCACCCAGACAATTATTTTGTGTTTTCCATGAAAAGTCACACTTATTTACCACCATGAGTTGTAAAATGAATAGAAAATATAGTCAAGACATTGACAAGGTTAGAAATAATGATTTGTATTTGAAATAATAATTTTTTCCTTCAAACTTTGCTTTCGTCAAAGAATCCTCCATTTGCAGCAATTACAGCATTGCAGACCTAACATGATTGCACAAGGGTTTTCTAATCATCCATTAGCCTTCTGACGCAACGAGCAAACACAATGTACCATTAGAACACTGGAGTGATAGTTGCTGGAAATGGGCCTCTATACACCTATGTAGATACTGCACCAAAAACCAGACATTTGCAGCTAGAATAGTCATTTACCACATTAGCAATGTATAGAGTGTATTTCTGATTAGTTTAAAGTTATCTTCAATGAAAAAAAGTGCTTTTCTTTCAAAAATAAGGAAATTTCTAAGTGACCCCAAACTTTTGAACGGTAGTGCATGTTCTATAAAATGTTGGTGTAGCCTGGTTTATGAAAGTATATGGTATGTGTTTTTACATATACTGTAGCTAAGATATAGAGTAGTACAGTATGTCCCAGCCAGAGGTTGCACTCGACTTTTTTGTAAGGAACTGTCTACTGGTATGGAAGCTGTATCCCTATACGAAATGTCTATTGGTACAGAAGAGCTGACAATCTAACACCTTTTCAGATCGACTGAAACCTGCTGTGGCGTAGGTGAATAGTGTGGCCAGCCTCTGATCAGAGGGGTTAGTGGTTCACGTTCTGTTCTCACCAGCATGCCCACATCATTTAACTTGGCATGAGATGGAATTTACAATTAAAATTAAGAGGTTAGCCTTAGGATTTGGGAGTGGGTGAGGTTAAAAAGGTAGTAAATAAATATTAATTTAAAAATTTAAAAAGATAAATCCCTCAGGTTTCCATACCTGTAGCTGTCGGCCATTAAGATATGGCATTAATAGAAGGCACTGGCTATTGATACGGAATATCAATCAAACTCAAGTTTGTTTTCTCTGTTAGTATGGTTCGTTTTGTCTGGTGAGAACATGGTTATCGCACTCAGGTGCGCACCAAAACTACCATGCCGAGACTGCCTGAAAGAAGTGGTCTCAAGTCGAATCAACTGGTGAACTCTGGTGCGGTCCTGCAGGTGAGAAAGGGACCGCACTAAAACAGGACCAGTGGTAAATGGTAAAACATTTTATGCCACTGTACATACCTGGTGGATTTTCAAAAATATCTGTGGCTGAGTATGTCACAGTTCTGGAGGATTAATGAACGTTAACATGTTATTTCCCATCCGTAGCTGTGCTTCATTTTCAAACTGTGCGATCTGACAAAAGTGGTATATGCCCATAATGTAATAAACAACAACCAGGGTGATGAAAACCCCTCATAGATTACACTACAATGTGTATTATTTTCTCCCCAGAAATGCAGGGTTTTCTCCTGTAACATTTCCCGGTGGAAGCCCGCCACTCTTGTAAAATTCCCGCCACTCCTATGAGGAAATATAAGTTTAAGAAAAAAATATGAGGGAATTACGTCCGCAAGCGCGCACATGAACAACACATGTGACCGTCATCCGCACGGAGTTCAGAAGGGCCACACCCATGTGACCGCTCCAGTCGCCAGGTAGAGTGTCTCGGTTGCATCACTGTCCGAGAGAAGCATGAGCTTATTAAAGGACTTTACACGTGGAAAAAAAAAATCAGAAGAGGTATGTAAGCACTTGAGGCATTTATCATGGTTTTAACTCGCTGGTAACGGAAGCAATAATAGAAGAGTCACTTAGCTAACAGATGTGGTTAAGAGCTTGAGTTGGTTCATTTCATCTTCTTTTTAATCATTAGTTTTTTGTTTTTCTTATTTCAGACAAGAATGAAAAGGAGCTGTTTTTACCTTTACCTTAGATAATATTAATTAACTAATTTATGTTCACTATTATGTACCTGGAAAGTTAAGATGACCGAAATTCACCAAGTCAATGACTTTAATCCGTCAGCAGCCTTCAGACAAACTAAATGTGCCAACACTTACATTTCAAAATAAGGGAGGCTTTTCCTGCTGTCTGGGTGGTGAGGAGATTTAAAAAAAAAAAATCTATAAATATTTAGAAATATTATAACAGTAATAACTGCATCTTTGGTCATTTAAGTTAATTTACTTCATTAAATACAATTTTGTTCATATTTTTTTCTTTGAAATCAAAGTTAAATTATTGTTCTGTTCTGGCTCTGCAAAATTATGGTAAAAAATGTAAACTGTTATAAGGAAAGTAAAAAAAAAAATACCACAATCTGTTTCAAATTTATTTAAAAAAACAGTAATTTTATTTTAAAAATAGACAAAAATTAGCCACAAAATAATCCACAAACATAATTTAAGTATTAATTTCAAAGCACTGTTTTCACATGAGTAGAATTTCTGGCTACTATACCCACCTCTGATCATATAATTTAAGTATGCATGAATAAATTACTAATATGAATGTTTTTTTTCCTCTTTCCCTACTCTCTCAATGGAAAAAACCCCCCACTAGAATAAAAATACAAAAAATACTCAATATTTTTGTCATTTACGTAAAACATGACAAAAAAATCCTGCAGGACAAAGCATGACATTTGATATTTTCTAACCTGTTTGTATACACCACAGACAGAGAGAGAACCTGAATTAGACAGAGCTCATAGAGGGCAAGATGAGACAGAAGAGAGGAGCCAAGGAGAGGAACGTGTTCAGGCAGAGGGTCCAGGAGAGGTGAGAGCAGAGGGAATAGAGAAAGATGACACCACTAAAAAGTCCAAACACAGGATGTCTGGGTGGGACCTCAACTGGCCCAATATTCCAATATTCAAGCCTCAGTTGTACAATACTTCAAATGATAAGTTCCATATGCAAAGTTACTGTGCAAAATTTTAAAAAGAAATAAATAGTATAAAATTAACATATTCTGGTTACAATAGTGTCATGTGTTTTCTGCCCCCCCCCCCGAAAAATATGTTGCCACCGCGCCAAGGTCTTAAAGCCAGAGGAAACACTGAAATGCACAGTAGTCATCCTACTTCTACTCCTATTTGTATTTACCTTCCTGTTGTCGCAGCAAAAAAAATCTGACCAATAAGGACAGAGGACATTCTGACGCAAGTCTTGCGGGATTTAACGTGAGGGAATTTGGTCCACTTGAATTTTTGCCTGTGTGAAAGGGAACTGAACCAAGGAGAAAATAATACAAAGTAACAAACTTATCAACTGATTCGGACCAAAGTAAACGGATTAAGGTGTGAAAGGACCCTTAATTTCAAGTGTAAATTTCATCTCATATCAAGTCAAATGGTTTGGACAAGGTGCCGATAGCAGGACATGAACCAGTAACCTGATCGCAGGCCCAACGTACTATCTACCCAAGCCACAGCAGCAGCTGGCTTGGAGTTGAACGGAAAGGGTTTTGTCGAACTGCCAACTCTTCTGTACCAATAGAAATTTCGTATAAGGATACAGCTTCCATATCTATAGTCACTGCCTTAATAGAACTTACTGGCAAATCAGAGTCGAGCTGTATCTGTAGCAAGTATTCTATGGGTACGGTTTTGTACCCATTGCCACTGCCTTTTTGTTGTCTATTATTTTGATACAGGTGTAAAAATTCTGTCATAATCTATTATTCCCTGTCATTTTAATTGATTTTATTTAGATCACCCTCACTGCCACTGATCAGTGAGGGTGATCAGGTTTTTGTGTCCATGAAGGACAATTTTCAGTTAATGCAACCTCTGAGTCCCAAATACCTAAACTTCAAAAAGTGAGTTAACTTCTTAAGCCAGCTCATCAAAACCTTTCCCCCCTGGGCCAAAAACAAGCTGCCAAAGAGGGAGCAGCTGGGTGTTAACCAGGGGGAGGGACTCTGCAGGTTGCGATGAGTCTCGTTTCGGGCGGATTAAATATTAAACACTGCAGGGTACTAGGTGAAGCCCTCAGAACGGCATGTGCATTTCTGCGTAGATGCTAAAACCCAACATTTTCCCTTTCAGACTGTTTCCCAGCTGCGAGTCCCCAACTGAGCGCCACTGTCCCTCTGAAGCCGTCTGCTCAACACAGGACGCTTTCACAGCCTTTACCCCACTCTGAATATCAATGACAGGACGCAGCTCGCCATCACATGACAGATGTAGCCATCACTGGCAGGGGCTTCATCCTGCAGCAGTGGCCAACAAATGTGCCCCCCCCCCCCCCCCAGCTGACAGGTCAGGAAACACGCTCCATCCCAGTGAAGCTCCTGATCTATTGTTCAAACCATCTACACACGAATTAACCTTTACAACCAGTTCACCAGCACTCTCAGAAACAATCTTTCGGTTCATCATTGCACCCCCATCATTCCCAGTGACAGCTAATATGTTCGTGGCGTCTAATTCCTGCACCTAACGTAAACACCTACCTCTAAGCAAGCAGATGATTTTTCTACACCGTGGAGGCTGTAACCTCCTTGGTAAAACGTTGGCCACTCAAACACTCACCGCTTGACGAAACTTAATTTTACTACAGGTGTTATAAAACAAAGTAATTCATTAGTGACTGGTTTATTAGCTAATGAACACATTTCAAGAAATAGACGGCGCCATCCTCACCGTTCTCTGGGACATCCGATTCCAACGTGGAGACTTTTATTGACGTTTCTCGCCCCTCTTTAAGTCCAGCCTTTTTATTAATAAGCGGTTTTGTTCCTTAGCTCCTCAAAGCTTGTGAATAAGGGTCAACTGTGCACCAGGCTATCGAGGGAACGTCCAACACAGTCCCCGCCTCCAGAGCTCCGTTTCTGCCCGCTGACACCGGGACTTCGCCGCAGTAACGTTCACCAGCTGCCTACATCGCTAGCTAACCATTCAGCGGACACTTGTTCTCCGCCGCTGCCATGACAGGGAAACTAGCCGAAAAACGGCTCCATTGGAGCTGAACAAAACAGCTGGACGCTCCTCTGCGGAGGTGACAGTTCCCTGGTCCGCTGACAGACCGACTGAACGGACAGTGAAAATGGCGTTAGCCGGTGCCTCCGCCCCCTCCTCCACGGCTGCACTGATGTCACCCAGCCCGGATTAAAGCGGAAGCTGCGGCGTGAGGCGAGCAGGCATTTCTTTGCAACGGCACCAGAAATCATTCATCCAAATTACAAATCACGTTTGCTTTGAAAACTGCGACCAGATCATTGTTAAGTTTTATCATTTTTTGATACATGTTATAGAGGTTTAATAGCCGTTCGTGCCCAGGCATATAATGAGTATCGTCTCGGGAGTGACAACAGCTGAGAAACTCAGTACAACACGTTTCAGTTGAGGTAAAAACAAAGCAGCTTGAAAGCAAGCCGACATCGATTTATTCACCTGGCACATTCACCTGGCTGTTGACTTTTATTTTATTCTATCCATGTACAGCTAAATCCATAAGCATCTGGACACTGACAAGTTTTATTTTAGCTGTATATTAAAACATATTCAAGATACAGCTACATAATCAGTAGTGACTTACAGAATCTCAGCTTTGAGGGTATTCATGTCTAAATTGGAGTTGCGGTTTAGGAATTACAACCATTTTTTAAAAATCTCATTTTAGGGGGTCAAAAATAATTGGACAAATTAACTTTACTATAAATAAAATGTTAATTTTCAATCCTTTGCAGGCAATGACTGCCTGAAGTCTGGAACCCATGGACATCACCAAACACTGGGTTTCCTCCTTTGTGATGCTTTACTGCAACTGTCTTCGGTTGTTGTTTGTTTGTGGGTCTTTCTGCCTTAAGTTTTGACTTAAGCAAGTCAAATGCATGCTCAGTCAGGTTGAGAGCTGGTGATTGATTCGGCCATTGCAGAATATTCCACTTCTTTACTCTAAAAAAGTCCTGGGTTGCTTTCGCAGTAGGTTTTGGGTCATTGTCCATCTGTACTGTGAAGTGCCATCCAGTCAGCTTTGCTACATTTGGCTGAATCCAAGCAGACGGTGTGTCCCTGTACACTTCAGAATTCATCCGGCTGCTTCCGTCTTCTGTAACATCGATACACACTAGTGACCCAGTGAAAGTGGAAGATATGCATGCCCATACATCACATTGCCTCCATCATGTTTTACAGAAGATGTGGTGTGCTTTGGATCATGAGCCATTCCAAGACTTCTACATACTTTCTTCTTCCCAACCTTCTGTTATTTTAATGGTTGTAATTCCTAAACCGTAATTCTATTTGGATGTGAATACCCTCAAATTAAAGCTGAGATCCTGCACTTTAAGCCGATATTCATTATATAATTGTATCTTGAATATGTTTTGGTATACAGCTAAAAAAAAAAAATACAACTTGTGTCAGTGTCCAAATACATCATCTGATGCATTTAAAAGTCACTTTGTTTTTATTACTCTGGTTCCCAAAAAACTTAATTTGTGTTTGCAACATTTATTAATACTTTTATTTAAGTACTGCAATACTGGTTTCATTCCAGCCTGACGAAATCACCCCGAGAGTGCTCAGATCTCCTTACAATTGACCTTAAGCATAGCCTACATGCAGAACCATCTAGGACAGGGGTGGGCAATCATGTGCCATGGAGGGCCATTCTACTGCAGGTTTTCTGCTCCACCCAGTCTCGTCAGCAGGTGTTTTCAATGATTAGCAATCCTTGAAGCTGATCAGATCACACACCTGCTGAAGAGACTGGGTGGAACAAAAAACCTGCAGTGGAATGGCCCTCACTGCCCACCCCTGATCTAGGATGTACTTAAGGTCAAAGTCATGAAACGTTTTTCATGAAATCATAAATGCCCAGATCTCCTGACAATGACCTCGACCTCAACCTGGATGCTGTCCTATCTGAGAATCCTTGTGAATGAGCTTGGTGACCACTGGGGCCTAACTGCCAAGGAGGACTAGCAATTTTCATGAAATCACGTGTGAAGATCTCTTGACTTTTGACCTTAAACACATGGACGCAAACCCTCCAGCAGATTATTGAGTCTGGCAAGCACCGAGGCAGTTTTCTAGGAGGAGTAATGATTTTTCTCAAATCACACAGTCATGTGAAAATATTAGGACACCCCATTAAATATTCAGTTCTGTATTAAGAAATGTTCACATATTGATGTGTCTTCTTTTCTGACTTTGTGCTACTGTGGCAAATGAATTTCCCCAGTGTGGGATTAATAAAGTCAGGAAAAAGTCTCATCTTCTCTTATGTTTTGGGTCATTGTCATGTTGCAGGGTCCAGTTCCGCATCAGCTTTAATTATTTTTATTTATTTATTTTTTTTTTTTTACAGATAATCTCACATGGTCCTCAAGCACTCTGATACATGGTAGAATTCATGGTGGATTCTATGATGGTGAGCTGGCAAGGTTCTGCTGCATTAAAGCATCCCCAAACCATGACACTTCCACCTCCATGCTTCACAGTTGGTACGAGGTTCTTTTCCTGGAATACTGTATTTGCTTTATGCTAAACACATCCTCTGTTCTGGTGTCCAAATAATTCAGTTTTAGACTCACCTGTCCAAAGAACACTGTTCTAGAAGTCCTGGTCTTTGTCTACATTCTCTCTGGCAAACTTCAGTCTGGCTTTCATGTTTCTCCTTTTCTAATTTAACCTGTATTTACACAGGGTAGTGCCAATGAGAGACAACCTCTCTTTTTCAAGGATGCCCTGTTTACACTTGCACACATAGAGTAAAGGTTTTCTCCTTGCACACCTCCCATACAAGTTAAACTTGTGCAGTCGCTTTCTGATTGTAGAGGCATGCAGTTTCACATCAACAGTAGCAAGAACCTGCTGTAGGTCCTGTGATGACATTTTAGGGTTTTTGGAGACCTCTTTTAGTATCTTGCGGCCTGCTCTTGGGGTGAACTTGTTTGGCAGGCCAGACCTGGGCATGTTGACAGTTGTTTTGAATGTCCTCCACTTATAGACTATTTTCCGGACAGTGGAATGGCTGATTTCAAATTCTTTTGAGATCTTTTTTAAATCCCTTACCAGACTCATACACTGCTACAATCTTCTTTCTGAAGGCCTCAGACAGCTTTCTCTCTCACTATGGTGTTCACTCTCACTTCAACAGTCAGGAGCACACCAAACTAAATGTCTGAGGTTTAAATAGGACAAGCCTCCTTCAAAATGCTGAGTAACGACATTCTAATCATGTGCACCTGATGTTATACACCTGTGTGATTTTAGCCATTTTAAATGGGAATAAATGTGGGGGTGTGTTATGTCTGGATGTGGACCCAAAGGACGAGGCCAGGTGTAGAACAGGACAAACGTTTATTAACTGGTAGCACACACACATATCACACTACAACCACCAGGCAGGGGTAATTGCAAAGAGGCCTGCCCCTCCTGCCTGCTGCCCTTGAAAGGTACCGTTGGTGGCGAGACAGGAAGTCAGGGCCACCACACCGTGCCTCACAAATAAAAGCCTAAGAACACTAACACTATAAATAACTATACAACACCCCCCTCCACCACCACCACAAAAGCCCAAAACACATACACAATTCAGACCCTCCCCAATTTAGGACCTGAATCACACACTAAAATAACGAAAAACAATGCACTGTAAGTGGCCTAACACATTCACACCCAAAACAACTAAAAACTAGGGGGAACGGGTAGACTGCTGTCCCACCCCACACAGCAAGGCGAATTATTCTGCCGCCTGTACGAAATGAAAGAAGTACTAAATTAAAATAGCTGCCGCGCTCCTACACTAAAAATAAAGTGTACAAAATAATCCCCAGAACTACATACAACACACATAACCACAAAATACTCTGAACACACGCACTTAAATGAACATACAGTGGTGTGAAAAAGTGTTTGCCCCCTTCCTGATTTCTCATTTTTTTGTATGTTTGCCACATTTAAAATATTTCAGATCATCAAACAAATTTAAATATTAGACAAAAATAACACAAGAAAACGCAAAATGCAGTTTTTAAATAAAGGTGTTTATTATTCAGGGTAAGAAAAATCCAAACCTACATGGCCCTGAGTGAAAAAGTGATCCCCCCCCCCCCCCCGCTAAAACATAAATTAACTGTGGTTTCTCACGTCTTTGGAAAGCTGAGTTCAATTTCTCTAGCCACACCCAGGCCTGATTACTGCCACACCTGTTCTCAATCAAGAAATCACTTAAATAGGACCTGCCTGACAAAGTGAAGTCCTCCAAAAGATCCTCAAAAACTTGACATCATGCTGCAATCCAAAGAAATTCAGGAACAAATGACAAACAAAGTAACTGAGATCTATCGGTCTGAAAAAGGTTAAAAAGTAATTTCTAAAGCTTTGGGACTCCAGCAAACCACAGTGACAGCCATTATCCACAAATGGCAAAAACATGGAACAGTGGTGAAACTTTCCAGGAGTGTCCGGCCGACCAAAATTACCCCAAGAGCGCAGCAACGACTCATCCAAGAGGTCACAAAAGACCCCACAACAACATCCAAAGAACTGCAGGCCTCACTTGCCTCAGTTAAGGTCAGTGTTCATGACTCCACCATAAGAAAGAGACTGGGCAAAAATGGTCTGCATGGCAGAGTTCCAAGACAAAAACCACTGCTGAGCAAAAAGAACATAAAGGCTCGTCTCAGTTTTGCCAGAAAACATCTTGATGATCCCCAAGACTTTTGGGAAAATACTCTGTGGACTGACAAGACAAAAGTTGAACTTTCTGGAAGGTGTGTGTCCCATTATATGGGGCAGGGGCGTTTTTTTTTCCCCCAAAAAAAAGAAGAAAAAAAAAACGGAGGAAAAAGAAAAGAAAAACGTAAATAAAGAGCAGGTTTTGAGTAGTTTGCATTGAAAATGTTAAGAAATCCATAGGTGACGGGGGCTGAAGCTAAAGCTTCGCCCTGGGCAAACGCCCTGGGCATTCAGAATGGTGGAGGTTGGGGTTCAGCCCTCCCATTCACAAGTTCCTGGCTACACCACTGTGTGGCGTAAAAGTAACACAGCATTTCAGAAAAACAGCATCATACCAACAGTAAAATATGGTGGTGGTAGTGTGATGGTCTGGGGCTGTTTTGCCGCTTCAGGACCTAGAAGACTTCCTGTGGTAAATGGAACCATGAATACTGCCATCTCCCCAAAAATCCTGAAGGAGAATGTTCAGCCATCTGTTTGTGACCTCAAGCTGAAGCGCCCTTGGGTTCTGCAGCAGAATAATGATCCAAAACACACCAGCAAGTCCACCTCTGAATGGCTTAAGAAAAACAAAGTCAAAGTCAGGTCAGGTCAAAGTCCTGACCTGAATCCAATCGAGATGCTGTGGCATGACCTGAAAAAGGTGGTTCATGCCTGAAAACCCTCCAACGTGGCTGAATTACAACAATTCTGCAAAGATGAGTGGGCCAAAATTCCTCCACAGCGCTGTAAAAGACTCATTGCCAGTTATCACAAACACTTGATTGCAGTTGTTGCTGCTAAGGATGGCCCAACCAGTTATTAGGTTTAGGGGGCAATCACTACTTCACCCAGGGCCATGTAGGTTTGGATTTTTTCCCCCTTAATAATAAACACCTTCATTTAACAACTGCATTTTGTGTTTACTTGCGTTATCTTTGTCCAATATTTAAATTTTTTCATTATCTGAAACATTTAAGTGTGACAAACATACAAAAAAAAGAGAAATCAGAAAGGGGGCAAACACTTTTTCACACCACTATAATACACACGGCTAAAGGAGAAACAAGCCTGTGGGCCCCCCTGGACCGTCCCTTCATCACTCTGCCCCTGGAGGCGGCTTGCTTCCCGGGCTGCAGCTGGTTGTATCAGCACCGGTGCACCTCCTCTTCTTCACCGTCGGATGTTTCACTTGCCCAGGCCCACCGATCACAGTCTCCTCCCGGCACACCGCAGCTCGTTTGGGTGCCTCCACGAGCCGTCTGACAGCTGGAGATAAGCATCATCCCATCTGGCAATGATGCGCAGCCGTCTCTGGTGCTCCTCTAACTGCTGTTTGGCCCGTACCCACCGTGATCGCGCCTCCTCCCGAGCCTGAACCAGGTCCACAACTCCCAGAGGGGTTCTGCTTGGCTTGCAGGGTCTCTGCTTGGCATGCGGTCCCTCCATGCCTAACGGTCTGGCCCTGACCATTTGTAAATCCACTGCAGCCATCGCTGTTGTAGCCCCATGTTCGCCGGCCCACTTTAGCCGAGCTCCGGGAACAACTGGAGCCAGCTCCTTGGCATTGCTCGTCGTCGCAGGTGCCCCGCCATGCTGCCCGGTACCCGTGTCCAGGGCGACTTGGGCTCTGGCACAGGGACCCCCCTCCGATGACCCTGAGTGAGACTGGTCCTACTCACGTTCCGAGGTGCTGAGCAATTCCTCATCCTACACCGCACCGTCCTCCACTCTCAGAGCCGGCCGGTCCCACAGTCCACAGCTCGACCACTCCTCCCCAGCGCTGCCCTTAATGGCAAAACCCCGACCATAAAACAGGTCGCAGCCCATGATGTTATCGCCATGGGCCGTCATGGTGAACTCGAGATTAGACGTCCCCGCCGATTTGTACCAGGCTGTCAGTCTCAGTATTCCTACTGCGGCCAGCCGTCCTCCTCCATAGCTGTAAAGCAGCACTGGGTCACCTTCAATCCTGTAGTGCAGGTAGAATTTTCTCACTGTAGCCCAATTCAGTAGGGAGCCCTCCACCCTCGTATCGATCAGCAATGGTACCTCTACACCATCCAACTCCACCGTGCAGAACGTGTACCCGTTGCTGTTCGGGGACACAGTGTGGACAACCGTCAGGGCGGGGGGGGGGGGGTGTCGATTTCTTCTCCGGGCTCCCCTGCTCAAACATGCGGCACACCCTGGCATAATGGTTCAAGCGGCCACACCTGCCGCAGCGTTTCACTCTCGCCGGACAGTTCCTGGCCTCGGAGCGGTACTTCACGGACCCGCAGCCCATACACATGGGCTTCCCTGGGGCAGACCTCAACTCGACAGTGTTGGCACCTCTGGCGTCATCCTCCACGCTCCCATCGCTGTCTGGGTCCGCTACTTGTGTGGTAATGGGGGATCCTAGTTGTCGGTGTGACCAACGCTCACTCAGCTCCCGCGTCAGCCTATCCACTGCTTCCAGATGGAGCGCTAACTCGATGACCCTGGATAGCATTAAGTCACCAGGAAAAGTGAGCAGCTTCGACCTTACTGCAGCGCAGTTGGTATGTTTCGCCAACTGGTCGCAAACCATCTCTTCCTCCAACAGTCTGAACCGACACTCTGTAGCCAGTAGCCTCAAGTCTGCCACGAACTGCTGAATGGACTCACCTACCTGTTGGCAGCTCTGCTGAAACTTGATCCTCCAAACGATGACGTTGACCGGGGCGAGAAAATGGCACGCCATCAGCTCGATCACGTTGTGGAAGCTGTCAGTGTCGCCGAGTGTGCTCAACATTTGTTGTCCCTCCGTCCCTAAGCTGTGCACCAACAACGCGCGTGTCCTCAACTTGTCCATTCTTCACAGGGTTAGTGCCACCATGTATGTCTGGAAGGCGTTGTACCACCTCAGCCAGGGGACAGGTGGCTCACCCGGGAGCTCCAGAAATGGCCAAATAGGAGACCCACACGCTTCCATACCATGTTTATCCTCGTTGCCAAATGTTATGTCTGGATGTGGACCCAAAGGACGAGGCCAGGTGTGTAACAGGACGAACGTTTATTAACTGGTAGCACACACACACTACACTACGACTGCCAGGCAGGGGTGATGGCAAAGAGGCCCGTCCTTCCTGCCTGCTGCCCTTTATAGGCACGGGTAGTGGTGAGACCGGAAGTCAGGGCCACCACACCGTGCCTCACAAATAAAAGCCTAAGAACACTAACACTATAAATAACTATACAACAGTATCTTAATTTATTTCTCACCAGAAATTGCAAGTTTTTAGAATTACATTTTACAGAAAATTAAAAAAAAAAGTCTTATTTTAATTGTTTAGTTATATTACTTGAATCTCCCAGTATTGTTGAAATTTATATTAAATATCCATGTCCAAATATGTAAAAAAAACAACAACAAAAAAAAAAAAACCACACACACAGGCTTTCATAGTGTCCTAATTTTTTCAGGACTGCCCACATCTCCCAAACTTTCAGTCAATCAAAGCTTTATTTATATAGCACTTTTCATACAAAAAGATGCAACACAAAGTGCTTCACACATTGAAGTAAAACACAATTTAACCCCCCCCCCCCCCACACACACACACATACTAAGAAATTTTCATCAGTGTAAAACTTCGGGCTTAAGGCTTATGGCTGAGCACTGAGGATCCAAGTGTGGAAGCACCATTACAAGGGAGCCATCACCAGCAGGGAACGTGTCAAGTCCATGGTTACAGAAATACCACCTCTGAGACTGCCCAAGTCCAACTGAGGGGTCAACACCGCAGGCGCCACGCCGCAGTGCACAACTCCCTCAGCCGGGCAGACCAGGGCAATCACAGGCCAGAGCCCTGCAGCCAGAAAACAGGCACAACCCCCCATGAGAGGGCCCACCATGAGGAGACACCAGAGCTTGGGCAGGGTGATAAAAAGTCACTGATAAATAATGATAGTTTGCTGATAAAAAGACTAGGCAGTTAAGATGACTAGAAGAATAAAACAACACCTACATACAGTAAGACATACAGTGGTGTGAACAAGTGTTTGCCCCCATCCTGATTTCTTTTTTTCTTTTTTTTTTTGTATGTTTGTCACACTTAAATGTTTCAGATCAAACAAATTTAAATATTAGACAACGATAACACAAGTAAACACAAAATGCAGTTTTTAAATGAAGGTGTGGAGTGTGTAAAATAAGAGACATATTCACGACAGACGGTTTATTACACACTTCACATCTTTCAAGCATAGAACAGAATGGCACATTTCAGCAGGCACTCTTCTTTTAACCAAATCTCTCTTCACAAGTTTCATGGCATTTCTCCACACACAACATGACATTTGCATTACACTGCATTCAACCCCCTACGTCCTTGACTCCTTCCTGCTATCTCGCCAGGAACCTCCTGAGCATTGTTCTCTCATGCTTATCCACTGTCTCTTGTCTGAGATGCTAAATAATCCGACTCCTCCAAGGTGCTACAAAGGTGTTTATTATTAAGGGGAAAAATCCAAACCTACAAATCTAAACCCTGTGTGAAAAAGTGATTGCCCCCTAAACCTAATAACTGGTTGGGCCACCCTTAGCAGCAACTGCAATCAAGCATTTGCAATAACCAGTGCTGGGAGTGACAAAAATTACGGTTTAAAAATTCAGGAATGTGTTAGTTACTGAAATTTGATCAGATGCGTTATTTGTTTAATTAATATGGATAGATATTTTTTTAGCACAAATAAACTGACCCTACCATAGCTGGCGCAGTCGTCAGTCTCTGCGGGTCGGTTTCCTGTCCTGCCCCAGTTCACACCGCAACCCGGTAGCGACCTCTCATATCGAGCCCAGATCACCTGTTGTCCAAGTGGTGAGCAGCCCCTAACAGCTCCTACCTCTGTGGTTAAACATGAGTATTTTTTTGAGCAAGCAGCTTGCATTTAATGTCCGCATTAAATGCATTTAATGTTTTCTTACGCACAGAGAAAAAGTGACTGATTTGTTGCAGTAAAGAACAGCTTTTTCTAAGCGGTGAACTTTCATTTATCTGTGCTTTCTGTTTTAGCTTATTCATTTACATGCTGTTGTGATATGCAACTATTTCATGGAAGTAAATCCTCTAAATATGTGTTTTTAATGGGCTGGTCCAGGGGTGTCAAACCTATAGCTCGTGGGCCAAAAACGGCCCACCAGGGGGTCCAAAGTTTTCTCTGTAAATATACAGCTTTATTTCTAGTAAATTCATGACTTTCTACTGATTACAATAGTTTATGCAAATCTGACACATTTTTTCTCTGTAAAATGAGACTCATCAGTTTTCCTTTTCTTCTTTTTCTGATGAGAACAAGGGGCCCTTGAACTTGCTATGTGTGCAAGATGATTTAAGTACGCATTTAAAAGTAACGTGAAAGTTACTTTTCCAAGTAATTAGTTACATTAATCATGCAGTAACTCAGTTACTTTTGAAAAGAAGCAACTACTGTAGTAACTGTAACTAGTTACTATTTTTTAGTAACTTGCCCACACTGGTGATAACCGGTAATGAGTCTTTTACAGCACTGTGGAGGAATTTTGGCCCACTCATCTTTGCAGAATTGTTGTAATTCAGCCACATTGGAGGGTTTTTCAACGATGAACTGCCTTTTTAAGGTCATGCCACAGCATCTCAATTGGACTCAGGTCAGGACTTTGACTAGGCCGCTCCAAAGTCTTCATTTTGTTTTTCTTAAGCCATTCAGAGGTAGACTTGCTGGTGTGTTTTGGATCATCGTCCTGCAGCAGAACCCAAGTGCGCTTCAGCTTCAGGTCACAAACAGATGGCCAGACATTCTCCTTCAGGATTTCTTAATAGACAGCTGAATTCATGGTTCCATTTACCACAGCAAGTCTTCCAGGCCCTGAAGCAGCAAAACGGCCCCAGACCATCACACTGCCATCACCATATTTCACCGTTGGTGTGATGTTCCTTTTCTGAAATGCTGTTACTTTTACGCCGGATGTAATGGGACACACACTTCCAAAAAGGTCAACTTTTGCCTCGTCAGTCCACAGTATTTTCCCAAAAGGCTTAGGGATCATCAAGATGTTTCCTGACAAAACTGAGATGAGCCTTTATGTTCTTTTTGCTCAGCAGTGGTACTCATCTTGGAACTCTGCCATGCAGACCATTTTTACCCAGTTTCTTTCTTATGGTGGAGTCATGAACACGGCCCTTAACTGAGGCAAGTGAGGCCTGCAGTTCTTCGGATGTTGTTGTGAGGTCTTTTGTGACCTCTTGGATGAGTCATCGCTGCACTCTTGGGAGTAATTTTGGTTGGCCAGCCACTCCTGGGAAGGTTCACCACTGTTCCGTGTTTTTGCCATTTTTTGGATAATGGCTGTCACTGTGGTTTGCTGGAGTCCCAAAGCTTTAGAAATGGCTTTATTGGGGATTTTCATGTGACGTCACGGATCTAGGTCACAGGCCGGCGCCGCCATGCTGCCGGTCAAGCGCTGGCGGGCATAGTACACAAACCACTTTCACACGTTTTCTAAGCCCTGTCATCGCCGTTTTTGTCATGCCGGAGACGTGTTGTGCTGTTCACTGCCATAATAGGCAGTGCGGCGGATGATAAAATAAGGTAGCAATGTGAGGTTTTAAGCAGGTTTATTAAATCATCATAGGAACTCCGCTCCAGCCTTTGTGCAAGCAGACTGGAGCGGGTCCTCAGGCTCTCGTGAGGAGAGACAGGATGCGTGTGTCAGCATAATAGGCTTCGAAATATTCATTGAGAAACCAAGTGATCTCAGAGCCAGGGCACAAACCTACTCTCAGTACAAATACCACAACACTATGAAATACCTCATTGGAATTACGCCCCAAGGTGTTGTTTCTTTTATTTCGAAAGGTTGGGGTGGTAGGACCAGCGACAAACATATAATAGAAAATAGTGGTTTTCTTAAAAATTTGTCTCCAGGAGAAATCATCAAGTCACTGAACTCAAAGTCTGGCAGTGTGACATCCTCAGCTGTGATGGGGGAGAACAACACGCCAGGTGCAGTGTAAGGATCACAGCCTCCTAGAATGGCTATTTTATCCTGATACCGCTTCAATTCGATGCCAGAGAGGCGTTTGGTCTGTTCACTCAGACCTCCTTCACATTCAGACATGATAAATAGTGATAAACTACCAGCTAACCTGTCCCACACTTCCAGAAGACTCAGGAGTTTGCAACACTCACGATCTTTGTTATGTAAACAAGCCTGGCGGGCGTCGCGCTTGACCGGCAGTATGGCCGCCAGCTGCATCGCTGGGCGCGCGGGTCACGTGACTGAAAAACCTCTATAACCTTTTCCAGACCGACAGATCTCAATTACTTTGTTTCTCATTTGTTCATGAATTTCTTTGGATGGAAACATGATGTCTAGCTTTTGAGGATCTTTTGCTCTACTTCACTTTGTCAGGCAGGTCCTATTTAAGTGATTTTTTTGATTGAGAACAGGTGTGGCAGTAATCAGGCCTGGGTGTGGCTAGAAAACGTTAACTCAGCTTTCCAAAGATGTGATAAACCACTGTTTATGTTTTAACGGGGGGGGGCATCTCTTTTTCCAAATCTCTTTTTCCACACAGGGCCATGCAGGTTTGGATTATTTTTTTTTTTACCCTTAATAATAAACACCTTCATTTAAAAACTGCATTTTGTATTATCGTTGTCAAATATTTAAATTTGTTTGATGATCTGAAACATTTAAGTGTGACATACAAAAAAGAGAAATCAGGAAGGGGGCAAACACTTTTTCACACCACTGTATATTCATAAGTATTAATAATTGACAATAAGTAATTCTGACAAAATATTTAAAATCAGAAATTAAGAGAATTGAAATAGGAAACTAATCAAAAGCAAGGTTAAAATAGTAGGTCTTGAGCCTGCTTTTAAAAACATGAACATTCTCGGCAGCCCTGATGTTCTCCAACAGGCTGTTCCACAGACATGGGCTGTAGTAACTAAAAGTCACCTCACCGTGGGTCTGTGTTCTAACAGTAGGGATAATTAGAAGGCCTGTGCCAGAGGACCTCAGGGACTGTGGTGGCTCATATGCCAAAAGCAATTTTGATAAACAAGAAGGCCCAAGACTGTGCAGACATTTATAAACCAGTAAAAGAACCTTAAAATTGATCCTGAAGAACACAAGGAGCCAATGTAGTGATTTTAAAACCGACGTGATGCAAGCCTGCTGTCTGGTCTTTGTTAGAACATGTGCAGCTGAATTCTGTAATAACTGTAGATTTGAAATCGTCTTTTTGGGAAGCCCACAGAGCAGGGCATTACAGTAATCAATACTGGTGATAAAAGCTTGTATCAGTGTCTCTGCTCGAGAGAGAAGTGGGCAGACTATGTTCTTTAGATGGTAAAATCCTGTTTGTGTTATATTTTTAATGTGTGGAGTAAAACCAAGCTCAGAGTCTAAAATGACACCCAAATTCTTAATATACTGGGATGGAGTAAAGGACAGACTATGTAATTTTGGTAAAAATTTCTCTCTCTGAGCTTCAGGACCAATGACTAAAACTGCAGTTTTGCCCTGGTTGAGCTGAAGAAAGTTCATTAAGGACCGTGTACCCGTAATGTTGTGCACACTGTTATGCACAGTGCTGCACAGACCCACCCAGACAGTTTGCTTTTGTGCTTACTTCAGCTGGTATTTTGAATTAAACTGCATTCTTTAATATTGTGGATCAGTAAATTAACTATTTCTGTTATTTCAAACAGACACCTACTGACAGCTTGTTAAAACTCCTACTATAGTGCATTGTTTGATATTGCAAGTATCTGTGAGATAGCCCCTAACTCTTCTAACCACTGGCAGCAGACAGTGTCATGGACCTAATTGTTTGGATCTCTTGAGCCAGCTGCAAGGATTCTCTTCACCATCTTTTGTAGACTTTTGGCACTACTAATGACATACATGGGATTGTGATGAGTGGGTCTGTAACTGGAGAAAATGGAGGGCAAACAAGCTGAGCCGAAAGGATCGGGGCTCAGTGGGACTGCCAGAATAGGTAATCCACCCCCTCATGTCATAATGCAGGCTACTCACAGATAATTTACCAACATACATAAGTTTTTACAGTTTCTCATATGCTTCCACAAAGTTAAACAACACAATTTCACCAGGCTCTGACTAGCAATAACCATAGTAACACCCACAGTTTGCACTCCAAAGTGGCAAACATCCTTGGGGAGGTCACGCGACTGCTGCTGAACCGCAATAATGACCAGCAGAAATGGAGAACTAAACTAAAGCTGTCAGATGTACGCAATAGCCTTGTCCTTTAAAACTTTAGGTCAAAATTATGTTAAAAAAAAAAAAAGAGATGCAGAAACAAAACAAACAAGACCTAGAAGAAACCAATAACAGTGACACCAATATACACAAATAAAAACAAATGTTTAACACTGTGGAGATATATTTTATTAGTTTTTAGGTAGTAGGAGGGCTGTCTTTTTTGCTGCTGTATCTTTCTATTACAGTTCTCCACATGCTGTTTAGGGCGACCCGGGCCATGAGGAAGGTGATGGTGAAGTTACGTCGGTACCATTCCCTGGATGTAAAAAATAATGTAAAGTCAGTGACAAATAAATCTCACTTTGCACACCACAATAAAAGTGCAGCGCAATATGATCATTATAAAAACTTGAATAGACTGAGCCGAGGCACAATAACAGCCAGAGGGGGAATAGTTTTTCCTTTGATTTACTATAACATCAACCAATAATTTGAACAACAGTCCAAACAGAGTTTAAACCCCACAGGCAGAAAAAAAAACTAAAAGCAGCTGCAGAGGTGATGTGTGTTGGCAGAAAACTTTGCCAGCAGAGACGAGTCAGCCACTTTGCAATGCTAATTCACAGAAACCTCTTTAACAGTCTGCGATGTTTGTTGTTCTCCGTACACAAGTTGGTACAGTGCAGTGAAAGCTCACAGCTCCCACGAATTAGGGAGGGTGGGGGGCAACACACCGGCACCATGGGAGACCTGCCGTCTGCAAAACAACTCACTTGTTGTAATTTGCGTGCCGTGTTCGGTTTTTGTCCAAGAAGCTTTTGTAAAACACAGCCATCTCTTCACTGCTCAGGGACTGCCGCCGTCCTGAGGGAAAGAAGGGAGACACAGCAGACTGCATTAGATTCTCATTGGGATAGACGGCATTAGAAATCACCAGCTTTTATTAAACCACAGGGCTGTTTACTGAGATTTAACTCTAATGCAGGTTTGAATTTTTAGAAAATGGCTCACAGATCTTGAGTAAAGCCTTGCTGCCAAGATGCATTATGCTAATCTTTACCTGTCTGGTGTGCAAATGAACAGTGTGAAATATGCAGAAATGGTGTCACGTCCTCACCATCTTCATCACGCAGAGTCAATCCTTTCCTCTTCAGCTGAGAGATAATGAAAGCTTCTTTTTCCTGCAGAAATGGTAAAGGAAGCCAATAGAAAACAAGCAAATTGCATTAATATGTTTAACATTTGAGAGCAACACATACTTTATAACAGATTGTTTTTGTGCCTAACTGCTATAAATTATCATCCAACTCAGTGCATTTCATGTTTTAGTGAGCATTTGTACAAAATTTCTGGGAAATGTAACCACATCATTTTCTAGGTTTTCTAAAAATGGAAGGTACCTGAAAGAAAAACTGTTTTACAACGCTGCCCTCCACTGGTGAAAATAAGCTCTTGCACAGGCGGCAAGCATGTTTTTTTTCCACAATATCTTTATTGAACCTTTTTTTTTTTTTTAACAAACATGATACAAACAATCAAACACTAACGCTAAAGTACTACAAAAAAAAAAAAAATGCACTAAAAACACCAACAACCACCAACAAAATCAAGTCTTCAACAATGCTCCTCTGTTTAGTCTAGACAATCCAATACATTAGTATACATATTATGTTCACCAGTTTGGAATTTACAAGGTCCACACACATCATTCACCTTCTTCTTCAAGAGTTATGTTTAAATTTTTTACATAATCAATAAAAGGTCTCCATATATTCTCAAACACAATTTCCTTTGATTTCAGTATATATGTTATTCTTTCTAATGGAAGGTTTGTTAACATCTGTCTTAACCACTGAGTCACATCTGGTCTATGAGTCTTTTTCCATAATAGTGCAATACATTTTTTGGCATTAAGCAAACTGAGGTCTATGAATGTTCTTTCACTTTTATTAAAATTATGCTTTTCTGGGTACAGACCCAACAAAAACAGTTTAGGATTCAGTATGATTTGTTTTGAGATTATTTTTTCAATTGTTACCCTCACCTCTTCCCAAAACATTCTTATTAATCTACATTCCCATAAACAATGAAATAGGGTTCCTTTACTTTCCATGCATTTTGTGCATGTATCTGGTATATTTTTGTTATATCTATTTAACTCCTCCGGTGTAACATACATCCGCATTAACCATTTGAAATGTATCAATTTAAGGCGTGCATTTATTGATTTGGTTTGAGCTTCTGTACAAGCCAATTCCCATTGTTCCTCTGAAATTTCAATTTGCAGATCTTCTTTCCAGTAGTTTAATCTTTTCAGTGAATTTTCACTTGAAGATAGTGTCAATGAGTTATAAAACTCTGAAATAATACCCTTTCTTTTACTATCTTTCATCATCATTTTTTCCAAGGATGAATAAATAGGTCGAGTGAGAGCTTTATTTTGATTTGATCGAATAAAGTTTCTAAGTTGAAGATATTTAAAAAAATGTGTTCTATTGAGATTAAATTTGATCCTCAGCTCTTCAAAAGACATTATGTTGTCTGCACATGGCAAATATAAATCCTGAATCTTTTGTATCCCTTTTAAATTCCATACTTTAAATACAGCGTCCGCTCTCCCTGGTTTAAAATATTGATTACCCCATATTGGACTAAATTGTGACAATAACTGTGGTTCTTTTAAATAGTTTTTAGCTTCACACCATATTTTGATCATATGCTTTACAAATGGATTTTTTTACTTGTTTTTGTAATTTTTTTGCCGAATCTGAGTATATGAATATGGGAAGAGGTAAAGGTAAATTGTATGATTCCATTTCAGTCCAGTGAGGGAGATCATTTGATGAAAAATAATATGTCATAGACCTCAGTTGTGCCGACCAATAATACAACATAAAATTTGGACATTTCAGACCTCCACGATCAAATGGTAAATATAATAAAGACAAACGTAATCTAGCCCTCCTGTTGTTCCATATAAATTCCACTAACTTTTTTTTTATTCTTGAGAATAGATCTAAAGGTGGTGATAAGGGAATGTATTGAAATAAATAAAGTATTTTAGGTAAAATATTACTTTTAAGTATATTGATTCTCCCGATCATCGACATTGGTAGTGACATCCATCTCTGAGTTAACTCACTGATATCTGACATTAAGGCTTCATAGTTGACACTGGCGACTGATTCTAGCTTAGGCATAATTTGGATTCCTAAATATTTAAACTGATTTACAACATTGAATTGATTTACCTCAGGGGCTGAGTAATTTCTCTGGGTCTCATTTAGCATTAATATTGAAGATTTAGTTTTATTTATTTTATATCCTGATATTTCCCCAAAATTCTTTATTAAATTCAACAAGGTTGGAATTGATTTTTTTAGATTCGACATAAACAAAATTATATCATCGGCGTACAGGGAGATTTTATGTTCTGTTGGTCCAACTTTAATTCCATATATTTGTGAATGTAAACGTATCGCTATCGCTAAAGGTTCAATTGCCATAGTAAACAGTAAAGGTGAGAGTGGACAGCCTTGTCGACATCCTCTATTGATTTTTATTGGTTTTGAAATATTGTTATTTGTTAGGATTTCTGCTGTAGCATTATTGTATATTATTTGAACCCATTTTATGAAATTATTTCCAAGTCCAAACCTTTGTAGGACTTCAAAAAGAAAGGGCCATTCAACTCTATCAAAGGCCTTTTCGGCGTCCAATGATAGGAGAGCTGTATCCGGTGCTTCTTTATTAAAATAAATAATATTAAATAGTCTTCTTACATTATGGAAGCCTTGTCTACCCTTTATAAAGCCATTCTGATCTCGATTAATAATATTTGGTAAAATTTCTTGTATTCGTCTTGCTAAAATTTTACAGATTATCTTAAGGTCGGCGTTTAATAGGCTTATTGGTCTCATATTTTCACATTTATTAGAGGGCTTACCTGGTTTTGGCAGCAGTATAATTAAGGCATTATTTATGTATGATGGTAAATTATTATTTTGAAATGCTTCTAAAACCATTTCCAAAAAAGGTTTTATTAATTTATTCTTAAATTTTTTATAAAGGTCAACTGGAAGACCATCTGGTCCTGCACTTTTTCCTGATTTCATATTATCAATGGCTAGCCCAACTTCTTCTTGACTAATTTTAGACTCCAATATCTCCCTGTTTTCATTTGGAATACACGGTATAGATAGTTCGTTCAAAAACCCATTTAGTTTTGTTAAATCAGGTTCATTTTTGGTATCATATAATTTTTCATAGTAATCTCTAAAGGCTCTATTAATTTCTAAAGGATCTATAACTACCTGTCCCTTACTTATAATACTGGTAATTGGTGTTTTAATTTCCAATTGTTTAATCTGCCATGCTAATAATTTTCCTGATTTTTCACCTTGTTCATAAAAAGATTGTTTCAATCTTAGAAGACTCGAGGCAGCTCTATTCGCTGATTTTTTGTCGTATTCAGCTCTCAAAATCAGTAATTCATTCTCCAACCTTGGGTCACTTCCTGCATACACTTTTTCCTGAAGATTTTTTATTTTATGTTCCAATTTAGCTCTCTCCTCTCGAGTCTTCTTAGATTTTGATCCTGTATAACTAATAATATGTCCCCTAATAAAAGCTTTGAAAGCCTCCCACTTTACACATGCTGATGTTTGTGTAGTATTGATGTCAAAGAACTCGTCTATCTGTTTTTCTATATACTTGACAAATTCCTCATCCTGAAGCCATTTATGCTGAAATTGCCATCTACCTGATTCCTTTGTCAATTTTTTATCTACATATATTAGACAACAGGGTGCATGATCAGAGATCACGATGTTATCATAAAAGCAGTTTTGAATCTTGGACCTTAATTCTGTGGAAATCAAAAAATAATCAATACGTGAGAATGTCTTGTAGGTACTGGAATAACAAGAATAGGCTTTAACTTGTGGTTTCATTTCTCTCCATATATCTAACAATCTCAATTCTTTCATAAAATGATTAATAGTCATCCTACATCCAATGTGCGTACAATCCAGTCCTGTTGATCTATCCACACCTGGATTCAATGTACAATTAAAATCCCCTGCTATTATATGTTGCCCTGTAAGTGATGATAAGATGAGAAATAAATTAGCAAAGAACTTCTGATCATCTATATTGGGACCATATAAGTTCACAAGATTTATATTTTCTAATAGCAAAGAACCTTGAATGATTACATATCTTCCAAATTTGTCTCCAATTACATTTTTCACTTGAAAAGGAACTGATTTATGTATGAGAGTCATAACTCCCCTGGCTCGGGATGAAAATGAAGAGGTGAATACACTTCCCTGCCATCTACTCCTAATTCTTTTAACATCCTCCTCTATCAGATGAGTTTCTTGTAAAAACACAATTCTTGAACCCATGTCCTTTATTTTATTCATAACTTGTTTAAGTTTTTTTAAATTTTGTAGACCTCTGCAATTCCATGAAGTTAAATTAAGATTAACACTTTGGTCCATGATCAATAGAGAGTTTAGGATTACCTTGCAGTGTAAACATGCTCATACAGAGAAGCAAAAACATGAGTGGTTGAACATTCATCCTACAAACTACACACAAACAAATTTCCCCTTCCCACACTTGTGGCAAACCCCCCAAAATCAAAAGAAAAATTCTGTCTCCCGATATAGCCATCGACCGTTCCACACCCACGGGGAACAGCCTAAGCCACTCCTTCTTCATCCTCCCAATCACCCTAACTCTACTGCTTTTAATGACATAACATTAACTCTCCTCTGTAGTTTTCCAACTTAACTCCAAAATTTTTAACAACTTTGTACATCATAGTTTTTTTTTGTTTGTTTGTTTTGTTTTTGTTTTGTTTTTTTAATATATAATACAATCTATATTTTGTAAACTTACTATTTACTTCAAGTCAGTCAGATGCCTGTGCAAATGCTTAATTATTCTACCTTATATTTTGTTCATGCTTAGCTCCCACCAGTCTCTTCTTCTTCTTTGATCTTCTTGATGAACTCCTGCGCCTCCTCTGGGGTCTTGAAGATGTGGGTTCTGCCCTCATACGTGGTCAGCAGTCTCGCAGGATAGATTACACCATGACGAATCCCAAGGTTGCGCAGCTCCTTACGTACGGGATCAAACTGCTTCCTCAATTGCTGGATTCCTGTGGCCAAATCTGGGTAGAACCGCACCTGCTGGTCCTGGTGTTTAATCTCTCCTTTTTTAGCTCGTGCAGCGTTGAAGATCTTCATCCTGTCTCTGTTGCTAAGAAACTTCATAATTAAGGTCCTCGGCGGTCCCTTATCTCTCCGTGGGCCAATACGATGTGCTTTTTCCAGAACCACTGCTGATTGCAACTCCTCGCTGCCCAGCACCTCCGGAATCCACTTTTCCAGAAAGGAACATACGTCCCGACCTTCTGATTCCTCTGGAAGACCCACCAGCCTCAAATTATTCTGTCTCGACCGAGATTCCAAATCCAAAATATTATCTTCCAGAGATTTATTTTTTTTTTCCAAAGTGCGCACCTTTAATTGAAGACGGGTGACGTCATCTTCAGCACTAGCGAGACGGAGCTCCATCTGCGCCGTTCGTTCTACACAGTCACCCAATTCCTTTCTTATTCCTTCCAACGCTGTCATAATCCCATCAAATCTAGAGGAAAAGTCCGCTCTCATTGAACTCATGGCAGCCATAAGCGCATCTGCGCCATTCCCCGCAGATATCGCAGCGTTGCCAGCCTCCTCCGCCATATATGGAGTTTTGTTTACTGCGTCACAGACCTGAAAGTCCGTTAATTTGGACTGTTTCGGCGGCTCGCTTTTTCCTTTTCCTGGTTTTCCAGCCTTAGGCTTCGCCGACATATCTTTGCCCAAATGCTGGGATACGTTCTGTCCCAAATGAGAGAGTTATTTGCCGATTTTTTTTTTTCCAGGAGCAGAGCAGAGCGAGACACGTCCGTCCTACGTGGCAGCCATAACCGGAAGTCGCGGCAAGCATGTTACTTTATCTCCTCGATATGACCAATTAGGGATGCAAGTTTTTAGCTAATTCATTGTTAGTTGATTTTCTTTATCAGTTGATTAACAATTAATTTTCCTGAGAAAAGTACAATACAGTCTATCTCGAACATAAAAGGCTAATTATTGTTTACAATATAATAAAAAAAATGCACATCTTATTCCTCAATTATTTATTGAACCATTTGCATTTGTTAGCAACAGACAATGGCCTTTTTGTGGCTGAACAAATTCTGTACTGTATAGTGTGTACTATGTATTGGAGCATCTCAGTAAATTAAAATACTGTGATTTATAATTTATGTTAAAAACTATTACCAATATCATCAAATTTATTCAAAAAGGCTTGAAACATTTCAGTGTGTGTAGAAGAAGCATCTCCATTGTCATTCAGTCCATACAGCCAATCATGTACAGTAGAATGAAATTACGTTTCTCCCATCTACAATGTTAATCACATGTAGAATCAGAGGGGTCGCTGCCATGCAAGGCACCACCACAAACAACTTCTCCTTCCCCCATTCTATTATGGTAAGCACCAAGCTAGAAGACGAGAAGTACCATTTTTATATGGTCTTTAGTATGACCCGGTCGGAACTTGAACCCCCAACCTCCCGGATGTGGGGCGGATGCTTTATCAACTTGGCCAACAACTTGGTCAACATTTATCTTTTTGAATTATACTACAAAAAATAAAACTGTCACAATATTCTAATTTACTGAGCAGCGCTAGTAGACTACTGTAACAGGAAAATAAATTGTCCACTGCTTCATCTGTTGCATGTTAAACATTAACAACATAAAATAAACTCAGAAAAAACAAAGTACACCATGTTTCAAATTATTATGCAAATAGGATTTTAGTGTCATAAACCATTCATTTTTTTGTTTTGGATGGTATTGTGTCTCAGAGCTCTTTGGATCACTGAAATCAATCTCAGACACTTGTCATAATGAGTCTGCCAGGTGAGCCCAATTAAAGGAAAACTATTTAAGAAGGTTTTAATATGGGAAAGAAAAAGGATCTCTCTGCTGCCAAAAAGCATCAAATAGTGCAATGCCTTGAACAAGGTATGAAAACATTAGATATTTCATGAAAACTTAAGCGTGATCATTGTACTGTGAAGAACTTTGTGGCTGATTCAGAGCACAGATGGGTTCGTGCAGATAAAGGCATAATGAGGAAGGTTTCTGCCAGACAAATTTATCGGATTAAGAAAGCAGCTGCTAAAATGCCATTACAAAGCAGCAAACAGGTATTTGAAGCTGCTGGTGCCTCTGGAGTCCCACGAACCTCAAGGTGTAGGATCCTCTAGAGGCTTGCAGTTGTGCATAAACCTACTATTTGGCCACCCCTAAATAATGCTCACAAACAGAAACAGTTGCAGTGGGCCCAGAAATACATGGAAGACTAATTTTCAAACATGTGAGTACTGTGCAACCCTGGATGGTTGGTGGATGGCCACCATGTCTCAACAAGGCTGCGACGTCGGCAAGGAGGTGGTGGAGTCATGTTTTGGGCCAGAATCATGGGGAGAGAGCTGGTAGGCCCCTTTAGGGTCCCTGAAGATGTGAAAATGACCTTGGCAAAGTATATAGAGTTTCTGACTGACCACTTTCTTCCATGGTACAAAAAGAAGAACCATGCCTTCCGTAGCAAAATTATCTTCATGCATGACAATGTACCATCTCATGCTGCAAAGAATACCTCTGTGTCACTGGCTGCTATGGGCATAAAAGGAGAGGAACTCATGGTGTGGCCCCCATCCTCCCCTGACCTCAACCCTATTGAGAACCTTTGGAGCATCCTGAAGCAAAAGATCTATGAGGGTGGGAAGCAGTTCACATCAAAACAGCAGCTGTGGGAGGCTATACTGACATCTGGCAAAGAAATTCAAGCAGAAACTCTCCAAAAACTCACAAGTTCAATGGAAGCAAGAATTGTGAAGGTTGTATTAAAGAAGGGGTCCTATGTTAACATGTAACTTGACCTGTTAAGATGTTTTTGATTGAAATAGCTTTGATTTCAGTAAATATGACCTCCTAATGCTGCAAATTCAACAAATGACCATTTTCAGTTCTTTACAACCAATAAAATGTTTTGAAACTCTGTTGTGCATAATCATTTGGAACAGTACATTTTGAGTTTTTTATTTTTGCAAAAGAAGTTATCATTGGGAGGTTTGTTCATTAAAATTTGAATTATGCTCTAACGGTTGATGACTTGAAAATTATACTGACTGTCATTTGCATTGACTACTTAGGAAAAATCAGAGATATCATTTGCATAATAAATGTGGAATGTGGTGTATTTAGGCAACTATAACGTGAAAATTTGTGTACTGGCAGATATAAAAATTCAGCAGCATAAAGAAAATTCTGAATATAAAATGATTTAGACTTAAGGCCTGGTCAGAGCAGCGGAAACGTATGCAGGCTGTGGACTGCGCTCATGTACACAGGATTGTTCAAAGTAATTTTCAGGCACTGAAGCCATCTGCCCACAGATGTGTTTCACACACATTTATTGAATGTAATCTATCATCCATATGTCCACATAGTATAACAAGTGATGCTTCAGTATCCTGATTTGAACACCCAGAATTAAATGAATAAAATTAGAAGTGTGCCGTCTTCCCTTCTGCAGAGGATGAGCGCAGACCAAATGCGTGCAGCCCCTAAAAAGTGACCACGCAGAAAGCTGTACAGACTAAACTCCCGCCATTGTTTACAGAGAAATGAACACCCTTTTGTTCGTTCTGCCTTCCTTTGTGGCTATTCTGACCAAGCCTTCTGACGTACCCCAGAAAAGCAAAATATCTGCACCGGGCATGCGCTTTGAGGGTTGATTCCACTTCTGCTCTTTTTTTCCCGCTGTTGTTACGGTTGGAAAACACCAATGAATGACCGCGTACCCACCCACCTGGACTGGTGACACCACTAAATTTCATAGAATAAACTCCCATTGAAAAGGACTGTGGAATTATCAGTTATTTGAAAATTAATTTAGTCAACTAAATTCTTATTGATAATTAATCAAAAGTCAATTCTTAACATCCCTATTACCAATGACAAAAATGTTATGCAAAACTAATTCAGACAGTGAATCTGGTTGGGAAAACATGTAGTTCAATTGTTTTCAATTTTACCTTTCATATAAGTTATTAATAAGCTGACAGGGATTTGTTTGTAGGGATATGGTTGTGCCTGAAACGGTTTCAAGCCTGCTTATCAATATTAATGAGCCCCTAAGGTGACTGGATAAAGGTTTTCTGAATGGGCCAATTACAGATAAGGAGGCAGTTACGGCGTGTTTGTTTTGCTAGCTTAAGCCTGCTTCATGCTGCATTTCCACTCTAGTCCGCCTTGGTCCACGTACGCTTTGGACGAGCCCGGCACGCACGCAGCACTGTACATACTCACCTTTTTCTATCTACCCAGGCCAAGCGGTTGACACATGCGCACAAACATCATTTGTAGTTTCACTTCCGCCCGATAGGTAGCGCCAAAGTGCTGACGTGCCAGGATTTTTACCAATGAAGAGATGGCAGACTTCTTCAAAGTTTCTCTTCAAATAGAGTCCAAGACAAATTTCCCCTTGAGGGACAATAAAGTGTATCTTATCTTAGTCCATTTCACTTCCCAGTTTTCACTCCTTTTCTACGAAGATGCTGCTGCCGCTGTGAAAGAAAGTATGTATGTATGATTCATGTATGTTTTTATTCTCGTTTTCTGCTTCCTCGTTGTCTTCTTCGTCTACTGATGAATGCTGTGTCGATATCGCCACCTCGTGAATGGGACGTTCCGTCTTGTGCATGCGCTTTTCAACGCGTTCAGGTCGTGGGCAGGCAGCACGGTCACAAAATTTGGGCTCCACGCGGTTGTCCGCAGTCGAGCACTCCGGACACTAATGGAGTGGAGACGATGACGCAAATTTCGTCACACAAGATTTCCGGTTACACGTACGAGGACAGCAGAGGTGTAGCATGAAGCAGGCTTAAGAGAAGTGAAGGTGGGGCTTGTTGGTTTGTGATGTCATCAAATCCGGGAAGTGCAATAAGCTTGTTAAAAAGTTGAAATAAAGGTAGTATTTATTCATCCATGAAGTGAGAGTTTTCACATTTTAACAGTATAAATGTATACCTGTATTTTATAAGGTTAAAATCCATGAAAATACAAATTTACACATTATAATATTAATATTCTACATTAAAGGGGTCATCGACTGAAAATGGTGTTCACGTAATTATATAAAAATAAAACATTTCAAAACAGTCAATTCTCTTAAAAACACAGCCTTTATCTCGTTTTTCTCTCCCAAGAAACGCCAAAAACGTTTGACTCTTCTGGGTAAATTGTATACGTCAAGTCTAGAAAAAGCGTTCTTATTCAGAGAAGCTGAATAAGGAATCAACAGAGCGCTACCGCCAAAATATTTAAGAAATAAACGAGATCGATCAGTATGAGCACAAGAAATGGACCACGGATCTCAACCAACAGCCCGGAGTCACGCTGTCAGCTGTTTGACTACCTGATTTGTGGGGTGAGCGCATAAACCATGAGCAATTGAAGAACTATAAATCAGAGGCTCATGTTCAATTCACCAATGGATGGGTCCAGCTGCCTCAAATCTTTTGGGTCAACGACCAGAAAACCGTCGTTTGCACAAAGATAAGCAGTCATTGTTTCAACACAGTTTTGTGTGCTAAACCCGATGCTTGTGCTGGTGCACCGAAAAAAAACGAACAATACAATTAGCCGCTATAAAAAAAAATCCTAAATCAGGACAGTGACGTTTTTATAATCACCTGAAAGAGGAGAATCCGCTTAATATAATGATACCAAACATTCTATGGACTTCAGTCTCCCGCTGATTAAATCCATGCATAATGAAGGCAACGTGCACCCTTCCAGTGCGCACAGAAGGGGAACCCCAGCGCTGGTGTGTGTAGCGGTTTGTGTCCAGGTTTTTTTTTTTGTTTGTGATCGTTTTATCAGCATGATAAAACAGCAGATAGTTTTATGCAGCATTGTTCTATGTACCTGTGAGCTCTGCTCGGCAACAACTGGTGGTGCAGCTTCAGTCACCTCTGACTGCTCAGTGTGCGTTTCCCCCCCCCCCCCCCCCCCAATTCATGATCGAGATGCAAGGATGGCTTTTTAAATGCCCGGTTAGTATTTGGATTAAATAACAAACATGTCCGAATGAGACACAAAACGCCAAAATTATTAAATTAAATTTCAAGGACTATATTACAAGTCTCGAATATTTGTAAATGTGTCCCATTAGTTGACTTGATGTCACTTGGTCCCATTAGATATAATTTAATAAGCTATTTGGGCATTTTGTGTAATGGTAGTTACTACAAGAATGGCCACTTGTTAAATATTAAAATAAAAATGATTTAATTGATTTTGGGGGCATTTGGTGGGCTTTTGGTGTCCCATAAAAATGATTTCATCTATTATTTGGATGTTTTTTAGAGGGTTGGGGTCCCGTTCGCCGTTTAGTCCAACCGGTCTGAGGAAGGGCTGGTGGCCCGAAACATTACTGACAAATCATAAATACTTAATGGGAGCTTTTCGGTGTGCAGATCGTCTTTGATTTTTCTGATATGTTTTTTTGGGGGTCCAGCACCTGACCAGGTGGACTGTGTGATGTCCGTATCATTATTATTTTTTAAATCACAACTTACCTTCGTGAAAATGCCGTGAACACACGACCATGTGTGCAGGAATATTGTCGGAGCGGATGTCTTTCCTTCTGACCGCTGCCATCCATTCCGTCTGACACCTCTGTTACCTCGAAGACCCGATTCTTTCCACTTTTCTTCCAAGTCAGTAAGTTAAAAAAAAAAAGCGTACACTTATCAATCTTTTTCCACGCCAGTCGTGAGAGCAGTTGTTGCATTTGATAGCGCAGCAAAACCTCCCCATTCTAACGCTGCGTGGTATTTGGATGAATAATAATGTGATTGAAAGGATCACATTGGAAATAAGTGTTTTCACTTTCACGTGTCATCCTGAATTTTGTATGGTGTTTTATATGTATTTTTACGTTGCCCATGTTTGTATACCATATTCAGTGTCATTTTTATCTGAATGAATGAACGAATGAATAAATAAATAACTGAAGTAACCCTCTCAAAAACTTCAGCTCAACTGCTGTTTGTTGCTCACTATTAGACAGGCAGAACATTTTTCCCACAATTCCTTGCAGTTTTTCCATCGGGTGACATCACGCACTCAGTCGTAATTAGCCCCCAAGCTAACACTGGTACCAGGACGCTTGCTGTAACGCAGGTGTCCTAACGAGCTCGGGGGGGACAGAAACTTCCCGTGGAGCTTAAAGGCAAATGCTCACTTGATCTTGATTTTCAGAATGAATACAGACCATGAAAGCGGGGCCTCACGATCCTTCTGACTTTTTGGGTTTTAAGCTGGTGGTGTCAGAAGTTACCACAGGGATAACTGGCTTGTGGCGGCCAAGCGACCATAGTGATGCCGTGTTTTGATCCTTCGATGTCGACTCTTCCTATCATTGTGAAGCAGAATTCACCAAGAGTTGAACTGTTCACCCACTAGTAGGGAACGGGAGCTGGGATTAGACCGTCGTGAGATTGGTGAGTTTTATCCTACCGATGATGTGTTGTTGCAACAGTCAGTATGAGAGGAACGGCAGGTTCAGACATTTGGTGTATGTGCTTGGCTGAGTAGCCACTGGCACAAAGCTACCATCTGTGGGATTATGACCGAGTGCCTCTAAATCAGAATCCTGCCTGAACGTAGCGATACCGTACTGCTGTGGATCTCCAGTTGGCCTCGAATAGCTGGCCCCAGCCGGTGATGGTACAGCTCTTGCGCCTGGGTTGGGGGACGGCCGGAAGGCGGCCGCCTCTCCACAATCACAAACATATGTTCGTGGAGAACCCAGTGCGAAATAACTCGAAGGACAGCTCCCCCGCCGTCCTCTGAGGCTCCACACGACTCCGCTTCACTCTCGCGGGTAATGTAGGAGAGCCGTCTCATGACAGGAGGTCCTCCAGCTGGACGTGGGAGCAGAGCGGAGTCCCATAGAGCAATCGGGGGGCTGTCCGGTGCACAGTGCTAACGATTTGTTGTGGAATCACAGCAAAATTATTGGGAGATGGGCTGGAGTGACGCGAGATACACCATCGACTGTGAATCAGTGAACCAGACTGCTCATTGGAGCCAGGAGGCTTTAGTCAGCTATTGGCTAACTAACGTAAGAGGGAGGGCGGAGTTGAGTAGGTGAAGGATGGTTCTTACAGTGACAGGCTTTAAATCAGAGCATTTTAAGAAAGCCAGGAAAAACACAAACAAATTTGCTTCAGTAATTTAAAAAAATGTGAACAAAATATGGCACAAACGCTTCATTAAGACGTGTGAGCTATTAAAATGTGGAAAAAGTGCAGTCAATGACTCCTTTAACTCAAACCAGAAGTTGGCAACCTCTACTATGGAAAGAGCCATTCTGACCAATAAAGTCTGTGTGGACACACAAAACAAAGTGGCCTCTAATTTCAGGGTGCTTTCACACCTAAATTTGTTTACTTTGGTCCGAATCAGTTGATGAGTTTGTTACCTTGTATTATGTTCTCCTTCACACAGGGAAGAATTCAAGTGGACCAAAATGCGTCACATCAGATCACGCCAGAATCACGTGAGAACGTTCTCTCTTCTGACTGGTCAGCTGCTTTTGCCATGGTAACAAGAAAAGTAAACAGAGGAAGTAGTTTCCCTTAACATAATTACAGAAATCTGTGACTCATCAGAATGTGACTGTACACGGTGATGTAAATTTTCGGCGTGTGTGAGGTGGAAAAATCAGAACAGAAGTGATGATGTTAAAGTGAGACATGGACAGAGCTCCCGAAAACTGCTACTTTAATGTGTGCATTATTTATTAAGCAGAAGAAATAATAAGGTGGCAGACTGTGAGGAGTCACAGATTTCTGTGCAGCACTAAAGCTCCCAGTTTTATTCAGTGCATTTTACACTTTGTCCTCCTCAGAGCTTTTTAAAGTTGTTGCAGCTTTAAAGCAGTTGATCTCAGTTCCCTCCGTTTGCTAACGAGTCCTTTTCTGTATTTTGGATAGAGGAGTGTTTATGTGCTCATCCGACCAGTCTGCACCTCCTAATGACTCCAGGTTTGTGCGCGATTCACCCTGCCGTGTGTTAGGTGTTTGAAAGAAATAAAGTAACATCCGCTCATAACAGAATGCCCTCAAATCACGCGTTTTCTAGCTTTTTGGTTCTGTTTTAGATCAGTATGCTTTCTCACCTGGAGGACTGCGCCCCGAGTTCGCCACATGATTCGAATTGAGACCACCTCTTTTAAGTGGTCTCAGTGTGGTTGTTTTGGCGTGCACCTGAGTGTGATTACCGTGTTCTCAAAAGACAAAACAAACCACAATAACGGAGAAAATGAACTTGAGTTTGACTGAAACAAACCGAAGCCTGTAGGCGTGAAAGCACACCAAGTCATCAGTTTCTTATTCTAAAATATGCAACCTTATCTGCACGATACCGTGTTTTCTTGTGTTCTCGCAACAGTTTTCCCCTAAATCTGCAACTTTACCCTTAATTTGTAAGGATTTTGTCATAAATGTGCAGGTTGTCTTCCAAGCTTTAGGCCATTTCCCTTGTAAAATTGCGTCTTTTTTTACTTGTAGATTTGTGACATTTTTTTTGTACATTTTTGGGATTACTTTGGATTCTGTCAAACAAGCCGTGGCACTTTTCAAGTCAACTCCAACATAAGCAAAGCCTCCTCTGAAAGGCTGAGACCGTATTTCGATTTTAGGCTTTACCTCAACCTTCCAAGTGATTCCTCGAAGAACTCCAATACCACGTCACATTTCAAAGCTGATCCTGAATTTTAAAAAAAAGACAGTATAACTTTTTTTAAAAGTTGAACCTTTGTGAAGTTGATGTTCTGATTAGTCCAGAAGTTGTGGTTCCAGTCCTCCGTCTCCTGCCTCAGGTTTCTCAGCCGTTTCTCCAGCTCAGTTTCATTCTCCGGGATGTGGTAAATGATCGGCCGCAGGTTTGACAGTGGGTTCGGTGGACCGACCCAGTCGTGTGTTGAGCTGGGCTCTGGTCGGACCACAGATCTCTAGATGTAAAAAAAAAAAAAAAAAAGAAGAGGAGAAAATGCTTTAACCTTAAGATCAGACTATAGAGCATCGCTGTGAAAACAGCCACAAGGTGTAGGGCATTGTCATGACAACTGCTGCTTTCACGCCACAGATGGCAACAGCTGATCTCGGATGCTTTATGAACCACACACAAACCATGTGATCCTCCTATCAGCAGGGTCGGGAACTAGTTACGTTTACTTACAGAACTGTACTTTTGTGAGTAGCTTTATTGCTGGATACTTTACTTTTACTTAAGTACATTTTGAAGAAGAATCTTTTACTGTACTTTTACTCAAGTACATTTGTGGTACTCTAAGTAACTTAAATTGACTGATTTGCAAACTGGTCAGACGTGCTTGTTTATGGAGCAATAACCAAAAATGACTGCATATTAATAATTTTAGTAAATTTAAAATTTCATATTATTTGGAGTATATTGGAGGTAAATATGGAAAGTTTATTTTTCCCAGATTGGTGACAGGAGAGGCACAAATCTATAAGAAAAAAGTTGCAAATTTACAGTAAAAAGGCCACTTACATCGACAAGGCTGTCCACTTTCACCTTTACTGTTTACTATGGCAATTGAACCTTTAGCGATGGCGATACGTCTACAGTCACAAATATATGGAATTAAAGTTGGACCAACAGAACATAAAATCTCCCTGTATGCCGATGACATAATTTTGTTTATGTCGAATCTTAAAAAATCAATTCCGACCTTGTTGAATTTAATAAAGAATTTTGGGGAAATATCAGGATATAAAATAAATAAAACTAAATCTTCAATATTAATGCTAAATGAGACCCAGAGAAATTACCCAGCCCCTGAGGTAAATCAATTCAATGTTGTAAATCAGTTTAAATATTTAGGAATCCAAATTGTACCTAAGCTAGAATCAATCGCCAGTGTCAATTATGAAGCCTTAATGACAGATATTGATGAGTTACTTCAGAGATGGATGTCACTACCAATGTCGATGATCGGGAGAATTAATATACTTAAAAGTAATATCTTACCTAAAATACTTTATTTATTTCAGTACATTCCCTTACCACCACCTTTAGATTTATTCTCAAGAATTAAAAAAAAGTTAGTGGAATTTATATGGAACAACAGGAGGGCTAGATTACGTCTGTCTTTATTATATTTACCATTTGATCGTGGAGGTCTGAAATGTCCAAATTTTATGTTGTATTATTGGTCGGCACAACTGAGGTCTATGACATATTGCACGGGCTGCACGGTGGCGCAGTGGTTTAGCACTGTGGCAGCACAGTTTTACCCTCGGCCGGGGGACCGCGGGGATCATGAGATCGTGGGTTCGATCCCAGCCCCCGACCAACAGTGAGCTGTGTGGAGTTTGCATGTTCTCCCCGTGTTGCGCGGGTTTACTCCAGGATTTCTCCGGTTTCCTCCCGCATACAAAAAACATGTAGGTTTAGGGCGCTCGCGCACGCAGCGACCAGCAGCCGGTGGCTTGTCACCAGACTGCAAACCAAGTCTACCTACGGGTACAAATAAGTAACAAAAAAAAAAAACAAAAAAAAAAAACAAAAAAAAAATATTATTTTTCATCAAATGATCTCCCTCACTGGACTGAAATGGAATCATACAATTTGCCTTTACCTCTTCCCATATTCATATACTCAGATTCGGCAAAAAAATTACAAAAACAAGTTAAAAATCCATTTGTAAAGCATATGATCAAAATATGGTGTGAAGCTAAAAACTATTTAAAAGAACCACAGTTATTGTCACAATTTAGTCCAATATGGGGTAATCAATATTTTAAACCAGGGAGAGCGGACGCTGTATTTAAAGTATGGAATTTAAAAGGGATACAAAAGATTCAGGATTTATATTTGCCATGTGCAGAAAACATGATGTCTTTTGAAGAGCTGAGGATCAAATTTAATCTCAATAGAACACATTTTTTTAAATATCTTCAACTTAGAAACTTTATTCGATCAAATCAAAATAAAGCTCTCACTCGACCTATCTATTCATCCTTGGAAAAAATGTTGATGAAAGATAGTAAAAGAAAGGGTATTATTTCAGAGTTTTATAACTCATTGACACTATTTTCAAGTGAAAATTCACTGAAAAGATTAAACTACTGGAGGGAAGATCTGCAGACTGGGATTTCAGAGGAACAATGGGAATTGGCTTGTACAGAAGCTCAAACCAAATCAATAAATGTACGCCTTAAATTGATACATTTCAAATGGTTAATGCGGATGTATGTTACACCGGAGGAGTTAAATAGATATAATAAAAATATACCAGATACATGCACAAAATGCATGGAAAGTAAAGGAACCCTATTTCATTGTGTATGGGAATGTAGATTAATAAGAATGTTTTGGGAAGAGGTGAGGGTAACAATTGAAAAAATAATCTCAAAACAAATCATATTGAATCCTAAACTGTTTTTGTTGGGTCTGTACCCAGAAAAAGCATAATTTTAATAAAAGTGAAAGAACATTCATAGACCTCAGTTTGCTTAATGCCAAAAAATGTATTGCACTATTATGGAAAAAGACTCATAGACCAGATGTGACTCAGTGGTTAAGACAGATGTTAACAAACCTTCCATTAGAAAGAATAACATATATACTGAAATCAAAGGAAATTGTGTTTGAGAATATATGGAGACCTTTTATTGATTATGTAAAAAATTTAAACATAACTCTTGAAGAAGAAGGTGAATGATGTGTGTGGACCTTGTAAATTCCAAACTGGTGAACATAATATGTATACTTATGTATTGGATTGTCTAGACTAAACAGAGGAGCATTGTTGAAGATTTGATTTTGTTGGTGGTTGTTGGTGTTTTTTAGTGCATTTTTTTTTTTTTTTTTGTAGTACTTTAGTGTTAGTGTTTGATTGTTTGTATCATGTTTGCTAAACAAAAAAAAAGGTTCAATAAAGATATTGTGGAAAAAAAAAAAAGGCCACTTACAGGAAAAACGTGTCATCATTACCTGTGCAATATTTTTACACTTGTGCAATCTATTTATTATCTTGATTTTACTGTGCTACCTACTTTTATTTTATTGTTTAAAGACGCACTCTGGCAGCTCTAAAACCACCTCAAAAACAAATGAGTATTGCCCAAAATAGTATATTGTGGCTTTGTATCCACACACACAAAAAAACCTTTCATTACCTTAGAATTGCTTGGAAAGAGCTTTTACATCTTCCACCTACTTAAGTATGCGTGGATCTATGACTATTCTAATTAGCTCCACCCAATACCTCCCCCCAGGCCACGGGGGGCAGGGAGTGGGCGAACAATCTGAATCTGTTTTTCAATAGGTTTGATCAACCGCCCTCCCCCCTGACTGCACAACAACCACTGCTGCCTCTAAAGACATCAAGTCCTGCTGCCCACTCCCCACTCCACCATCACTCCCCCCAACCTGACCCTCACTAAGACCCAGGTGAGGACGGAGCTGAGGAAGATCAAGGCGAGGAAGGTGTTGGGACCGGACGGCATCAGTGCAAAGCTCCTCAAGTCCTGTGCAGATCAGCTGTGTGGGATTGTGGAGTACATCTTCAACCTGAGCCTGAAGCTGGGGAGGGTACCACAGTTGTGGAAAACATCTTGTGTGGTACCTGTACCAAAGACTTCTCACCCCAAAGATCTGAACAGCTACAGACCAGTGGCCCTGACGTCCCACATGATGAAGACCCTGGAGAGACTGCTCCTTGCTCACCTCCGCCCCCTGGTGGGACCAGCGATGGATCCACTCCAGTTCGCCTACTAGCATGGCATTGGGGTGGAGGATGTGGTGATCTTCCTCCTTCACCGTTCTCTGTTCCACCTGGAGAAGCCCGGGAATGCCGTGAGGATCATGTTCTTTGTCTTCTCCAGTGCTTTCAACACCATCCAGCTGATGATCCTGAAGGACAAGCTGCTGTGCGCAGGGGTGGACCAGCACCTGTCATCATGGATCCTGGACTATCTCACAAACCAGCCACAGTTTGTGGGAACCCGGGACTGTGTGTCTGACACGATCATCGGTAGCACGGGGGCCCCCCAGTGAACGGTTTTGGCTCCCTTCCTGTTCACCCTTTATACTGCGGACTTCTCACACAACACAACACACTGCCATCTACAGAAGTTCTCTGATGACTCTGCGATCGTTGGCCTCATCTCCAACGGAGAGGAAGCTGAGTACAGAGGACTTATCCAGGACTTTGTGGACTGGTGCCATCGGAACTGCCTCCAGATCAATGTGAGGAAAACTAAGGAGCTGGTGGTGGACTGCCGCAGGCAAGGACAACCCCTCACAGCACCAGTAAATATACAGGGAACAGACATCGAGATGGTGACATCCTACAAGTACCTGGGTGTTCATCTGAACAATAAACTAGATTGGTCACACAATACTGACGCACTCTACAAGAAGGGACAGCGCAGGCTGTTCCTACTGAGGAGACTCAGGTCTTTTGGTGTACAAGGGGCGCTGCTGAAGACATTCTACAACACGGTGGTGGCATCAGCCATCACTTTTGGAGTGGTCTGCTGGGGCAGTGGCATTACAGCAGCCAATAGGAAGAGATTGAACAAACTGATCAAGAAAGCTAGATCTGTCCTGGGGCAGCGCCTTGACCCAGTGGAGGAGATGGGAGAGAGAAGGATGGTGGCTAAACTGTCATCTCTGCTGGAGTCCAAGTTCCACCCTATGCAGGACACACTGAATGTACTAAGGAGCTCATTTAGCAGCAGACTACATCATCCTAGGTGCACAACCGAGAGGTTTCGCAGGTCCTTCCTACCTACGGCTGTCAGACTGTACAACCTAAACAGGGCTGCTCGCAGAGATAGCAAAAAGATGTGACAACCTAATAGTATTGAATGCAAAAGACGCAATAGACTTACACAATGGTCCCCTCCGGTATACAACTAGGAAAAGACCGGTAGCTACGGAGGGTGACAATATGTATGGGTACATCCCATCATACCATGTAGGATAACTAAGTAGACGGTTATGCCGTTTCATTCCATCTAGCTACAATGCTCCGCACTGTGTGTGTTTATATAGTTATATATTTATTCCATCTAGCGACAATGCTCCACACTGTGTGTTTATATATTTACATATTTATTCCATCTAGCTACAATGCTCCGCACTGTGTGTTTATATATTCATATATTTATTCCATCTAGCTTCAACGTTCCACACTGTATGTGTGTTTATATATTCACATATTTATTCCATCTAGCTACAATGCTCCGCACTGTGTGTCTATATATTTATGTTTATATGTACATATGTATACTCGCTGCTCTTGTTTTTCTCTTGCCTTCTGATTGTTGCTCTGAGTGTTGCTATCCCTGTGCTGTTGCAATCCTGGAATTTCCCCATTGTGGGACTAATAAAGGCTTATCTTATCTTACTCCCACCCACCACTAGCAGATGCTGCAAGGCCAGCCCTTGCCTCTCCTCTGGCCTGAGAACACCAAAGACTGCTTCGCTAAACAATGACCAGCCATACATGCAGGGATGAGAATGGGGTTTTTGAAAAAAAGAGGAAACTTAGCCGGAGGTCTTGGGGGACGCAGGCCCCCAAGCCGGATCCAAGGCAGAGCCTTGGCGGGGGGTCTGGGGGGCTAACAAAATCTAACAAAATCTGGTGTTTTAGAATGCTCAAATGTGGTCTTATATTTAAAGTTAGAAGTAAGTATATAGCATATTGCTATATATGTAGCCATATTGCTACATATAGCATATGCTTATATATAAGCATATTTATTCCACCTAGCTGCAATGCTCCGTACTGTGGGTGTTTATATATTTACATATTTATTCCATCTAGCTACAATGCTCTGCACTGTGTGTTCATATATTCATATATTTATTCCATCCAGCTACAATGCTCTGCACTGTGTGTCTGTGTGTGTGTGTATATATATATATTTTATAGTAATACGTACATATGTTTATTAGCTGCTCTTGCTTGCTTGTTTTTTTTCTTGCCTTCTGATTGTTGCTCTGAGTGTTGCTATCCCTGTGCTGTTGCAATCCTGGAATTTCCCCGTTGTGGGACTAATAAAGGCTTATCTTATCTTATCTTATCTTATCTTATCTTAAGTACAAATGCATTTATAGTTACCTCCGCCAGGCCGAAAGGCCAGGAGGAGGTAATATTTTTGCCGGGGTTTGTCTGTGTGTTTGTCTGTTTGTCTGTCTGTCTGTTTGTCTGTTGGTTCGCAAGATAACTCAAAAACTTTTGGACGGATTTCAATGAAACTTTCAGGCGTTGTTGGAAATGGTACAAGGAAGAACTGATTAAATTTTGGGGATGATCCGCATCACCGTCTGCATACAGGAATTTTTTAATCATTTTTCCACACTGTGACATACGGCCATTTTCAACATGTGCGCAAGCGCAATGGAGGGCGCTGGGCGTCGTGTCTGACCAACACAAACTCCGCCTTCTTCAACGTTTTAGCCACAAAAGCATGCGGAAAACACTGGTGGCCTGGGCCCGCCAGCGTGCCTCTGCCAGCCATAGGCGCTGCGCACATTGCGCTGGTCGTCGTGTATGACCAACACAAACTCCGCGTTCTTTAACGTTTTAGGCACAAAAGCACGCAGAAAACACTGCTGGCCTGGGCCCGCCAGCGTGCCTGTTTTTGTGCCACGCTGCAAAACCTGACACGGCCACCTGTCCGCCGCCCGATTATTTGCCACAAATTCCCCGCCCAGCTATAGGCGCTGCGTAAAAACGACCTCTCTGCCGGGGAAGATTCTAAATTCTGTTTTGCCGCGGAGCGCAACCCCAATATAATATAAAACCCACGGCAACCTGTCTAACCAATCTGCATCCGTCAGTGGAGGAGATGGACACACCAACACTTCAGTTTATTACCTCCGCCAAGGAGGCAATGCTTTTACAACCGTAAAACGGGGCTATAAGGGACGGCGGGGTAATATGGGACACTTTTCTAAATGTAATTCTGCTTTTTTAATTTTGCTTCCGCCTAGATTTGATGAAGGATTCATGGATATTGGACAATAACAACACAACTCAGCGTCCTGCTCAAAATAAAAAAAGCAGAATTACATTTAAAACATTTCCCAGAAAAGTGTCCCTTATTAACCCCCCGTCCCTTATAGCCCCGTTTTACACTACTGAACCACTAATCCTATCACTATCACATTGATTGTCATTCATTAATTGTCTGTTTATTGCACTGTCCATGTCAAATAAACAAATAATTGTGAATCCAATTGCTAGTCATATCTTTTCATGCTCAGGGAATCTGAAAACGTACACAAACACTGTATGGGGGGAACTGTGCCGCTTGGCGGAGGTCTGCGCTCTCCGAGTGCTTTTCTAGTTTATCTTTTTAATCTGCTGCTGCATCACACTTTATTGAGAAACAGAAAATGTCACTTCCATATTTACATGCCTGTGCTACTACTCTATGAACTTATGTACAAGTCAATGTATTCTTCACATCTAATTGTGCAATTTTTTCTTCTTGGCTACCAAAGCCTGGAGCCGTTCTGTAGCCTTCCTCTTCTCTGATTTTCTGTGGGCAAGCAGTGCCTGTTTAGCTGCAGCTTCTCTCTTCTTTTTCATGGCTGCCTTGCTTGCCACAGAATCATGTTGAAGATCGAGTTCTTTCTGTTTCATTTCCTTCTCTTTCCTTTTTTCTTCCTTTTCATGCCTGTAGGCACTTGCTGCATTTTTGAAGTTGACACACAGCCTTTCATCAATTTTGGAGTGCTTGACATCATGTTTCTTGAAGAAATCAAGTGATGATGTGTCTCTAGCCTTGAGACTGTACTTCAGTTTGAATTGAGCTGAATGTGTTAATGTTCATTCTAGTTGACCTTATGGCAATGATATCTCCCATGGTGTTGAATGATGACTCAACTCTAGGCCCATGGAAGCAGCTTAGAGACACCATAGCCATTCTAGAGAGAGCTGGATAGTTGTTTGTTGTGAAGACTTTTCCCCACCAGACATCTACTCTTCCTTCCTCCAAAGTTTGTTTCAGGCTCGAGTCTACCTGGAACTTCCTGATTTCCATAGACACCGAATCCTTCTCCTTGTCTGTCAGGAAAGGGTCCAGGAGCTGACTGAGTTTCTCTAGGGCCTTAGTACCTTCACTGTGTCCCTTAGCAGCAGGATCAAGGGCAGACATTGCTTGAAGCAGTGGGTTGTTGAGGGGCAGTCACTTCTGCATGTGCTTTCCACAACTGATGTATGCAGTTGACGCTTTTTTGAGAAATTCCAGGCACACAGGATCCTTCTTGTTGTTTTCTTTCATGATTGATTTGGCTTTTCTGCCGATGAACATATCCTGAATGTTAAGAAACTGTCCTTCGTCACTGTCTAGATTGAAAGCTTTCAGCTGACTGGCACACTTGTCCACAACACACTCTGACTTTACAAAACAGGCTAAGAAATTCTTGAACACCTGCTCTTGTTGATCATGCAGCACATGGATTAGAGGCTTACTTGACTGGAACAAGCACACATATTCCTTCAGGAGGGGCAGCACTGCAATAAAGAAGTTCATGATGAGTGAGGTCTTCTCCTGAATGATCACCTTCTCCACAATTCTCATCTTTCTCCTCATTCCATCTTCTGTCAGGGACTTTTGGGACAATTCACTCCACATGCTTTTTACTTGCTTGATAGCTTGGGATGATACCTTCTTGTCAAGCAGCAGCCTCAGCATCGGTTCCTTGAAAAGAATTCTGTCTGGCTCATCAAGGAAGGGATAGTAAAGTAAATTGAAAGCATCCATCATGTGCATATTGCTGTGACAGGCATCATAACAGGACAGCCACCTGTGATTGACGAACCTTTCTGGCATGGTGAACTTAACTCCAAGTATCTAGCAAATTTCTTCCAGTTTTACTTTCAAGTCTGGTGACCACTTGACGTCATTGTGCAAAGCAGACTGCAAATGTTCAGCCCAGTTTTCAAATGGTTTGCAAAATTGTTTGCATGCATTATGCATGTGGTGACATGAGTCACCATCAACATCAAGGAGTTGTGGAGCTTTCTCTCTTATCCGAACTTCAAGTCCACTCTTACTTCCCCTCATTACACTGCAGGAATCCATCATGACTGACACAAGATTGTTCCATGGAATGCTATGTCTGTCAAACAATTCCCTCAAGGCTTTAAACAGGCTTTCTGAATTAACTTGCACAACTTCTGGGACTTCCGGTTATGGCGGCCGCCTAGAAGGACACGTATCACTCTGCTCTGCTCCTGGAAATAAAAATTCGGCAAATAACTCTCTCATTCGGAACAGAACTTTTCCCAGTGTTTGGGTGAGGATATGCCGGTGAAGACTAAGGCTGGGAAATCAGGAGGGGGAAAAATTGAATCGCCGAAGCAGTCCAAATTAACGGACTTTAAAGTTTGTGGCGCAGTAGAAAAAGCTGCGGATATGGCGGATGAAACTAGCGGTGATGCGGTAACTGCTGACGATGGCGGCACAGGTGCAGTGCTGGCTGCCATTAGCTCAATGAGAGCAGACTTTTCCGCTAAACTTGATGGGATTATGGCAGCGTTGGATGCAATGAGAAAGGAGTTGGGTGACTGCGTGGAGCGAGTGACGCAGGCGGAGCTTCGTGTTTCAAGTGCGGAGGATGAAATTAGCGGACTTCAAATAAAGGTGCGCACTTTGGAAAAAAAAAATAAAGATCTGGAAAATAGCGTTTTGGATTTGGAATCTCGGTCCAGACGGAACAACCTGAGGCTGGTGGGTTTACCGGAGGGAGCCGAAGGTCGTGATTCATGCTCCTTTTTGGAGGGGTGGATCCCGGAGGCGCTGAACAACGCGGAGCTAAAATCATCAGTCGTCTTGGAAAGCTCCCACCGAATTGGCCCACCGAGAGGTAACAAGGCAGCACCGAGGACGTTAATTATGAAGTTTCTCAGCTACAGAGACAGGATGACGATCTCCAACGCGGTGCGGGCCAAAGGAGAAATTAAATATCAAGATCAGCAGGTGCGGTTCTACCCAGATTTGGCCTCAGGAATCCAACAATTAAGGAAGCAGTTTGACCCCATCCGCAAAGAACTGCGCAACCTTGAGATTCGTCATGGAGTGATTCACCCTGCAAGACTTCTGGTCACATATGAGGGCAGAACACACATCTTCAAGACCCCCGAGGAGGCGCAGGAGCTCATCAAGAAGATCCAGGAAGAGACTGGTGGGAGCTAAGCATGAACAGAATATAGGGTAGAATATTTGAGCATTTAACTGATTAGAAGCATATAACAAGATTACAAAATATAGATTGTATTACATATTAAAAAAAAAAAAAAAAAGTACAAAATTGCTAAAAAATTTTGGAGTTAAATTGGAAAATTACAGAAGAGAGTTAATGTTACGTTATTAAAAGCAGTAGAGTTAGGGTGATTGGGAGGATGAAGGAGTGGCTTTGGCTGATCCTCGTGGGTGTGGAACGGTCGATGGCTATATCGGGAGACGGAATTTTTCTTTTGCTTTTGGGGGGGATTGCCACAAATGTGGGAAGGGGGAATTTGTTTGTGTGGAGTTTGTAGGGTGAATGTTCAACCACTCATTTTTTTGCTTTTCTGTTTGAGCATGTATACACTGCTAGGTAATCCCAAACTCCCTATTGATCATAAATCAAAGCGTTAATCTTAACTTAACTTAATGGAATTGCAGAGGTCTACAAAATTTAAAAAAACTTAAACAAGTTATGAATAAAATAAAAGACATGGGTTCAAAAATTGTGTTTTTACAAGAAACTCATCTAATAGAGCAAGATCTAAAAAGAATTAGGAGTAGATGGCAAGGAAATGTTTTCACCTCATCATTTTCATCCCGAGCCAGGGGAGTTATGACTCTCATACATAAATCAGTCCCATTTCAAGTGAAAAATGTAATTGGAGACAAATTTGGAAGATATGTAATCATTCAAGGATCTTTGCTATTAGAAAACATAAATTTGGTGAACTTATATGGTCCCAATATAGATGATCAAAAGTTCTTTGCTAATTTATTTCTTATCTTATCATCACTTACAGGGCGACATATAATAGCAGGGGATTTTAATTGTACATTGAATCCCGGTATAGATAGATCAACAGGACTGGACTGTACGCACAATGGATGTAGGATGACCATTAATCATTTTATGAAAGAATTGAAATTGATAGATATATGGAGAGAAATGAAACCACAAGTTAAAGCATACTCTTGTTATTCCAATACCTACAAGACATTCTCACGTATAGATTATTTTTTGATCTCCACAGAATTAAGGTCCAAGATTCAAAACTGTTTTTATGATAACATCGTGATCTCTGATCATGCACCCTGCTGTCTAATATATGTAGATAAGAAATTGACAAAGGAACCAGGTAGATGGCAATTTCAGCATAAATGGCTTCAGGATGAGGAATTTGTTAAATACATAGAAAAAACAGATAGATGAGTTCTTTGACATCAATACTACACAAACATCAGCATGTGTAAAGTGGGAGGCTTTCAAAGCTTTTATTAGGGGACACATTATTAGTTATACAGGATCAAAATCTAAGAAGACTCGAGAGGAGAGAGCTAAATTGGAACATAAAATAAAAAGTCTTCAGGAAAAAGTGTATGCAGGAAGTGACCCAAGGTTGGAGAATGAATTACTGATTTTGAGAGCTGAATACGACAAAAAATCAGCGAATAGAGCTGCCTCGAGTCTTCTAAGATTGAAACAATCTTTTTATGAACAAGGTGAAAAATCAGGAAAATTATTAGCATGGCAGATTAAACAATTAGAAATTAAAACACCAATTACCAGTATTATAAGTAATGGACAGGTAGTTATAGATCCTTAAGAAATTAACAGAGCCTTTAGAGATTACTATGAAAAATTATATGATACCAAAAATGAATCTGATTTAACAAAACTAAATGGGTTTTTGAACGAACTATCTATACCGTGTATTCCAAATGAAAACAGGGAGATATTGGAGTCTAAAATTAGTCAAGAAGAAGTTGGGCTAGCCATTGATAATATGAAATCAGGAAAAAGTGCAGGACCAGATGGTCTTCCAGTTGACCTTTATAAGAAATTTAAGAATAAATTAATAAAACCTTTTTTGGAAATGGTTTTAGAAGCATTTCAAAATAATAATTTACCATCATACATAAATAATGCCTTAATTATACTGCTGCCAAAACCAGGTAAGCCCTCTAATAAATGTGAAAATATGAGACCAATAAGCCTATTAAACGCCGACCTTAAGATAATCTGTAAAATTTTAGCAAGACGAATACAAGAAATTTTACCAAATATTATTAATCGAGATCAGAATGGCTTTATAAAGGGTAGACAAGGCTTCCATAATGTAAGAAGACTATTTAATATTATTTTTTTTTTTTTTTGTAACCTAAAATTTTTATTCATTTTTCATTATATATATTGCATTCAGATCACAGTCTACATTAAAAACAAACAAACAAAGGGGCTAGAGTAAAAAAGAAAAAGGAAAGAAAAAAAAAAAAAAAGGGGGGGGGGGGACAAATGTTGGAGCATCAAGTTTTTAGTTTCCATCTCTTAATTCTTCTGGTTTTTCCAGCGTCGTTGGTTATTCTTTCAATATCTGTCTCGTTGTTGCACTTTGTAGTGTGTCCATTTCCGCCATTTTTTTTCCCATAGTCCTTCTTGCATTCTTTGTCGATATGTTAGTTTTTCCATCATACGTATGTCCTCAATAATGTCAGTCCATTGCTCTTGGTCAGGAAGAACTTCTGATCGCCATTTTTTTGTGATTGTTTTTTTAAATGCAATCAACAAGATTTTAACTAGATATCTGTCCTCCGCCTGTATAACATTGTCTCTTTTAAGATCACATAGGTACATCAGGTTACAGTTCATTGGTATATTATATCCTAATATCCTCTGTATTGTCACATGTATAGATTTCCAGAATGATGAGATTTTGCAGCATTAACAAAACATATGCGAGTGGTCTGCATTTTGAGCCCCACATCCCCTCCAGCATAAAGATTGGGTATTTGTATACTTTCCTTGAATCTGTGGTGTAATGAAAAAGCGAATCAGGTTTTTCCATCCAAATTCCCTCCATGTTCTTGAATTTGTTGATGTGTGTTGTGTTTTCCATATTTCCTGCCAGCTTTCTTCTGTTATGTTTAAATTGAGCTCTTTCTCCCATTTCTCCTTTATATAGTTACTTGAATGATTGTTTGCCATAAGTTTCTGATATAGCTTTGAAATAATTCTTGTTTTATTTCCTGTATATGAGCTTAAAATGAATTGTATAATCTCGCTCACATCTGTTTGGAGGTTATGCCTAATCTTCTTCATATAATAGTCTCTCATCTGCAGATATCTGAAGAATTCCGATCTTTCTAGTTTAAATTTTCTTCTGATGTTTACAAAGCTCCCGAGATCTTTTTTTCCGATATTGCCCCATGCTGTGATTCCCTTGTTCACCAGATTTTTGTATCCCCTATCTTGTTTTGCCGGTTCAAACTGATTGTCAAATGCTCCCCATTTCAATAGTTTTATGTCTTCCTTTATATTACACTTTTGTACTATTTTATACCACAGTTCTAAAGTAAATTTAGTGATTGGGTCTATTTGTTTGATTTGCTTATATGCATCTTTATCTCCTATTATGCTTTGTACTGGGAGTCCCTCAATTTCCTTTTCCATTTATTTCCATTTTGCCTCATATCCCTCGTCGCACCAACATATGATATATCTTATTTGTGCTGAGTAGTAATATTCCTTTAGACACGGTAGGCCCATGCCTCCTTTCTCTTTTGGTAATTGGAGAGTTTTATATTTCACTCTTGGTTTTTTACCTCCCCAAACAAATCTCGATATCATCCTGTCCCACTTTGAGAATTGGGCATCTGGAATCTCTGTTGGTAGAGCCTGGAAGAGGTAAAGTAATCTAGGTTGTATGCTGATTTTGACTGTCTCAATTTTTGAATTCAGATCCATATTTAAGATTGACCATCTATCAATATCTTTTTTTATTTCTTGTTCCAACCTATCATAGTTTGCTTTATAGATTTTGCTTAGATCTTTAGGTATGTTCACTCCAAGGTATTTTATTTCTTTTTGTTTCCAGTTTAGTTTGATCTTATCAGTTATCTGGTTTAGAGGGTTATAGTGGAATGTCAGTATTTGTGTTTTTGTTATGTTTATCTTGTATCCTGATAATTTTCCAAAATTTTCTATCAAGTTCATCATTTCCATTATTGATTCATCTGGTTGTTCAAGGTAAACTATAATATCGTCTGCAAATAGCCCAATCTTGTGTTCTGCCCCCTTTATTGTTACACCTTTTAATTTCTTATTTTGTCATATCGCTTGAGCCAGTGGCTCTATGAACAGAGCAAACAAGGTGGGCGATAAGCAGCATCCCTGCCTAGTTGATCTTTGTATATTTACTTTGTCTGTTAAGCTACCGTTTATCTTGATTCTTGCCACAGGTTCTTGATACAGCGTCCTTATGCATTGTACTGATTTTTCGTTAAATCCAAAGCGTTCCAGCACACTATATAGGAATTTCCAGTTAACCCTGTCAAATGCTTTTTCTGCGTCTAAACTCATTATTACTGCGCTTTTCTTTTCTTTATGTATTTGATTAATTATATGTATTGTTCTCCTGATATTGTCATGTGTTTGGCGTCCCTCTATGAAACCAGTTTGATCATCTTCTATCAATTCCGTCAAGAATGTCTTTATTCGTTTACATATAATTGTTGTATATATTTTATAATCTACATTTAATAAAGAGATTGGTCTATAGTTTCCGCATTGTTCTTTATCTTTCCCTGGTTTTAAAATAACTGAAATGATTGCTTCGTTCCATGATGGAGGTATTTTGTTGTTGTTCAGCGTCCAATTAAATGACTTTAGGAGTTGTGGAGTGAGTTCTTCTATAAACAGTTTATAAAACTCAGATGGGTATCCATCACTACCTGGTGATTTACCTTTTTTAAGTGACTTAATCACATCTCTAATCTCTTGTGTTGTTATTTCTGCTGTTAGCTTTCCATTTTGTTGATTTCCTATTGATGGCAAGTCCAATGTGTATAGAAATTTTTTAATATCTTTAGTATTTGTTTCTTCAGGTTGCGAGTATAGTTCTTGGTAGAAATTATGGAATATTTCTTCGATGTTTTCTGGGTTAACTGTGGTTTTATTTGTGGTGGGGTCTTTAATCTTATATACATTATTCATTGTTTGTTGTTTTCTTAACCGTTTTGCCAGCAGTTTTGTGGCTTTTGGTCCCGTTTCATAATATTTTTGCTTTAGATATCTATTTTTCCTTTCAATTTCATCCATTTGTGTTTCTTTTATCTTTATTTTTTCTTCTTTAATTTCTTGATATATTTTTGGGTCATTTGTGCTTTGATGTTTATGTTCTAATTCCCTCAGTCTCTCACATCTTTGTTCATATGCTTCCAGTTTAGTCTTATTTGCTTTTCCTGTTTCAACAATTAATTTACCTCTTAACACGGCTTTTAGTGCATCCCATAGTATTGTTGGGTCTACTTCTTCATTGTCATTCTCTTGGATATATTCATTTATGTTTACTTTTATTCTTTCTTTCATTTTATCATCATTTAACAGTCCTACATTAAGTTTCCATGTTGTTTGTCGTTTTCTATTGTTTAAATTTATTTCCATGTATATAGGATTATGATCTGATATTTCTGCCCCTCCAATCCAACAATTTCTCACCCTGTGTCTGTCACCTTCATTCATAAGGAAGTAATCTATTCTAGAGTGCACTTTATGGACTGCTGAATAATGTGTATAGTCTTTTTCGAGTGGGTGCAGGTCCCTCCAAATATCTACCATACCCATTTCTGCCAGTGAGGTTCTTATGAATTTTGTTACATGTTTTTTTGTCTTCTTAACACTTGTTGTGTCAACTTCATGATCCATGACAGCATTTAAGTCTCCTCCACAAATCAGGACTCCTTCACTGTGTGTTGCTATGAGATCAAACAGATGTTGAAAAAAACCCTTGTCACTTTCTGGTGGGGCATAGATGTTCACTAACGTGATCTGCATTCCATCTATGCTACCCTTTATTATTACATACCTGCCTTCTTTATCCTGGATTTCCTGTTCACATTCAAATTGTATTTTGTTTGAGATTAGTATCATGACCCCCCTTTTAGTTCCTCCCTTAAATGAACTGTAGTAGGAGTTCTTATAGCCAAATCTCTTTAGTTTCACATGTTCTGTCTTGCTCAAATGTGTCTCTTGCATAAATATAATTTCGGCTTTTTCTTTCTTGAATTTTCTTATTATTCTTTCCCTTTTAACAGGTGAGTTCAGACCATTCACATTTAGTGTTATTATCTTAAGATTTTTACCCATAATCATGTTTTTCCATTTTTTTAACCTGTGCTCCTAGCCCCTTTAACAACAAAAATAACACATATTTATATAAAAACACATTAAAAAATCTCAACGTCCGTACTTTGGGCCTTTCTTCTGCCCACTGGTCCCTGTTGGTGGGTGGAGGGAATGTCCTCACCGAGTGTAGGGCCCTCCCTAGACCTGTATTTACTATCCAAGTAATAGTCATTAGTCTAGAAATGTCCAACAAATATCACTTAAACCTCTCCTAGCCGTCTGTTTCTCTTTTACCTTGTCTTCTTGGCCTTCATTTCTTCTGTGTCTTTCTTAATCTTTGTTATAATCTAGGCTTTCAGTTGAAAGCCTTGTAGTCTTTCCTGGGCCCGCTGCTCCACGTCTCCCCCCGTCTTTTGCCGTTCACTCGCCTCCACTCCGGCTGTCGTGATGCGTTCAGGGTCTCCGCTGCTCCTACCGTTTCCTCCGGCACGTACACCTCAAGGCCCCGCTCCATCATGTCCTGCGCTGCCTCTCTGGCTGTGTTGTAGGTTCTTACGCCGTTCTCCCAATGAATCCTCATCTTCGTTAGCGGCGTTTGGAATCTAATTTTTTTTTCTTTCAGCGTTTTTTTAATGTTGGCATATTTCTTCTGCTGCTGCACAATTTCTGCCGGGTAGTCATGATCAAAGAATATCTGCTTGTCGCCGATTCGTATCTTTTTTTTCCACGCTCGTGTCAGGATTCTTTCCTTTACATCATATTTCAGAAAGTTTACCACAACTGACCTGGGTGGAGAGCGTGGGTTCGGGTTCTGTGCCGAGGCTCTGTGCGCTCGTTGAATCTGCAGATCCGCTTCGCTGGGCAGTTCCAGCTCTTTTTTTAAGAACTGATCCATGAATTTCGTCATCGAGTTGCCTTCAATGCCCTCCGGGATCCCGAAGATGCGTATATTGCCCCGTCTGGACCTGCTCTCCAAGTCGGTTACTTTCTCCTGCATCCTCTGCATTTGTGCCGTCAGGGTCTGCAGCTGTTCGCTTGCCTCGCTATTCCAATCTTCCAGCTCTGATATTCGGGCCTGCGCTTCTGTCATACACGCCCGCTGGGAGCGCAGCTCCTCCATGTTTTCTGCTAGCTTGCGCTCCATTTCTCTTCGGAGGCCCATAATTTCCTCCTTAATCTCTTTTTTCAGCTCCTCCTTAAAAGCCGCTAAATCCTGTTGTAGCTGCCGTTTGAAGTCTCTCAACTCTTTACCCAAACTGGCGATGCCAGTGTTCATGGTATCGAGTGTGTCCTCCATTTTCTCTGCTGCGGTCACCTCGTTTTTTTGAGCCCCGTGTTCAGCGGTTTCTCCTGCGTTGTTGAAGAGGAATTCTTTAATTTTACTCTGCTTTTGTCCTTGTGCCCGGCTCCTTCGTGTTTTCATTCCTTAGTTTATTGATCCGCTTATGTCGAGTTGGCCATTTACCGATGATTTTTAATCCGGCTAGGGAGAGCTCTCTCAATATTATTTATTTTAATAAAGAAGCACCGGATACAGCTCTCCTATCACTGGACGCCGAAAAGGCCTTTGATAGAGTTGAATGGCCCTTTCTTTTTGAAGTCCTACAAAGGTTTGGACTTGGAAATAATTTCATAAAATGGGTTCAAATAATATACAATAATGCTACAGCAGAAATCCTAACAAATAACAATATTTCAAAACCAATAAAAATCAATAGAGGATGTCGACAAGGCTGTCCACTTTCACCTTTACTGTTTACTATGGCAATTGAACCTTTAGCGATAGCGATACGTTTACATTCACAAATATATGGAATTAAAGTTGGACCAACAGAACATAAAATCTCCCTGTACGCCGATGACATAATTTTGTTTATGTCGAATCTAAAAAAAATCAATTCCAACCTTGTTGAATTTAATAAAGAATTTTGGGGAAATATCAGGATATAAAATAAATAAAACTAAATCTTCAATATTAATGCTAAATGAGACCCAGAGAAATTACCCAGCCCCTGAGGTAAATCAATTCAATGTTGTAAATCAGTTCAAATATTTAGGAATCCAAATTGTGCCTAAGCTAGAATCAGTCGCCAGTGTCAACTATGAAGCCTTAATGTCAGATATTAATGAGTTAACTCAGAGATGGATGTCACTACCAATGTCGATGATCGGGAGAATCAATATACTTAAAAGTAATATTTTACCTAAAATACTTTATTTATTTCAATACATTCCCTTACCACCACCTTTAGATCTATTCTCAAGAATAAAAAAAAAGTTAGTGGAATTTATATGGAACAACAGGAGGGCTAGATTACGTCTGTCTTTATTATATTTACCATTTGATCGTGGAGGTCTGAAATGTCCAAATTTTATGTTGTATTATTGGTCGGCACAACTGAGGTCTATGACATATTATTTTTCATCAAATGATCTCCCTCACTGGACTGAAATGGAATCATACAATTTACCTTTACCTCTTCCCATATTCATATACTCAGATTCGGCAAAAAAATTACAAAAACAAGTTAAAAATCCATTTGTAAAGCATATGATCAAAATATGGTGTGAAGCTAAAAACTATTTAAAAGAACCACAGTTATTGTCACAATTTAGTCCAATATGGGGTAATCAATATTTTAAACCAGGGAGAGCGGACGCTGTATTTAAAGTATGGAATTTAAAAGGGATACAAAAGATTCAGGATTTATATTTGCCATGTGCAGATAACATAATGTCTTTTGAAGAGCTGAGGATCAAATTTAATCTCAATAGAACACATTTTTTTAAATATCTTCAACTTAGAAACTTTATTCGATCAAATCAAAATAAAGCTCTCACTCGACCTATTTATTCATCCTTGGAAAAAATGATGATGAAAGATAGTAAAAGAAAGGGTATTATTTCAGAGTTTTATAACTCATTGACACTATCTTCAAGTGAAAATTCACTGAAAAGATTAAACTACTGGAAAGAAGATCTGCAAACTGAAATTTCAGAGGAACAATGGGAATTGGCTTGTACAGAAGCTCAAACCAAATCAATAAATGTACGCCTTAAATTGATACATTTCAAATGGTTAATGCGGATGTATGTTACACCGGAGGAGTTAAATAGATATAACAAGAATATACCAGATACATGCACAAAATGCATGGAAAGTAAAGGAACCCTATTTCATTGTTTATGGGAATGTAGATTAATAAGAATGTTTTGGGAAGAGGTGAGGGTAACAATTGAAAAAATAATCTCAAAACAAATCATATTGAATCCTAAACTGTTTTTGTTGGGTCTGTACCCAGAAAAGCATAATTTTAATAAAAGTGAAAGAACATTCATAGACCTCAGTTTGCTTAATGCCAAAAAATGTATTGCACTATTATGGAAAAAGACTCATAGACCAGATGTGACTCAGTGGTTAAGACAGATGTTAACAAACCTTCCATTAGAAAGAATAACATATATACTGAAATCAAAGGAAATTGTGTTTGAGAATATATGGAGACCTTTTATTGATTATGTAAAAAATTTAAACATAACTCTTGAAGAAGAAGGTGAATGATGTGTGTGGACCTTGTAAATTCCAAACTGGTGAACATAATATGTATACTTATGTATTGGATTGTCTAGACGAAACAGAGGAGCATTGTTGAAGATTTGATTTTGTTGGTGGTTGTTTTTTTTTTTTTTGTTCGTTTTTTTTTCCACAATATCTTTATTGAACCTTTTTTTTTTAACAAACATGATACAAACAATCAAACACTAACACTAAAGTACTACAAAAAAAAAAGAAAAAAAAAAGGATGCACTAAAAACACCAACAACCACCAGCAAAATCAAATCTTCAACAATGCTCCTCTGTTTAGTCTAGACAATCCAATACATAAGTATACATATTATGTTCACCAGTTTAGAATTTACAGGGTCCACACACATCATTCGCCTTCTTCTTCAAAAGTTATGTTTAAATTTTTTACATAATCAATAAAAGGTCTCCATATATTCTCAAACACAATTTCCTTTGATTTCAGTATATATGTTATTCTTTCTAATGGAAGGTTTGTTAACATCTGTCTTAACCACTGAGTCACATCTGGTCTATGAGTCTTTTTCCATAATAGTGCAATACATTTTTTGGCATTAAGCAAACTGAGGTCTATGAATGTTCTTTCACTTTTATTAAAATTATGCTTTTCTGGGTACAGACCCAACAAAAACAATTTAGGATTCAATATGATTTGTTTTGAGATTATTTTTTCAATTGTTACCCTCACCTCTTCCCAAAACATTCTTATTAATCTACATTCCCATACACAATGAAATAGAGTTCCTTTACTTTCCATGCATTTTGTGCATGTATCTGGTATATTTTTGTTATATTTATTTAACTCCTCCGGTGTAACATACATCCGCATTAACCATTTGAAATGTATCAATTTAAGGCGTACATTTATTGATTTGGTTTGAGCTTCTGTACAAGCCAATTCCCATTGTTCCTCTGAAATTTCAGTTTGCAGATCTTCTTTCCAGTAGTTTAATCTTTTCAGTGAATTTTCACTTGAAGATAGTGTCAATGAGTTATACAACTCTGAAATAATACCCTTTCTTTTACTATCTTTCATCATCATTTTTTCCAAGGATGAATAAATAGGTCGAGTGAGAGCTTTATTTTGATTTGATCGAATAAAGTTTCTAAGTTGAAGATATTTAAAAAAATGTGTTCTATTGAGATTAAATTTGATCCTCAGCTCTTCAAAAGACATTATGTTATCTGCACATGGCAAATATAAATCCTGAATCTTTTGTATCCCTTTTAAATTCCATACTTTAAATACAGCGTCTGCTCTCCCTGGTTTAAAATATTGATTACCCCATATTGGACTAAATTGTGACAGTAACTGTGGTTCTTTTAAATAGT